>JAOWAN010000050.1:3000887-3017689 GCA_028566635.1 Lobelia cardinalis | reverse complement strand
ACTCTTTTGCAGTGATAAAACCCCAAAACATATCCGGAAATCATGGAATTCAGTTAAAACCCCAAAACTTACTCGCGAACCCACTCTCTTTCCCTGGTGCGTGAAAACCACGTATAGGTGGGGTGTCCCTTATTTTAAGCGCGTATGCGCTTAAAATAATTTACCTCTATGGAGACTTAAAATTTAATGGTTTTATCAATAAATGGGTTAGTAAAAAAAAAAAAAAGAGTATAATAGTAGGCAAGAGTTTAAAGATGACATGATATAAACCGGTCAAACCGGTTTCTTCTCCAACTGGTGGGAAAGGTTGATACTGAAATTTGGTCGAACTTAAAGGTGGACGTTGGAATGTTATCCAGATACACACAACTGAACCCGTGTGGCACATTTCAGGCATCTGTACTGGACTGGAGCACAAAACCTTGACTGGCTACATTTCACATCTCAATTGCAAGCTTTACAAACGAATCATACCAATCAAAAACTTTCACCAAATGCATGATTCGTGGTTTAGTATAGAGTTTCCAATGTTTGGTTGTACGGTACCAATCATGCACGTTGCCCAGTTGGACCAATGCTCGCGAGGAGAACTTGGGACAACCACCAAAAACAGGGTTCCGGTTTGCGCCCGAGTTTACATGGAGGATAACACTAGGACGAGAAAAAAATGTAAAATCGAACCAACCGAATTAAACCGATGATACCGATCTAAAAAAAAAAAAAAAATCAAACTAATGTATTAATTTGGTTACGATTTCTAGTCCTATCAAAACCGAAAAGAAAAACGAACCTAATAGAGAATTATGTTTCCTTAAATTTTATAAATTGATTCATAAAATTTCTCTTTTTTGTAATTGAACATCTCTATTCTATGGATTTGTTCCATCACCCATTGAAATTTAAAAATTACATAATTTCTTTTTGAAAATCGAAAGTTTATAAAAATCAAACCGAAAAATATAAAACCGAAGAATCAAATTTTTATGTTCTCGGGTTGATTTCGATTTTGAAAAATGATAAAATCGAATTTTTGAATTGATTGCGGTTTTAATCAAAAGTGACCAAAATCAAACCAAACCAAACGATGATCACCCCTAGATAATGCCACATACTCGGGACAAAAGACAACCGGAAAACGTGTGCCACTTTTGTATGAAATGCCAACTAGCGACTCTTTTAACACACTATTTCCTTTGTATCTGTGCATACGATGGCATCAGCTAATTCCCCCGCTCTGTTTTCAGTAGCTAAAGCCATAAAGAGGGAATAACTGGACACAAGGATTTACAGATGATATGGATAAGAACAATGATACCTCTGGCAACAATAAACAATGAAGCGCCATGAAGTATCAATTCCTTCTACAGTCTCTTCGAGGTCCTCTTCTAAGTCTCCTCAAGGATGGAGAGCTCACATCCTTTCTTGGCATGTCCTTTAGAGTCTGACCGGTGTCATCACTCACTATCAGTCGCTTCAAGCGTGGGGACCTAACACCCTTGCAGAACATGCCTTCCAAAGTTTGATTCAAGTCATCATTTCTTGTAAGTCTCTTAAGGGATGGCGACCTCACATCTTCAGGCAACAAGTCTTCCACAGTCTGACTTGAGTCATCACTTTCACCTATATACACATGGTAACATATATACCAAATCACAGAGAGGACAAATATAATTTCAACGGTAAGCTTTCGTACACGACAACCACCAATCCTGGGCAAGCATTTTAAAATGTCATTTTTGCCTAAAGCAGTGTTTATTCTGACAACAAGAACAAAGAGAAGTTGGATGTGTTGCTCACTGATTACACAAGCATACCCATACATAGAACAATGCTCAAAAATGATTACCACAGATTTGAGTTCTTACAGGAATGATAAGAGCATGCCACACAGACCTAACAAAAGCTAAACAAATAGTAACATAAAGTCTCATCTAATGTTTGTATCCAGTTTTCATTAGCGAAGATGATGAACGACATGTAATAAATTATATCAATAACCCTGAATGCTGATAACAACATTGGATGGAGGGGGAAACAAGTGTTGATACAAGTTATACAACTTCAAAAACCAAAATCAATGTTAATCAAACTAAAATGATGAGATAAATGGTGATAAATCCATTCTCATCAGTGTTTTGAAATGACAATAGAAAAGTCTCATTAAATGCCTATTGGCTACGAATAATTTCTTGTGCATTTATTTTTTCCATATATATGCATACTGTACAAAAAGATTAACCAATATGACATTTTAAGAATACTTTTTGAAATGTTTTAAATAGGGATTGTGGTCCGGTCATTGGGTTCACACATCCAAAAATTCCATAGGAACGTATTATACAAATGCCCCTGACTGAAGGCACTTGTTAGCATTCACATAAAAAGTACAAACCACAAACCGAAGTGGAAGTTTGTACATTAAAATAATCCTTGATAACTAATTAATCAAAAGTGACGAAGGGACACAATCATTTGATTACCATATGTCACAACAAATGATAGAGAAACAAAACACCATACTATTCATCGAACTCCAATACTGTAGCGTGCTAAGCTGCTTCATAACAAATTGAAGGTGGAATAGGACTTTGCCTACAAAGTTCTAAGAAACTTTCAATCTAATCAAACTACCAAAACAATTCACCAAAGGTTGTAATGACCAAGATGTATTGATTTAAACACATTGAGACTTGTCAACTAATTTTTAAGCATGAACTTAGCCAGCTGTTTAGTATGAAAAGTATAAACTTGCAACATATGATGTCAATGAGCAGCCTCAACTTTCAATAAACTAGCTTCAACAACAAAACTAAAACTATAATCTGAAGGTAGATTAAAGAACATTGATAAACATTACCACTTCAATGTCAATTTTAATCCTAATGTTGGTATTCAACAACCTAACCTTTACTATTATTCACTTGCTAATGATCTTTCGGTAACAAAATCACTCACTTAACCTTCCAATCAGAGGCCATGCCAATGGTTAGCTTCAATTGCATTTTCGACATGCCGCCACCTTCGGAACTCAGTGCAAACTCTAGAATTTTTAGGGATCCAAAACCCAAATCCGCAATCGAATTGGATCCTCATAGCACAGTCTAGGTAACATGGACTCTCCTCAATCATCATATGCTTAAACAGAAATCGCTGAACCTATCAGCAAGACTGTGAAAAGAAAGTTCGCTCATATAAATAGAATTCTAAACTTTCAACGACTACAGACAGCTGTCAGCCTGTCACAATCGAAGCTGCTGCTAGTTCAGAAGTTAGGTTCCAACTTAATTTTAATTATCCTCAGGTATACCGGATCATGCTTGGATACCATTTTGCAAGTTAATTCTCTATTTCCATTCCCTAAAACAACTGCATCTCATGTCTCTATAAAGAAATTAAATTTCAAGTACTGATAAGAAATAACTAAGCATGCAATAATATTTCAAAATGTTAAAAAATAATAATAATAAGATGGATATACAAGATCATACCTTCTGGTGCGCGACTCTCTTTTTCGAGGGGCGTGGCATTTTGTTTTACCATATTGTCATTGATATCAAATCCAGAACGCCTTGCAGATACAGTGATAACTCCAGGTTCTTGCTTTTGTTCAGGCATCTCGCATTTTCCATTGAAAGGCTTCATATAACAAAACCTTTTTGAAGAAAGATCCAGGGAAACAGGGGTTAATGAATGGGATGGTAAAGAGAAGTAAATACAGCAGTTAGAATCGAGCCTCAAGTAGTTCAACAGAATGCTATGAAATTTGCACCCTGGCATGAGTAACAAGTTTGTTGGCACACATAGTATAGTTAGACACAGCCACATCCAAGTACAAAATACACGAGGCATGGACATACATATACATGCACTTTCAACTATGTTTCCAAGCAAATCAGTTGGAAGTACGGATGCACTTTTAGGTTTATTTCACAAATCCACAAATACAAGAGAAATTGGAAAAGTCGTACTTCAAGATTATCAAGTGAAATAAAACTAATTTAGGTGTTAATATTCATCCGACCACACTGCAATAATAATCCAGTTTCGATATCCGAGATGCAAGACGACAGGAAGGATCGGACCCCACATGGCTTTCATAAAAGTATCCATAACTACCCAATCCAAATGCAACTGATGGTGTGCTTTAAAATTACTTGCATGTGATAATGCAGGGACACTGGCTTTCTCAACTCCAAGACCTGCCTAGCAATAAAATAATATGGTGTGTTGTGGATTGCTAGTGCACTACATACGCTATATAATGCAGCAACAGCAATGAGAAAAGTTGAACATATTCTCAGTAAACTGACATACATATAATATACATACAAGATAACCAGATGTGGGAGCTAGAATCAGAACCAATGAAGAAATTTGAACCAGCCTAAATGGAAAGTGAGCTATTAATTTGTCATGCAAAGGATCTCAGAGATCGCAAGTTCCACCAAAGGCATGTAGGTGAGAATATAAATACATCACATACCAACTTGAAAAGTAAAGTGCACCAAACACCACCCAGAGAACAGCGAAGTTAAAGTAAGACAAGGACTAAGAAAATATTTGGGGCACAATATACACTAGCTTCAATACAATTTGGTTCTGTACACAATTCAAAATATTAGTGATGCAGTTACCATTCTTGAGGTAGCATCTTGCTGTCAAAATTAGGGCTTAATATCCTCCACTTCCTACATTTGTCACACTGAACCCACACATCATCGGGCTTGTAGAGAGAGCCACCTTTTCTCTGAAGGAATACATTATTTTGACAAAAGAAACGGGTTATGCCAAACAACCAAACACAAATGCAAATACTAGTTTAGAGTTTTTATACAGATACAAGATAAAATTTGAAGCAAATAACCAAACTATCATCCAACTTTAGCTGAAGGCAGATAATAGCTTCAGGTACTTGACAGAAAATGTAGTAATAGCACACAAAATAAAACATGTATGGACGTGCCTGCAAAACACTTAACTTTCTCAGTATCAAAATCGGTGTGCATTTTAAGCTTTTTGTGAAAATTAAGGAAGTGGTCAGTGGTCACATAAGCAATTAGTGGAATATGTACATATCACCCTTACTGGCATCCAATATTATAGCAAGTGACAATGAATCGTAATGAGTGAAAAGGTGAAGTTTATAACTTCATTAGAAAATTGACACTATTATCGGGATAAGATTTTCTCAAAAATTGACATTCATTTCGTATGCGGTGTGTATTATTGATGAACATATACAGTTATACAAATGATAATGATTCATTATTAGTATTTGAAATGGCAATCATTTAACAGAAATAGTTCTCCCTCGCCTGTCGTCAGAGTGGTGAGAGACAGCTTATTGAGCACTGAGTTTAGCGAATTTCCTGAGAAATTATGTGATTTCAACAGGTTTCTACTTCCTGGCAATATACTTTCTTGCTCTTCCCGTTGTTCTCAAAGATGTCCTGAATTCTTCTTCTAACATTCCCCTCCTCTCCAAACCTTCCCCTGGATTCTCCATTCCGATATACACACACGAGTCAAGACTATGTACACTTTTTCAAGCAGGCATTTTAATTTTACTTGAATATTCATAGTTGTGTTATAAATGCTGTGACTACGTAAATTCCGATGCATGATATACATCGGTATTCCAATGCATTTCACCCTCTGAATCAGAACAAATATGTTTTCGACTCTTCTCTTTAACACTCAAACTGGCCATTCCTGCGCGCATCATGGTGATCATTTTTAACTAAAAGAAAACTTTTGGACGAAATATGCACATTGTGTATAATATATATTCCAGTCCAAACAACCGGAAGAAAAGTTTCAGTGAGAACATCTTCACTTCCTTCATCCCTAAGTGGGAACAAAACCCTTAGATTTCCTTTCTTCTCTTACGAAATTTGGAGTCATCTGATAACCCGCTTCAATCAGACAACGAAAAGGCAAATTATGTGCGGTGTGATACAAACTAGAATCCCAACAATTATCCCAAATAAAATGTGTATGTGTTAGTATGCGTAGTCACATCTTTTCCAGACGTTGAGCTCTCTAAAATCTAGTAAAGTTTGCATGGCCATGCATGATCTCCACACAACAAGTTTGACAAGCCTTGTTTCAACTACATGGGGCCAATTTAATGAGCCTTTTGCACCTTTCATTTCTGATCATAGAAATCCCCACCAATATTATGCCACGAGTTATTAATCCCTAGAACAAACTTCTGGCCTCATTCTATTAAAGTGTATATTTTACGAAGCATACTAAAAGCAAACATAGTGAGCAGCTAAAGAGGATAAAACGGGAAGAAGAATAGTAACCAATAGTTCGTGCAATCAGTTATATTACCAGTTGAATCTTGTCAAAATTGTTATCCAAGTATTCATCTGCTTTTCTCCCAAGCGACTCCTCAAGTTGAGCATAGACTTCACAATCTTGAAATCCTTGTTTGTTGCTATGCACCCAAACACGACCATTACCATCATCCTGTAGAAGACAGAATATTTTTTTAGCAAGTCAGTAGCTTAATTACCAGTGACAACCTTTTTAAGGATATTGTGTAGACTTCCTGTGATAACCCAATCACGCATCCGGGAGATGACAAATTGCAATATCTTGTTTCACATTCAATAAACGAAGGAACTAGGGTGTCTTATACCCCCATCTTATCATGGAAGTTTGGGTACGTCTGCCGGCAGGCAATGCATAGTGGAGCTGGCTTAAAGGATCAGCTCATTATGAATGGTATCAGAATGGAACTGGCCAGAGCTATGATGATGATGCAATACATGCGCATGCTATCCATTCATGGGTTTAATGTTTCTCAACCGGTGAATCGAGGAGAACAATGAAATTGATAGTTGTCAGGTTTCAGATTAACGAGTAAAGAAGTTTCAGTAATAAAATAAGATTAAGATAGGAGATAGGCCTAGGCATTACACTGAGGTTCCATGGGCATTAGATCTAGGATATTTTAGCCAAACACACAAGACGAGATTCATCGCATACCATGATACTCAAAATACTTTTCAAGATTATTCTTTTTCTCCCTCTAATAGACTTTAATACATCTGCTCAAGAATTAGTTAGTTAACACGTCAACTGTCATACACTGATATACAGAGATTAAAGATACAAGTCCTTACATATGCAAAATACACCGAATATAATAAATAAAGACATGCAAGAGTTCGATAACTTTAGAACTTGTACCATGATATCTGTAACATCTATGACACCAATAATGCCATGACTCTTGTCTCCATTATGAAGCATTCCTCCCACTCGTTTGTAAGCCTACAAGTATCACCAAAAGAAACTTCAAGGGGGAGGGCAAGAAGAAAACATAACAACTGACGACAGCTTAAGTGCATGGAATAATTAATAATGATTTGGCAACCAACAAGTAAAGGCTGCAAGGTTACGAGCAATAAAATATAGTGTCATATCCTAATCCTACGAATTATGTTCGAGACAAATTGATACTACTAGCATCCAATTCTAAAAATTAAATGCAAACTTATTGTGAAAGGATCTCTTCAACTTCAGGTTCTAACACATGTATTTTAAACTGCAAGCGGAATTATATAGTATCAGGGGACGGGAATTCTTCTTAAATAGTCACATGCAAATGCTGGAATAGATACATGAATATTCTTGTCAACTATAAAAAGTAAAAGAGACCAATTACATAAGGTGTTTTGACATTGTAAAAAAATTATTATAATGCCAATATAAGTTTCCTTGGGTAGCAAAAGAAAGAACTACAATCACAGGCGAAAAGAAACGCATGAATGCAAGCGAAAGTTGAGACCTTTCGTTTGCATAAGATTTTCTATTCAACATAGATACATAAGATATTAACACAAGCTGCCAAGCAGCATGACATGTCAATAATTATAAATCAAATGAGATATATATATATATATATATAGAGAGAGAGAGAGAGAGAGATGAAACACAAAATCATATATTCGTATGCATCTCCAAAAACCAATGCTCACATACTAGGTTCCTTATACAATCCAGGTACAATATTCTCTATAAACCAATTTAAAATGTGCCAGAAAACTTAAACAAGCCATAGTGATTGTCTGGCTACTTATCTCATCAAATATACTGCAAATATTACTTTTCTCTTGCCACAATACAAAATCAAGTTTCTCAAAGAAATTAATGCTTTTGTCAGTGAGATTCCAGTGCAATACATTTTATTAGGAAAAAGATCTCCTTTTGATAGAGAAAACAAAGACAAAACTTACCTCTATCAATCGGCCATGCCAATACAGAAACATCCCACAATTTCCATTTTCCCATTCCAACTGACAACGACCAAGAGTAAGCTGAACTGACTTCCCCCTGATTTCAACTTTTTCAATTACGGTCTTATTCAAAGATTTAGCTAACGGACGGCTTTTAACCTACACAAACATCAAGGTACCAGGTGAACTCATATGGCTAGAACTCACATTTGATAACACCATCATTTTATTGAGGCACAAAATAACTAAAGCAGATACATATGTGTTTCTCTCTGTGAGTGTGTGTGCATGCTCGTGCTAAACGTACTTAAGTACCTGTGATCCTTGAACAAATATCTTCATGCGTGGATCTAAAAAGATGACTTCCAAATATGATCTGAGAGAAAAGTCCAAAGGCACCTGAAACCCATGGAGAAGTAGCATGTAACAGATAGGCAAACATACGATTGATTTAAAACCAAGAACAAAACCTTACCACACGAGACATCTGGCCAGGACGAGATCTGATCCTTCGTGAACGAATGATTATGTCACCCTGATGAAATGAACTGCCCCCCGTCCTCCCAGTCTCCCAATCGAGACAATAGTTTGATCCCCATTCATCTAGATTCCATATGTATATCTGAGTTCCTGTACCGTTTCTCTGGAACAAGCCTGCTTTTTCACCAATAAGATACTTATTGAAAGGTGAAAATTCCATTATAGCTTTCAAGCTGTACTTTGTCAAAGCCTCAGACTGGACACTTGTATCAACTTTCATAAACTGTCCTTTACAGCAGTAGCTTACAATGGGGATCTCAAGATTCTGCCACATAGAGCAAGAAAGATGAGATACAGCAATAGAAGATTTAAGTAACTTAAAGGATTTTAACAGAATAAAATCTAATGATAAATCCTTTGTATTTGTGGATTGCACATACATCTTTTCCTTCGTTAAGTGACTGAGAAAGAAATGCAATCGATCTGGAATTAGCAGTCTGGGTAAGAACCAAAGCATCCTTGCCAAGTCTCATAGCTCCAGTCTGAGGTATTAAACAAATAAAAGTAACAGTATAAATAAGTAAATAACAAATAACTGAATCTGCAAAAAGCTAAGCCCTATCAGTCTTAAAGCACCTTAGACCGGATTAATCATAATGTGAGTATAAGGCACAAATACTCAGCACCTTCACTAAAAGATCTTCCCAAGACGAAGGAATGTAGATATCTTGAAGAAGCCGACGGATATAGCAGAAAGTTCATATCTAGGACTAGGAGCATCTAAGACTTAATATCACCTTGATTTTCAGAAATAAACTACACAACCCTTAACAGAGGCAAAACATTAACTAGGTAAATTGCATTTGCATTGCTAATTGTGAAATACAAATTGTAAAACTAACTGGTTTTTATAGGGTACGCGTAACAGCAAGTCACATCATGTGATCAGGACAGATTAAAATACTCCGAATAAAAATTGTTAAGGTAATATTGACATACTAAAGTAAATGGCCTTGGAAACTTGATTCAGTGATGACAAATAATCATGAAATTATTTTTCAATTGTTTTCCATCAAATTTAAGTCAAAACATTTTGTCTCCAGTAGGTAACATGAGTGGGAAATTAAATTTCTTGTTTTCGAGACCAACTATTATGTCTCCAAAAGGGGAACATAAAGTGTTAACAACTAACACATGAAAGGAATGGTCAAGTCAGGCCAGAAAAGAAACAAAATCCAGTCTTATACTTCAAACAAAATTTTATCATTGAGAGGCATATATAGAGTATCATTATCAAATAAAACAGAAAACGTTGTACATGAGAGCATGCCATGACAAGCATTAACATTAAAGCATAGATTTGACAGAAACAAACACCAGCACCCACAGAAGTTACAACTCATTACGAACTTTATCCCACAAGAGTAGTTCCTGTCAAATGTTCTGCAAACAAGTATAAAATTCCACTTTTTAAGGGAATTTCCATGAGAAAAGGTACCTTAAAGCCAACACCAAATCTCCCAATACGGTCAGCATCATCGGCATCAGGTTGCTTGTGCCCAAAGGTCACCATTCTCAAAATCTCGTCATGGGTCATCCCATGGCCATCGTCAATTACTGACAGCATTGGAATATCTTTGCCAGCAATGTTTGAGTAAATGACATCGATTGAAATTTTCAACCTGACATTAAAAAGAGAAAGTAATACAAAATAAGCACCAACGAAAAACCATTCACCTGAACACAAATACACATACAATGATACCACAGTTGTGTGCATGTACACAAAGAGAGAAGCCAAAATGAAATTTGAGAAACCAAAACCAAGGGGAGTATACATTGTAGCTTTGGCATCTCTTGAATTGTCAATAAGTTCAGCAATTGCACCAAACATCCAGCCAGAATGGGCTTGACCAAGGGTTCTCAAATAACTAGGATCTGCACGAGCGTAATTTTTTTCCAACGGACCATTTTCCACCATCGGTCTAGGTTCAGTTTTGCTGGAAGTTTTAGCTTCAAAAGCAGGAGTAGAATGATCTCCAGCAGCAGCTCCAACCTTACAGTGAGGATAGGATTGATCCTCAAACATACGTACACCTGATAGAGCTGACTCCCCTGGTGAACACCTTCCTCCATCAAGTAAGCGAAAACTTGTAGATTCCTTCCCAAGTGGCAGGGAAACAACTGCTCTATTTGCACTCATAATCTCTGCGGACATATTATCGCCATAAGTTAAATTAACCTGAGACCACCCAACTCAAATCAAGATCAGAAACACATTCATAAATTCTACACCACTAAAAGTCATGGGCATTCAGTTATAAAAGCGATTTGCAAAACAGAATGCCTTATAAAAGACCCTCTAAATGGATACACGCCTACAAAATATATTGTTATAATAAGCGTACAATAAGCAATGCAATATAAAAGAGCCTCACTATTCTGGGAAAATATAACAAGAGTAGAAATCGAACAACTTGAAAATGGAAGATTCTATCTCAAAATCATATTAATTAATCCCCAAACTCATTTTAAATTGCAACAGATTACGGAGCCACACACAAATTGCTTTCAACAGATGCATCAATTTCCACTGCAGGGATTAAAGAGTGTATCCACCGGAAGCAAAAGCACCACTGTTTGGAGATCACTTAACCAGATGGAGACAATGAACTCAACAATTTTTGATATCTTGAAATTTGACCAAAAGATAATACACATGCCAGGAGTCCATTCTGTCCAACTATCTCATCAACTTGCCACATCATACTGGAGTCTCTTTCTGAAGTCTGCGATTTACCTCTTCATCTTCCATGGCACACTCCAAATTTTTAACCAAATGTCCGAGGACAGGAAGAGTTTGGTGTTTGGCATGTTGAATTTCTTAATAATGTTGTTACAAGGTTGACCATGAAGACTAGCAGAAAAAAAGAAGATTCAGAAATCAAAGAGGACACAAAAAACTTTTTTATTGGAGGGGGGTGAATGAAGAAATCTTAAAGGCACCAAGATTGAGTTCGATCTCAAGTGCCTTCGAGATTTACATTGAAAGTCAAGTGCTCATCCAAATTAAAGGATATATTTATGTTTTAGGTAACTTAAATATCAGTGACAATGAATGGAACTGTGGATTGTGGACATAAACTGATAAGCACTTTATGCATTACTGAGGTGCTAAGTACCATTTTACTCGATAAATAAAGAATTACGTAAACATCAAGGATTTCTTGAATGGTCACCCTAGTATTCATGCAGTATTCACAGATGGATGGAGGATCCTTTGAAAATAGGTATTCCTACACAAGTGTTGCAACATTACAAGACAGAAAACAAACTCGATACAGTTCAAACCAGGATTCAACGGCGAAATTACCCATTTGGTCCCTGACCTTTGACCCAGTAGACGATTTAGTCCCTAACGTTAGTTAATTCCATAGTAGTCCCTAATCTTTCACTACCCAAGGACGATTTGATCCCTGCTCTTATTTTGACCTGGCCTTAAACTGCCCATCCTCCTCCTTGCTGATTCTAGCAAGGAGGACATAAATGAGAAAGAGAAGAATGAAGCAGAAAAGGAGGAGGATGGGCAGTTTAAGGCCAGGTCAAAATAAGAGCAGGGATTAAATCGTCCTTGGGTAGTGAAAGATTAGGGACTATTATGAGATTAACTAACGTTAGGGACTAAATCGTCTACTGGGTCAAAGATCATGGACCAAATGGGTAATTTTGCCCAAAATTAACTATATCAGTTAAAAATATTACAATTTAAAAAACACTCGATCTTGTCGTGACTAATAATTGACCCTTACGAGTATTCATATCTTGAAAACGCTTTAGAATTCTTTCATTAAAAATATCGATGAACAATTGTTTCTCGATGTATACCAATACATAGTCGTTCAAATATTTATCCTTCATCTTACTTCGCAAATAAATAAATATAATAATAAGATAAATTTTAAAATAGAGAAAAATAAATAAAATTGAAGTAAACAATTTTTAAAAAAATTATAAAATTGAATTTATGGAATAACAGGGACTTTAGGTTTGAAAGTAGCTAAATTAATTAATGGGCCAAGGAAAGAAAGAGGCCCATTTATAGGAATAAGTTGCTGGAAAAGAAAAAAAGAAAAAAAAGGGAAATATGACATTAATAGAAATTTACGGGAAGAAGGTAACAGCTGGGAAGTGGGCAGATTGGTCGGAGAAATTGATTTCGCGAAAATCAAAGAGGGATTTTATAGCAGCTATCGTAGTTAAAGAGGGTGAGGAGTCACAAAAAATTACAGATCTGAAAGGTGGAAGAACGGCTGAAAAACATAGGGAGAAGCCAAAGGAGGAATCGAAAACCTCCATTTTTTTTGCAGCAATAATTTTTGGTACGGTCCGACCTCACCTGTCTTTTGTACCTGCATATCACTATTAGATATTTGTGATATATAAAATTTTCCTATATATCCAACGAAAATTCAAAAAAATGATCATTTTGATCATAAATATATATAGCCGCTCAAATAAAAACTTAAATATCGTATGAATAAATTTCGA
Organism: Lobelia cardinalis; assembly: GCA_028566635.1. Classification (NCBI taxonomy): domain Eukaryota; kingdom Viridiplantae; phylum Streptophyta; class Magnoliopsida; order Asterales; family Campanulaceae; genus Lobelia; species Lobelia cardinalis. The sequence goes on along the minus strand of JAOWAN010000050.1, from coordinate 3,004,409 downwards.
TCGTTTAATTTTTAAAAACAGTAAAAAAATATCGCTACTGTATTTGTGAATTTCAAAATATAGTAAATATTTTCAGTACTGTATCGGTAAATTTTCGAATGCAGTAAAAAAATTTGCTACTATATTAACGATTCTTACTGTTCTTAGGTGCCTTAGATTAGAAGAAAAAATACAGTTGATATTGAATCAACACAATTTATTAAACAATAAGGGGTAATGTACTGTCATTACATCAGTTGTAAACACAATTATTTTTTTCCATCATCTCTCTTAAATGCCCATATATCATGATCTAAAACTTGAAATTAAAATTTGATTGCGAGTTTGTGTTTAAAACTATTTTCTTTAAAACAAGATCAATGAAGAATATATTTCAAATACTTTTTAAAATCTAACTATGAATAATGAAATAAACACTGTGAAGCACAAAATTTAATTTTACAACAATAAATCATGACATTATAATTGTGAACCGTGAAATTTATTTTCTAGTGAAAAATTGCATAAACCATTAACCATGATATTAAAACAACAAACCATGAAATTTACTTTGTTGTGAAAAATTGTGTGAACCATGAATTACAATGATGAGCAATGAAATTTACAACTGTGAATCATGAAATCAAAAAATGTGAACCATGAAATTCAATTTATTGTGAAAAATTGTCCGAATTAAAAATTGTACAATTGTGAACCATGAAAGTCAGTTTAAACTTTGAATCATGAAATTTGTATTGTAAACCGTGAAATATGTATTGTAAACCATGAAATTTGTGATTTGAACCACAAAATCTATTTTTCAGCGCAAAATAATTTTTTTAGTTCATCGTTGTAATTTCATGATTTAGTCCATTTTCGGTATAAATTAAATTTCAGAGTTCAAAGTTTTGAAATAATTGATTCAGACAAAAATTAACCAAATACAAGCATTCACGTTGTGGACCATGAAAAATAACTATTAACCATGAAATCAATATTGTAAATCATTAAATTCAAATTTTCAGTGAAAATAGCATGAATCAAAGTATTTCACAATTGTGAACCATGAAATTAATACTGTGAACAATGAAATTCAAATTTTATTGAAAAATAGATTTTCATTGTTTATAGCATTAATGTGAAGGTTCACAGTTGTAAAATTAAATTCATGGTTCACAGTTGGAATAAAAAAAATCATCGAAATATATTGTTCAGTGATCTTATTTGAAAGAGAATTTAATTTTGAACAAGATTCTGTAATTAAATTTTAAATTATAGATCACGAAATATTTCATTTTAAAATAAATAAAATTTTTAGAGTAGAGAGAAAATTGGATACTTATATAAATATTCTTATACTTCTAGTTTATTTAAAATTTACCACCGATTATTATTTTTTTCTTCAATTTAATTTTACCCATTTAAATACCTAGATCTAAGGACTCTTAAAATTTCATAAATTCTCAATTCATTTGATCACCTATATATATATATATATATATATATATGTTTGTGTGTGAGTGGTGGGGGGGGGGGGGCGACTTATTCGGCTACAAACCACTTTTTTGTAGAAATCGTGAGAACCAGTTGTATATTAGTACATTTTTGTTGTATGTTAGTTATATGTTTATATTTTCAAAAATAAAGATCCAACACAACAAAATTTTTAAGAAAATCAAGATATAAAAAAATATACTAAGATATAACAGATTCGTAAATATAGAATAAAATAATTATGATACGATAAATTAATGAAGATATATCAAAAATGTAATAAGATATAATAAGATCTTAGTAAAATACAATAAAATTATCGAAGATACAATAAAATGTATTAAGATATAACAAATTCGCACATTTTTACGATATTTATTATTTATACCTGATCACTTTCCTATATGTGTAATATCTTCTTCTTTTTTGTTCATTATACGTTCTATTCCGTAAAAAATCTATTCATTTTTCTCGTGAAATGAGATGAAAACTTCTCAAGGCAAGCATATAAAATTTATAATAATCATTTATAAATTTAATGAAGTTTGTCCATGTGATTGCTGAGACGGACAACCTAAACGTTTTAGCTTTATAATTTATAATAATCAAAATATTATAAGTAAATAGTACATATTTTTACAAACATAATATAAATCCAAGAATGTTACTAAATTGTACGTGACACTTGTTCTAAACCAAGCAAAGCATGCATGACTTTGCATATAAAACACGTTACAATAAACAATTTAATTACAAACGTACCAATGAGAGTTCATAGACCTCTACGAAGGATAGAGGAGACATTCTTTCCAAGAACCCACTAAACTCTTGCAAGACATCCCTTCCCTTCTTAACCCTAAAAACCCCGTCATAACACTTTTTTAATATTTCAGCCTACTCTTTTCCATTTATGTGTTAAGTAGTTCATGTATACTAGGAAATGCTCGTATTCGAGGATATGGTGATAAAAAATATTGAAAATTTAATATTTTAATTTTCTTCTTAATTTTATATTGTACGTGCTCAAGGATATAAAATCAAAAAAATTATTATTTAAATTTAAATAAAAGGCTATAATTAAATTTAAAATATAAATATTTAAAATAAATAAAATAAATAGAGAGAGAGAGAGAGAGAGAGAGAGAGAGAGAGAGAGAGAGAGAGAGAGAGAGAGTAGTGTGTAAGAAAAAGTAAAAGTAGGGAGGAAATAATAAGGAAGATAATTGTATATTTTTGGGGAATTGAAAAAGTTATTATTCATTAAGTCAATATTAATGTATAGTACACAACTTGGTTATATACTATAGATTTCCTCCGTTCTTTTTTAATTCGCTTTTTCTATATTAAGGAGAACGGCCAACTCCCCACCGTGAATTTAAAATCCGTGAAAATTTCTCATTAGAGATGTTGCATTGCCGGTCTTCCGCACCCTCTTGTATTTTTTGACAACTTAGGACACTACCGAGTCATCGACGGAGGAGAAGAAGACGATAGCTTAATTTCAATTATTTTGTTTTTTTTATCAAAACGATGCCGTTTAGATAAGTGTCAAAAAAAAAGAAGTCGAAATCATTCGTGGGAGAAGGAGAAGGAGACGAAGGAGCAGCACTGCAACTAGGGCTGTCAATGGAGCGGATTTTAATCCAATCCGTTAGGAGTTCCGTCCGCTTAAAGTGGATATAGATTGACTAAAAAATTCCGATTAACCATCTACCCGTTTAACTAGTTAATCGATAACTAAATGGATAGGATATGAATTTAGACAATTACCGTCCGTTTAAACTGAATCCGTCCGTTTATAGTTACTAATTAAATAAATTAATATATATTATATATTTGCTATTTATTTACTATAAAAAAATTAAAATTATATATATAATATTATATACCTCTAAATTAGTTTTTTAAATTTTTTGTTGAAATTTTATAAATATGTAATTATTTACTTTATTATTTTATCATTTTTTTTAGAATCTTAAATATAATTTATATTTACAAAATATAGTTATTTGGTGATGTTATAACTTGTATGTTAAAATTCAAAATAAA
>JAOWAN010000050.1:2990644-3000787 GCA_028566635.1 Lobelia cardinalis | reverse complement strand
AAGATGAATGCAAATTATCTTTTTTACCCTTAGTTATACAAGTTAATTTCCTAAATTGCCCTCTATAAACGCTCAATTGACGGTAGAGACCAAAATCAGCCTTTTTTTTAAACTTGGATCAAAATTGGCCAAGTCCAAAGTAGAGGGACTATCTGCAGAAATCGAAAAATTTGAGGGAACATTTATGAAGTTATCCCTATTAATTAATTCGGTAGAAAGATTAGTTTCAGTACGTACTATATATAATTACATAATATGAATTTAGTTAATATTGATACAATATAGTAATACATGTTACGGAAATCACAAATCAAGCATTAAATAAGTTAAAAGACAACATTTAGGATTATCAATGGGAAATATAGATAACTAATCGCAGAATTTTCATAAACAGAAATAAATATATAAAACCACCAAAATAAATAAGCTAAGCTTGAAGAGAACCCCCCTTATTCACATTCCTCTCAACAATTCAAATCCTGCATAATATTGATCCCATATTATTATTTAAGCCTGTTGACTTTATTTTAAAAATTATAATATGCTAATTAAGGTATTTTTTAAATTTAAAACTAATTTGTAAGAACCATAAAGAAATTGTACATGTTTGGATGAGAGTTTTTTTTATCCCGTTTTTTATTTTTGAATTTTTCTCTCTTATTGGTTTCATGATTTTGTATTTTACTTTTTCACTTTTTAATTTAATCATTATAAAATTTTGAAATTAAATTTCTAAATTTATATATATATATTTTAATCTCTGATTGATCCTATATTTTGTATTTTTCGCTTTAATTAAAAGTATAAAACACAAATCCAATAAGAAATGCATCATCAAAACAGACCCTTAAGTTAGTAGAAAATATGCGTATTAGTGAAGTCTATACTCATTACTCATCCAAGCCAAGTTTACATGTGGAAAGAAGAGAAACAATCTGAGAAGGGTTAGAATTACAAAAATATCAAAGTGAGGGGTTCTAACTGCATGGAAGAAACCTTTACGAACCCTAGTGGGTCGACCCGCGAAGCTGAGCTTCACAAACAATGGCTGCCGCCCTTTTCTAATACGAAGCAGGAAATTTGAAAAAAAAGAAAAGAAAAAAAGATAAGAACAAATTATAAGAATCGAACGAAGGGTTTAAGAAATGGAGATTAATTTGGGTGGTGTCCCGTTCGATGTTGATTTCCATCCTTCTGAGCAGCTGGTAGCTGCTGGACTGATTAATGGCGACCTTCTACTGTAAGTTGTTCTCTTTTTCTGTTGTTAGTACTTGTTTAGCACTTACCATCAAAATTGGGTATTGCCCAAAACTGATTTTTGATATGAATTGTGATTTTCTTTACAGATATCGTTATGCTGTTGACAATGAACCCCAAAAGTAAGTTGTAATCTGTTGAACTAGTTTTATTATCTGTCTGGGAATCCGAAGCTTAATTTTTGAGATTAGTCTATTTGAGCGGAATATCCTGAAAAGAAAAATATGACTTTTTTTGAGAGGAGCAATGGGCAGTACGAACATTGTTCATTAACAGTGTCAAGGTTTTTCTCTTGGCTATGATATTTAAGCTTACCTGAATGGGTTTGTATTGATTTCTTGGAGAAGTTTATCAAAAGTGACACATGTTTGGGAATGGAGGTAGTTTTTAGTAGTATTAGTTTGTTGTGATGGTTGAAGCTCGTGTGAATGGAATCAAAGTGAAAGAAACATTTATGGCAGAAATTTAACTCAAAAGTGGTGACTCTTTTATGGTGGAGATTTTGTTTGTCATTTGTAAACTAGTTTTGTAACCTTATATTAAAATGTATTCCCTTCGCTCCCAAATGTGGGCCTTGTTTCGTTCATAATCATGAATAAAAGAGGATATGCTCATTTGATAGGAGTGGCTCCTTCTCAGTGAATGCTGTAAAGTTGATTAACAAAAATTGATGAGTAATTATGCACAGATGTAGGTCGAAATGTTGTTATTGAATTCCTTCAGAGCTAATAACTGGAGTATAAAGTTTGGCTTATTTTATATACAATCATTTTAGGATGTTGGAAGTTCATGCGCATAGCGAATCAGTTAGAGCTGTTCGATTCATCAATGATGGAAGTGGTAAATGATTATTTTTCAATAAATTATTAGACTATTCTTTTTTTGTGCCAATGCTATTTGAGTGCAGGTCTACATGTAAATAGTTTGTTCTTAGATTGCTTATTCTTGTGAATTTCACATTGTTATGAAGCAATTCTCACGGGTTCTCCGGATTGCTCGATCCTGGCCACTGATGTTGAAACTGGTTCTGCTGTTGCTCGTCTAGAAAATTCTCATGAGTAGGTATCTTTGTATTGGAGATTATAGGATTATTCTGACTTCAATTTGTTATAAGAATGATTGAAATGAGGTTCTTCTGCAGTGTGGCTGTCAATCGATTGGTTAACCTTACTCAAACAACTATTGCTTCTGGAGATGATGCGGGGTGTACTAAGGTGTTCTTTCTCGATTATTTATTTGTTGTTTGCGGGAGCGTGAGATTAAAATGCGTTGATAAGTTTTACACCCCCTATGTCTCTGTTTTACCGATTGTAGTTTCATCTTTCCTGAATATTTACACCTGATTTTCCTTTGGCTGTCCTTCCCCCCTGAGGAATTATATTTTTCCCAAAGGTTTGTTTTCAAGAATGTGTTATGGTGGCTCCTTTACAGATGTCCATCCGGGTTATAAACTTTGCTAGTGGCAGTGGTAATGAGCATGCTATGTGGGTTAAAATTGTTTTTCCAATATGCAATTGCTAAAACATCATGTGATCTGCATAGGAAGAATTTAGTTGCATGATGGAAACTGATATTAAAAGTTATTTTCCTAAATTGATCTCCATTTTCCTGAAATAGTATTATCTATTCCAATCCCTAAATAAAAGCATACTGAGTGAAATGAAAGAGTGCATATAGGATGTTATGCAATCAACGCATATTTGTTGAAAAGAAAATTTTATGGGACAACTATTAGAACCATGCTGGTGTATGAAAGTGATCGGCGGTCTACTAATAAAGAAAATGCTAAGAAGATGAGTGTTGCCGATATGTGAATGTCAAGATGGATGTGCGGTAAAACTAGATAATATAAGATTTATGATGACGGAATGCGGTAGATGGTTAAAGTCAGTACAGTAGTAGAGAAAATTAGAGAGAATCATTTAAGTTGGTATGGGGGCATACAAAGTAGACCCCTTAGTGCACTTTTTAGAATTTGTGACGGTATCATTCTTAACCAAGCTAGGGGAATTGGAAGATCAAAGTTAACATTGACATACATAACAGAGAAAGATAATTAAGGATGTGATGACCTTGTACTGGACTCTATTAATTGGACTGTTGAGGAACAAGATTCATGTAGCCAACCTCAGTGATTGGGACAAAGGCTGAGATGAGTTGAGATAATTGTTTTCAGTTCCCTACATGTGTATGTAGTATGTACATAGGACGGAGGAGCTTGGATGAGTTCTAAGCTTTAAAAGGAAAATATGAGAACACAATGCATCAAAGTATTGTACAGTAGGACTACTAATGTATTAGAGGGGTAACAGACCACACTTAAAAAAGAAAAACATAATGTTCTGTTTCTTATTCCCCCGTCAAGAAGAAAAGAATCTTAGGGGAAGCACAAAACTTGTCTGTTAAGTGCTTAGGTTCATGGGCAGTGGAATTGCTCGAAAGCCAGCATTCGACAGTATTTATCTTTTGATATTTGAAATTTATTTAAACATATCGACATCTTACAATAAATACAATCAATATCTGAATCGTACAAATCATGGATTTCTCCAACTTTGGTTGAAATAGTACGTGTTTATTATCCACAATAGGGCGTCCAACAAGGTGTGGTGCTTTTGAGATTTTGTGGTGCATTTAGCTATCCACAAGAATTAGAGGCCCGAATTTGTTGTTCACCTTTATTGATGGACTTGGTTGACTTTGGCCTCCATTTGATCACTTGCCACAGGCCCTTATAGAGGGTTGATTGTTCTCCTAGTGACGAAGATTAAAGGACTCACTCAATTGACACTTCTGTTTGGCCCTTTTCCCTTTCCACTTGTATTTTTAATAGTGCCTACATTGTCCCCTTTCAATCTCTTTTCCTCTATGTACCCAATTAGAAATTAATGTTTTATTGATGAAAAAATATTTTGCTCACTCCTGTACCTTTTCATACTTCTCCCTGATGCAGGTATGGGATACAAGACAACGCTCTTGCTGCAATACTTTTCATGTACATGAAGAATACATAACAGATATGACATTTGCTTCCGATTCCATGAAACTATTATGTACAAGGTAGTTGACGGTGCTCCTTTTCTTACCCCTGCATCTGAATTATTTCGGACATCTGAAAATTAGTACCTTCATGGCAGATAAAGAGGCATATTACATGTTACTTATCCCATGATGAGAAAGAACTCCATAAGCTAGTTCTATATATTGTCATTTATAAAAGTCTTGTGTATTTGTTAGTCAACTTTTCTTGTTTCATATTCAATGAAGGAGGTTGTTTTCTACTGTGTTTTGCCATCTTTCTTATCTTTACATGGAAGGCTCAAACATGACTTAAACTAACTTCTTACATTGTTTTGGTTCTTTTGTTTCACCTGTGAAGTGGAGATGGAACTCTTTCTGTTTGTAATCTGCGAAGTAACAAGGTACTTTGTTTAAGTGCATCGATTTGGGTAAACAAATTATTTGCTTCAACACAGTAATCTTATACACGTGAGTTGCAGGTTCAAACTCGCTCTGAGTTTTCTGAAGAGGAGCTGCTATCTGTAGTCATAATGAAGGTAAAACGACCTTTATGTCAAAATAGCTCTTAGCTCTCTATTGTCTATTTACTCAATTTTGTCAATGATGTAAGTTCCTTCTTAAGCTTTTTTATTATGTGGACATGTCACCAGAAGCCCTAGAAGTCACTTGATAATTCCTTCTCTTGTTTGTTATCAGAATGGTCGAAAAGTTATCTGTGGGACGCAAAATGGGACTCTATTACTATATTCATGGGGTTTTTTCAAGGATTGCAGGTATTGCATTAACTAATAAGTTCAAATCAGGATACAAAAATATTTTATATGAACGGGAGAAGTCGATGCATCTCTTCTCTTTGATATTTAATGTTCTTACTGGAGCATGTTTTTTTTTTTCCTCTCGTCTCTTTAGTGACCGATTTACGGATCTCTGTCCAAACCCTGTTGATGCCTTGTTGAAGGTGAGTTATTTATCCTCTCTATCTCGGCATAAGTTGGTTACCAAACAGATACTTCTTATCATTTTTTTTTTCTAACTGGAAAATATCTTTGTCCCCCTTTTCCACTTAGCTCGATGAAGATAGAATTATCACTGGGTCTGAAAACGGTCTCATCAGGTGAGAATTTTATTTCCCCTTTCTGGCTGTGACGCATACTTCATTCAGCTTACCAAATCAACTGTCTTGGTTGAAACTTCTCCTATTTTGTGCTTAGTTTGGTAGGTATATTGCCGAACAAAATAATTCAGCCCATCGCAGAGCACTCAGATTATCCTGTTGAGCGTCTTGGTAAGTTTTGTTTCTGGAGTTGGAAATCTGCAGTTCTCCCTATAAATACCAATTGATTGTTGACTCTAGTAACTCTACTGCTTTTGGTGCTTATTCCAATTTACCCGTTACGTATGAAATACTTATTTAAAATCCCTTACCACTAAGAAAAAGGACAATTCTGAATGGAGACTACTGTGCATAGCTCTTTAGTTTTGGTTGTTGAGGTGTTGGTTTCTTAATGTGGTATTCATTTATGTTGTAGCGTTCTCTCACGATAGAAAGTATCTTGGCAGTACATCACATGATAACATGATTAAGGTGCTCTCTCTCTCTCTCTCTCTCTCTCTCTCTCTCTCTCTCCATTCAGTATTCTTTGAAATTGTATGATTAATAGCCTTGGATGGATGATAATTTTATTTTTCACCTGTAATGCATTTCTGTATGTAGCTATGGGATCTGGATGAGTTACTGCAAGGTTCTGGGAATGCCGCAAAGAGTTACTCGGCTGTGGCAGACAGTGATAGTGATGGGATGGACATGGATGGTACTGTTAAAAAACCGACCAAAGGTGAGATTAAGGAATTCTGCTAATACTTTTTGGTCAAATACCTACTATGACAAACAGATAATTAAGCTGTATACACTAACTTGGTTGTGTTTTAAAACTTGTGGCATGATGAACACTCAATATAACAATCATCTTGGGTGATCTTGTACATACTCCCGTTGCTCTACCCATGAAGTCCTAATTTTGACTTCCCCAAGTCAACCAGATCAATTCTCAAACCTAATCTTTACACAGATGTCGCCAGGCCTGGTTAGACGATCTATTTTTCCTAAAACTAGTATCTAGTTAGACTGATTCTGAAAATGACACGAGCACATGCTCTTATTCCTATGCAGAGTTTGTATTGTAATCTTTACTTCTTTGAGGGTCTGTGCAGTGTCATAGAATAGATCTGTTATTGCACTTCCAACTCCTGTCAAGGACCAGGGCAGTAGCTATGGGCATGCCCATCCTAGGCTCCTTAACTCATTCCATTGGAATGTGTGATCGACTGAGCTTGTATCCCTTTTCCTTTTCTTTTGCAGGTACCAAGAGGAAGAACGGGGGTGGAGGTCAAGCACTTGGCAGTTCTAGTGCTTTCTTTGCTGATTTATAGTTACAGATTCAGCAGCATAAGCTTTGGATATCACTGTGGGAGATCAGAAACAGTATGCTTGCAGTAAGGTGGTTCAACAGTTGTTAAATTGCAAAAAATTCTATGGGAGGAACATGTCTTGCTCAATTGCTCTCAAATTTGTTGACATTGGTAGAAAGAAAGCTGGTCTCCTGCTGTGGATAAATTGAAAATTGACCTCCCCTTGGAAAGTTTTAAATTATCTGGAAATGCTTAAGTTTTGTGATTTTTTTTTTCTGTAAACATTTTTGATTTAAATATTTATTTCTGTAAACATTTTTTCTAAGCCCAAAAAGGATATGAATAATTGAGTTATTTGATGATCTTGCATTTAACCATATTAAATAAGTTCATATGGGTATTTACAAGTTCGACTATACAGTTATTATATATCATAAGGCCACTCATTGAGCTTTTCATCTTAACTTTACTTGAGAATGAATCAAAGAATCTGCCAGAGTCGCGTTTTCCGTCTACTTGCTCGCATAAAGTTTCAATCTGTGTCGAGAGTTTCAACGGTGAGCAGAATCACAAAATTTCGGCATTTTTTAGGCTGATTTTTTGGCAGGGACCAAAGAGGCAGAATGGAAGTCAGATTAAGGTCAAGCATTTGGTAGTTTTAATATTTTCTTAGCCAGATTTGCAGTGTATAATTCCAAAATTTTAAGCTTTAACAGGGAATCAATATTGAAAGAAGATCATGAAACCTGAATTGTAGAATTGCCTGCGCTGTAGATCACTCACTCATCACTAACTCATTTCCGTGTGCTCACCTTTGAAACATACGTGCATCGTTGCAAAAAGCTTGCCTAGGATCGCAACCTGCAAGTGCTGCAGCCTCACTCACGTGCAACGTCCCACTTTCCATGATCAGAGCAGCAAACTCACGACATATCTGATCTTCCTGTATGCACTTTGTTAATTTTGAGCGCTTCCAAAATGGTCTCAAAAGCAACCCGGCCATCCATGCACACTTGATTCCGACAGTTGCAAGTGAACTCTTTACCCTTAGCAGGTTTCGACTCGACTTTTTTCTGCAACCGTGGGTTTGGCCCTAATTGGTTTCTGTTCTAGGATCTGTGTATACTGCAGAAGGGCTTAACTACTGTTCATTGTCTTGTGTACTTCCAGTCTGAATTAAGATTTGCAAAAAACAAAAAAGAAGGGGTTAAATTTGGTCTGTCAGACAGCTGCACGACCATGCCTAGTTCCATTGCTGGAGCTGGGCAACGATCATCTACTACGCTGCGACTCAAGAGTCACGAGCACTGTTAATCACGCTCTGATCGTCCTGTATGCACTTTGTTAATTTTGAGCGCTTCCAAAATGGTCTCAAAAGCAACCCGGCCATCCATGCACACTTGATTCCGACAGTTGCAAGTGAACTCTTTACCCTTAGCAGGTTTCGACTCGACTTTTTTCTGCAACCGTGGGTTTGGCCCTAATTGGTTTCTGTTCTAGGATCTGTGTATACTGCAGAAGGGCTTAACTACTGTTCATTGTCTTGTGTACTTCCAGTCTGAATTAAGATTTGCAAAAAACAAAAAAGAAGGGGTTAAATTTGGTCTGTCAGACAGCTGCACGACCATGCCTAGTTCCATTGCTGGAGCTGGGCAACGATCATCTACTACGCTGCGACTCAAGAGTCACGAGCACTGTTAATCACGCTCTGATCGTGCAGCCATGATTCATCCACCAGACTTGGGTTTCTGTCTCCTTAGGAATTAAGGATGCAGAGGTACGATCCTATAGAACAGATCCTGTTCAAGTAAGGTCGTGCTAGTTGCTGTTACTTCTTCTAATATATTCTGCTATATTCTTCCTCTTGTTGCCGATGTGGGAGAAATTTGCCTCCTCTTCGCTTTTCTTCTGCCCTTCTTTAGGTAGCATATTTAATTTGCGCTCGTTGCAGTCTATATCGTATTTCTTACTACTTTCAAAGTACAATGACATTTGTTGATTATTATTATTATTATTATTATTATTATTATTATTTGAAAGGAAAACGGAACATTCTGTGTTCAAAAGCACCTTATTAAGAATCACAAAAGTGAGGTACAAATGATTGGAAAACGACTCGTGCATCGTTGCAAAAAGACACGATCTCTGACTGTGATGATCTCAAACTGAATGTTGGTCTCTTAATTTGCATGTGGTGTGAGATATCGGATCAAATGTTTGTACGCTTGTTTTGGTTCTAGAAAAGCTGAAGAGAGAATTAACTTGGATTCGTTGTCGAGGAAATTATAACAATATATCGAACAACACCTGATTTTCTTTTGAGCTATCTATCAAAGGTGAACTGCACCCTTAGGAATTAGGATGGCAATGGCATCGTGAGGAAAGGCTTACAGTGGATACCTAGGCACCCTGAGAGGAGGAGAAAGGCATAGTAAGCGACGAAATGCTTTGGGGAGTTGGTTGACGGGTTTGGTTGGATAGAACGAAGGAAGGTACGCGGCTTTAAGTTCAAGAGGGCCCTGAAGATTACTGAGATAAAAGAAAACTGAAAAGAAGAAGAAGAAGAAGACGAACAACAGCAACAACAGCAGCAACAACAACATCGGCGACCATAGTTGCATTGAACAACAACAACAACAACAACTAAGCCTTTATTCCAAACTAGTTGGAGTCGGCTAAGATGAACCATCGATAGACCAAAAGTCTCAAAGAAAAGGATAAGAGAGAAAAGAATAAAAAGAGAAGAGAAGAAGGGGAGGGGAAGAAAGAAAAAAGAGTGTAAAGTAAAGTATAAATGTAAAGTAAACAAGAAACCGACAAAATCCGACATTAGCAGAGGAATATGGCTTCGAGACGGTTTGGCAAACGTGTTATGAAGCGATGTCCAGATATTAGCAGATCATTTGGCATTCTCAACATGGGAAACGACTCTGGCCGAGATCGTAGCCTGAGCTTAGCACCAATTGATCCTGTTGTTCCCATGCCAAGAAGGCTGCATTTGCGAGGAGACCCATAGGAGAGAGGATGGTTTCAGCAGTCGACAAGGATGTGCCATCGACAAACCCTAACAGCCCATGTCCATGGAGGGTTGATTAAACATGGAATTTCCATGCAAGAAAGTTAGAGGTTGATAATTTAACAGAAGAAGAAGAAGAGATAATAACTGTGAGTGATTTAGAAGGATTGGCTGGGAGAACCAGGGCCGTTCTAACGTTTCTAACGTTTTTTGTGGTCCAGGGCGAAAATTAAATTTATGTCCTTAAATTTTAAGTTATCAAACTATAAAAATAAATAAATATATAATAAAAAAATCTTTAAACTATCAAATTTATTACGAGTTAAATGATTGTACAAATAAAAATGAAAAAAAATAATTCGGCCCACATTAATTTTTTTTTTCTAAAAAAATCACATCATAAAAAAACTTTCAAGGAGGAAATAGAGTACCCAAATTCT
>JAOWAN010000050.1:2976222-2990544 GCA_028566635.1 Lobelia cardinalis | reverse complement strand
GCGTTCTCCTGGGTGATTTTCACCCAGAATTTCTGATTTCTGATTTTTCTCTCTCATTGGTCCCACATTTTTTCTCTCTATCTCTCTCTCTCTTATTTTTTACTATAATCATTACAAAACTCCAAAAACCAAATCAAAAAATCACCCATCCAAACGCAACCATAGTATTTCATCATAATTGATATGATCTTTCGAAGAAAGCAACTTTCTGACACATTGTTATTCTTAGAGATTGGAATCAACTATTCATCGTTTATTCATAATCAAGTTTTATTCAATTGATATTGATTATTTCTTGTTTTCTTATTATGTCGATGGGTAGCTAAATTCATCTTTCCTAGAGGGAAGATGGAACCGATGTTAGAAATTATGGTTGTGTAATCGATTGATTCTATGAGTTTAAGCGATTGATTTATTTATGTTCGTCGGTTCGTAATGCGCTTTTATGTGTAGGTATTTTATGGGCAAGCTTGGGCATAAAGATAAGCCACTTTGACACATTCCAAAGTTAAGGAAACATCAAGGACATCCAAGACCAGTCAAGGGGATACAAAAGCACCATGAAAGGACAAAAAGACATGCAATTCCCAGGTAAAAAAAAGCAAGAAAACCACCTATAGTGGAATCCTCGCTGGTCCGACCCATACGTTGTTTTTTTTTTTTTTTTTTTTTTGCCTTTTACTCATCTGGACAATGACTAAAAGGGGTAATCCCCGGGGGGTTTCAAGGGGATATTTTAGACCTTTTAAAAGGTAGAGATGACCATCCATCATTCCAAAAACAGAAAAATAAACCCATATTTGAGAAAGTGACGGGGGAGGAAGAGTGATGATGCTGCCGATGGTAGAGAGATAAGGAGGAATTTGAAGTTGTTGAGAGAGATGAAGAAGGTGGACGAGAGGAGGGATGTGCCACTGGATTTAATGGTGGAATGGGAAAAGAAGAGGTGGTTGGGAGAGAGGAAGATGGGCGGGGATATAAGATGCCGCCGGATTTAATGGAGGAAAGGGAGAAGGCGGTGGTGGGTGGAGGTTGGGATGATAGCAGGTGTGAACATTTTGGCCGGTGGGGTTTGAAGGACGAAGAAGTGGCCGGAGTTTAATGAGGGAGAAGATCGTTGTTTTGGAGATCTTGCGAGGGAGAAGGGCATCAGGGTTGGGTGGGAGGGGGCGGGTCGGGGGATTTAATTTAGGGTGTGTGATTGTAAGGTTAGGTGGTGTTTTGTGAGATGAGGGCAGCAGAGTCACTTAATGGAGAATCAGGGGCAAAAAGAGAAACGTGAATAGGAGAAAATAAAAAATTAAAATCAAAAACAAAACAAAACAAAATAATACATTGCCAAAAATCCGCTATCCAAACGCATTCATAAATATATAATTTAATTAATTTAATTGAATTAAACTGTTTAGTAGGTTAAAGTGAATTAATTTTACTCATTTTGACAACCCTAGTTTTAGGTCTACCAAACTAGAGGCATTATTTTATTAATAAAGAAAGGTAGATAATGTCTGAAAATATCCAATACCAGGATAAATTATTGCAACCTAGTGGCAAATACATCACAACACTAATCATAAAACAATAAACATAAAACTAGAGGAGCGAGGGAAATCACAAACTGATGCTCATTATGCATATCTTTGTTCAAAATAATGTGTATCTACAAGGAATACATACCAATATGATGATGATACAGGTTACTGACACTAGCACTCGAAAAACCTTGACCTTGCTCAACACCAAGAGTTTGGGCTACAATGTGGAAAGTCATCGAAGGGCGTGAGTTCTTCAAGGATATTATTTCAGACTTAGCAAAGCAATACAACTCCAGTCTGGGAACAATGCACAGAACCCATATCACGAGGTTATTAACTTCCAACTCTTAGCAGCCCGAAAAGAATACACCCCAAGGAATGAGCAGACAACACGGATTATACTCCATTCATTACAGATGTTGCGGCATTAGCTACTAGATCCTGCTGATGCGCAGCTGAGCATGAGAGATCCTTCCAAAACTTAGCAAACTCCACAGACCAATCTCATGCAGGTATTTGTTCAGTTGTGACGGATTTCAGCCTCATCGCTGCATCAGTTGGGTTGAAATGAGGTTTAGAGGGGAAGACAAAAATGGTGGATGCAGAAATGGAGGGCTGAAACCCAGCTGAGTATCTCAGAGAGGTTAATGTAACCTTAGGAAGGTGTAACGAACCCGAGGCCAGTGGCACAAGCTTATAACCAAGAACATGCTCAGATTTTGGTAGAACAAAGATTGTGTCGCTGTGCGAGCCGGACAACACAAAGCTTTGTGAGTCGGCCAATGAAAACTTCACCTCCTGGAGTAATTTTGTTTGGTTATGAATTCTAACGTAGTATGTGAAGGGTTCGCCCAGGATTGCATGAGGAGGACATTCCAAACTTACAGCCAAAGGAGGCGATTCCACCTGAACATCAGGGAGTCTTTGTTTTGTTAGAACCTCAGATGAAGTTGGCCGGCTTGATCCAAAATCCCGTCTCCATTTTAAACAAACACTTCCCATCTTCAGCTTAGATGTAGTATTCATGTCTGGAATGACGGAAAAAACCTTCTTAAACTCTCCTCCTGGCACAATGAATGCAGGATCTGTGAAATCCTCTTCTCCATGTTGGATAGTGCATCTATTACTTTTAGTGACATCATCATCATCGGGTTCAATAGACAACGAAAGTAACCTCAAAGGTACCTCAGCACAGTTCTTTGCACTCACAACGAGTATACTAGTTTCATTAGCAGGAAGCAATGGCAACTGATCAGTGTCAGGTACTGGCTTAAATTTTGAAAGTAACAGAGGGTCCCGCCGAAATGGCAACATAAATCGATTGCTAATACCAAGCGGGGTTTTCCCTTCAATCTGCAAGCTCTTGTGAACATGAACCTTTGGTGCACCGTCATTTGGGGAATACCCTAATGACACGTAAAGCATAATAGGTTTAGGTCTGTGCCATCTGATCTCTAGACTGCAGGACCATGTATCGCCCACACTCAGAAATGGAACAGAAATTAATCCGAACGAGTGTTGAATTTTCCTGATATTATCGCTACTACTTTGAGATTCATCTTCAGATTCTAGTCCAGATAATCCAAGAAGCTCAACGTGAAGGTTGTCTGTAGAAGATGCTTCAGTATCCCTTGGACTGAGCAAGCCACCACCCCTGGTATCAACTAGGTTGATCTTTAATTCTCCGGAGTAAATGGAATGACCCTTGGAAGTAATAGTCACTGGTAACATGAAGTTCTCTCCAACTAATGCGGGGCCCACGGAATCCAATTTAAGATCTACTTGTGGATCGGCTTCTTCAACCTGGGTAGCCTTCTGACCAGAGAATGCAAGAGCAGGATCTTTGGTTGGGGAAGCTTCTACTCGGTCCTCAAACTTCCAGAGCGGTAAATCGTTCATTGAAGCAGGACTTTCAGATCTACAACAGATGCTGAAGTGGGGTCCAACTCTGGCAATTACATATATGCATTCAAGCTTTCCACTTTGTTCTGCATAATTATAACAGTCTTGTTAAATTCCCATATCATTAAGAATACAATGAGAACAAATGTTAAAAGAGTATTGAGAGTTCAAGAGGAGTGCACATTAGAGTAAGGATTTATAAACTAGTAATCGGGATTGCAATCTAGGAGAATTCTAGAAATTATTTTTCTTATTAAATCCTATAGACTCCTTATAAAAAGGCTATGCATTGCGACAATGCATCAGTGATCCATAACTTCAATCCCCAATTAGGATTCAGGTTGGCAAGAACTTACAAACATCAACAGTGATTATCTCGCCCCCCCCCCCTCTCTGTTCCTTGTTCCTAAGAAAGCTTCATCATTGATGGGGTAATGAAAATATTTTCTGTCCAAAAGTAGATCCAATCACATCGTAAATCAACAAAAATTATGGCGGTCACTATTTTTCGAGGAGCTTGACATTACCATTGATGCATCTCATGCTACATCACTGACAAAGTTGTGACTTGTGAGTGAGATGTCCATGGCAGCATAATTTTGATATCAAACAACTAGCTTGGTTATTCCCTTATTTGATGCGAATTTCATCACAATCAGATAAGGCATATTCACTAGGTTCACAGACTACTCGGTTGCTGGTTATTTTTTTTATTTTATTAAAAATTATAATAATTTGTATTGACAAAAGAATGATTTATTAGAGAAGAGAAGGATGTACAAAGGACAAACTACTCTCCAAGAAAAAAGGAGAAACAACAAAAATAATGTACCACAATTAGAAAAAACAAGAATAGGCCTGTAATTTAGCAGAGCCATCCAGTCTCTACTTAGATCCGATACCAGATGCTAAGTATTTGAATCGTTTCCTCAAGCAAAATGAATGACAAAGACTGATTCCGAAAAATCATCGCATTACTCAGTCCAGGTACACAGAATCAATAAGAGAAGAATATCCTTGTGAAATCTGATCCTCACCACAAATCCACATTTATTCAAATTGATTTTCAAACCAGATACAACCACAAAGATCTATAAGATTGAAGAATGCTAGAGCAACCAAAAAAATAGACCAAAAGTATACAAAAGCCTTGTTGGCTTTATTTAATTTGACTATAAATTTCGTGGACCCTATCGCTAAAAAAATGCACAAATTAAATTTGCCAACAAAGCTTTTTGTGATTTTTTTGTGCACTTCTTTGGTGGCTGTAGCATTACGCGTACGATTGTGAGCACAAATTCCTAGCCCCATAACCCCTCTGATAGGAAAAGAATGGTTTCATCGGCATACCGAAGATGGGAGACTCTGAACTAAGTGAGTATCGTTAAATTGCTTTTCAAAGAGGCAAGGAATTTAGTTTCGAACCCAAATAGAAAGTGAAAGGCGACAATTTGGTGTAGGGCGCTGTGTTAACAGGCGTTCCCTATTGGATGACTCAATGTTAGTATTTTTTTAAGCTATGCTGAAGAGCTTGGGTTCTGGCATGGAGTCATGGAGCGGTTCAAGGAACTTACTGTTAATGGCACACTCTACTCACTGAGCAACCACTAATCAAACCCCCAACCACACAGCTCAAAATCATTTTACTCGGGACATCCACGATTAAAGTAAAAAGAGAAACGGAGACATAAGATCACCCATCCTAAGTCCTCGTGTAGCAATAAACCATTCCTTAGGCTCCTCATTAGTGATGATAACTACAGAAATATAAGAAAAACACTCTTCTATCCAGCTACACCACCCATAACCATTCTCTCTGTATCAAGAGCTAAGAACCTCTCATTTATCCCAAACATAAGCCTTTTCAAAGTCCAAACGAAGTCAAAGACCGCTTCTCCCTCCCTCTGGGCTCCATATCATCAACCGCCACATTCACTATCAAAACATCATCAAGTAATTGCCGCATGTACATGAATGCAAATTAAGCACTCGTGAAGATAGCACCCAAAGCTCTCCCAGTCTCTTTCAAAGTACTTCTAAATTATGGCGAAGAGACAGTATAATTTCTCCAATTTCCAAAGTACTTACGAATAATGGCGATGAAACAATATAACTATATGCCAAACTGCTTCATAAATTGAACTAGTTCAAAGAAAACAAATCTATATGTTAACCAGACACCATATGTGGCTCTGAATTGACCTAGCCCGATAATTTGATTTCCCATCCAACTGTATCTATTAGGTGGATTCCGTAGAGTGGTGAACAACCCTTTAATTCCACATTCTTATGGCGGACTTAGTTGAGTAACAATCCAAACCCTCTATCCTTCACTAGATCCCTAGGTGATGAATTGATCCTATAAATTCCTATTCATCCGGTATCAAATAACATATCTTCATTGAACCAAGAAGCTATTCCACAAAAGGACTTCTTCCAACTTAGAATGACTGATTCCGGTTTACTGCATTACATATTAACAACTTAAAGCAACATGGCGCCCTCGACTTTATAGAATGTTCGATTATTCTAACTATTAAGAACTTAATATTAAGAGGTTGTACTAGTGTTTTTTTTAGCAGTACACAGTTTTATTGAATACTGGTGCTTTGATAGTCTTATTGATTTGAGCAATGGTACAAAGTATACAGTTTTTCGTTAAAAATGTAAAATATGAAAAGAATCCCTCACTATTAGTAGGTGAAGCTTTCAGGCTCATAAATGAGCACAAACATACGTTTTCATATAATTAATCAGCGCCTCCAAGCTCATCGAGATATAACTACATCAGAGTTTTACATTCATATGGTTGCTAGTAACATAGACATCTGTATGTGCTCCACAATCTCCAGAACTTTCCAAAATGCGTAACTGAATAATATACTGCTGAGTTTCTATTACTAATAAGCCTATTAAAAGGTTGTCTTTGAAATGGTACAATAATTTCTCTGCTGCTGGGCAGTTATATTATCATTTTATTATATTTAATGATTTGAATAAAAAATGTGAGATTAATTTATAAATTTGTAACAAAAAATACGTAAAAAGGAAAAAAAGGAATCATATGCAATGAACTGGTGCAAAACTAGTGTCCTTAGAAGTTCAGGCCATTAGCAGGTTCAAGCATACCACGTGGAGGCAATTGACACCATGCTTCACCCAGTACGTAGGGGAAAATTATCCATCCATCCATCCTTTTCATTATCCCTTTATTTTCATTTTGAAAAAAAAAATATTTTTTCCATCCTCTTGGTGGGGAAAGGTTAGAGGGTGGGCATACTTTTGAAAGACATCATCTAACAGTAAAAAAAAAATCTCAAATCTTACCAGATTTTATGTCATACGTCAACCGCAACCACTTATTTGTTGCAAGCGCCAGAAAGGGAGCAGTTTCCACTCGACGACCAGGTTGAATATTGGATATCACAGCTGATTGAGGCCGTTGGGCATTCACAATGATAAAATTGCACTCTGATTGATTAAATTGTATTTCCAGCTGCTCGATCTCAACCGTATAAGGCAATTGTGATAACAGCGACAAGGTAATTGGAGTTGGTGCGTGTGGCTTGACAATTTGTTCGTGAAATGCAGCTGATGCAAGAAGTACCACTCTAAGAGGACTGACAAGATCAATTTCAAGATGAAGAGGGTGATCACCACTCACTTTGAGATTAAGGTCTTCTTCATTTGATGTAATCCTAGATTCCTCTCGAATAATCTCAAATACTTCGTTGTGTATTATTTCTCTCTGTTTATGGCAAGGAGGACCGGCAGGTCCACAATCCTTAAATGATTGGGGACCAGCAGTAGATGATACTGGCAAGGCTGCCATCTCTAGAGAGTATTCTACAAAATCTTGCACTGAAACAAGTTTTCTTGCGCATTCCCGCAGGTAAGCCAAGACCTCCCATAACAAAGTGACCCATCCTTCTTGTCTGTAAAGACTTGCGACTTTATCAAACATCTGTTTCGCATGACTGAACTCGCTTGATGAAAAATATTCTTTGGCCATCTGAAGCCCACAATAAGAGGCCATCCTCTGCGCTTTTACATTATTGTAAGATTCATATGATTTTTGAAGCAGAGCAATAGTCTCAGCAGAATCCTGGAACCTCTTCCCCTCGGCTAGAGCAAAACGGACATATTCCTCATCTGCAAGACTGCAAAGAAATATCACAATCTCAGTAATTCCACCATAAGTATAGTGCAAATCAAGCGACATATATCTTGGTAAGAAACTTACACTTGCAATGAAACTGTATCACCAAGTTCAAGTAATCGAGCATATTGACCCACGTAAAGAGAAGGCACAAAAGATTCGTTCTCATCAATAGTGTCTGACATTGACAGTGCAATTTCTAGACGTGCTCGCTTCTCCTTCAAATGCCTAGCAGCTTGCTGTAACAAGATAACATTTAAATTTGAATAAGCATCGGATCTCCAAATGGGATCACTTCTTGATCATTACTGATAGTCCTCGTCTATCAACTAGATTAAGAAAAATGAAGCTTTCATAATGTCCTGTGGATATCAGGTTTACCCCCACGTGACATTTTTTGGAGGGCATGCTTCCCTGTTGACCATGTCGTTAGTAAGAATTCCTTTTCATCTATTATTCTTGACGAAGATATGTAATTTGACCCCTTTAAAAATTAATAATTTAAAAGAAAAATAATTTTATTACAATGAACTTTATCTCAAAAGTATATTTTAATTCACACTTATTTTGAGAGTCAAAATAAATTAAATTTATCTACATACAATAATATGTATGAGAGTAATGAGATGGATGAAACTTGAAATTTGATTCTACTAGGTATTAAAAAGTAACTTCAGTTTGGCCCTAACATATGGATGAAGAGTAACGAGATGGATGGCAAGTAGATAATCCCTCAAAATAGTCTCACATAGGGGTGAAACCCAAAACCCAATATCCAAAGGGGGAATATCCCTAGCTAACCCTAATGTTAAACATATCAAGGAAATGGACAAAATAAAATCATATACAGAAGTGTGCGTTGTGGGGTACTAACTGAATTATCAATGTATGAATACCAACAACAACATATAAAGGACTATATCTAAGGGTAGTTTAAAAGAGTATCAATACTAGGTGACAGGAAAAAAAAAGCCAGTTAAGAATGAATATGCCCTCTTACTAGTAGTCGAGTTGATTCATAAGCTTCTGCATCTTATAACAATATTAACCAAAAGTGCCATTTTGACATCTTTAATACTGAGATATCACTAGACAGCACTCTTCTAGGCTGAGAACACAGTATTGTGGTCATGTATATGTTGAGATTTCTCTCCTCACAACAGAGATCCACAAGGTGGGAAGGAAGGAAGGGGGGGGGGACAACTTTTTGCTGAAAGTTTGACATCAAGAAAATGCAAATCTAGGAGGGTGAGTTCACTCACTTGATAGTAGTAAGCTGGATAGAATTCCCAGTCAGATGGTCTATCAGCAGCACCTACAGCTGCAGAAGTAGGGCTTTGGATAGTTGCAGAGCTAGTTTCAAGCAGCTCAGCAAATACCAAAAATTGTCTGCTTAACCATTCGGAGTGAAAAAAAATTACTTCCGGTGATCCCTCGAGTGGCTTATAAGAAGCAATGTGCCGACGGAACCATTTGACTGCCTCTATAATCTTCCCACCGTGTAGTAGCAATGTTGATATCTTGAATTGCAATTGCTCTGCAACTGTTTTGATCTCAACTAAGCGCTGAATTGGTGGCAACCTTGTTGATGCACCAATCATCTGTATACAAATTGCATAGTAATGATAAGACAAAAGCTTGTACATTGCTCTTGAGAAATTTTGCGTTCATTAGAAAATTATAAACCACAGTTTTCATCTTTCTACGCTACAAGTTAAGGGTAGTGCCGTATACTGTATTTCTCGGGACTTTAGAGAAAATATGAATAATGTATGGCCTAGTTAAGTGGAATCAGAAAAACTAAAATTGTTCCTATTGCAAGTACCGGTACGAATTTCAACACAATTATCATAACATTCACTAATCTCATGTGCCAAACTTGATGCTCATAACTGGAGGCAGAACTGTAATAGGTTTCCGTACATCTCTAGTAGCACATCAACTATCTATGCCAGTGAAATCAATAGCTGTAGAGGACAAGTTGAATATAACAAGCAGAATAGGCAGCCTACCAAAAAGGAGAGTGAAAAAAAAAACTCTACAGTTATGCCGATAATGTATGTTAGGAAAACTCAATTAAATGACTCCATGGAGTCATTGAGCTCATAGTGAAAGAAAATTTTCAATCCCAGCAGAATTAGTGAGATGAGGGCCGAGGCATTTGATGAACGACCCTTGTTAAAACTTACTATTCAATAGCTTTTCTTCAAATCTTTTCATTTCCATTACTTAATAAATTAACATAAGAAGATTATGACTTCTACATCAGAAATTAATTTACCGACTCGTGTTCTTTTCAAGTTCAAGTTGCAAAATAGATCGTAAGAGATACGGTTACCTAAGTGGGGCAAAGTAAGAAGGTCCGATACTTGTAGTGTTAGAAACAAATACCTCCCGCACTGCATGATAGGCATCCTCATACAATTTAAGAGCTTCTCCCCAGTCTCTCCTGAACTCTGCATATACAGCAACCTAAAACATTGATAGTATTCAGAAAAAAATGAGCATAGAAAGTAAGCTGATAACACAAATGATCCGCTCTAAATATCCATCCAGGCCTTTAAGAATAATAAAAGCATTAACATCATCATTTATACAAGAATCATCATGGTGAACATTTTTCATGAGTATATCTCTCTATTAAATCCTGACTCAGTGACTCATACAAAATACTATTGTAGATCCAAAGCAAAAAAAGAAAATATTATTAACTGTACTGTGTCTGTGTCCAAGATAGATAGCTCGAGTTGGCAGTTCCAACTTGCATTACAAGTAACTGAAAACTCAGCAGAAGTAAGATCGAAATAAAAAAATGCTAACATCACTCTGATTACTTGATATAGTGTAATAACTGTGGCGGTAACTCAAAAACAAAAAGTACTTTATGTTAAGGCTCTAGTAACCAATTCCAGTTTTGAATACAGGTTTGAAACAAGGATAGCTCAAAAACAAAAAGAACTTTATGTTACGGCTCTAGCGACCAAAGTCCAGTTTAGAACACGGATTTGAAACCAGGATATGAAGATCTTTAACTGCAGTTGTCTATTTGTAGTATTGGTTGTGCCATGCCACTTGGACACATGACTGCATGCAACCATCCATAGTCTTCAAGGAGTAAGACTGAGAACATACTAGGCCAAACGAGAAAGCCCATAGAAAGAGCAAGACCAAGTACATTAGCCAAGAGTAATGGTGCTAAGGTTCCGGCACTATTAAAAGCCTTCACAAGCAAGAAGATTGAAGATTAAGTCCTTAGTGAGGAGAAACTACCATCCAACCCTAGATCCAGGACTTCCAGCCATTAAGGGTTTCAAGGGAACTCACGCGCCCCGAAAGTAATGAGCAACAGCTTTCAAGCACTTAAATCCCTTGGAATGGCCTGGCACAGGGCACTACTACATGAGCTTCTCTAATTGCAAAGGCTGATCAAGGGTCCTTGGACCCTGAGATCAGGCCAATTTTGGGAACCTCAAGTGTTTTGTTTGGTGGCCGGAGCTGAGAACGAGTGACATGCATTGCATAAAACACTATATATGCACATGCAATGTGTGTGACTTGATTACCAAAGAGAGAAATAAATGACTTCGTTTCCACTCCAGGGACACTTGCCCTTTGATCATTGAATGACAGTAGGAATTAGAGAGATGACACACTATAGGTAATTTTGGAACATTCTTGACATCTTCCACAGACGCTATATATGGAGGTCAGAATTTCATTTCACAAGGATCGAAAGAGTTATGAAACTTATACAAGTTTCTAGTTTGAGACTTGGATAGTGTGTTAGAGAACATCCTGAATATGTCAATCAATATCTTCAGTGTTTGCTCACTTACTCTTTGCACAGTTAGTCTCAGCTTCCATCGTGACTACTACCTCCTTTGGTTCCTTGATAGCAACATGTCACGCCACTATACAATTCAGACATCACCCCCTCGCGACACTCACATTCTACACTCTTCAACTAAATAGGCTCGAAATAGGAATCATCCGGTTCCGCAATATGCCAATTAGGAGCACCTCATATTATATATGTACTAGGTATACTCGTGCCCGTGGGCACATAAGGTGCATCTGTTATTTAAATTAAATGTGCTGAATATGGTAGAATGAGAAAAAAAATCAAAATATTAAAAGATTTTTTTGAGGGGGGGGGGAGGGAATGTGTAAAACAGATGATTGATTATACACAAAAATGTCACATCAACAACTCTATTTTATATAGGTTTAATCTTTCTTTGTCAAATATTTCTGTTTTGGATAGATGGGCTAACCATGCATCCAAACTTGCACAGTTTCGATAAGCATACATGTCAACATCGAAGGATTGATCAATAGCACAAACAAAGAAAATCTCCTACCTTAAAGGAATAGCGTATATTCAACTCTATAGAGCTGTAGCTCTTCCTTTCCAAACGCGTTTTGACCCTTCGCCCTTCATCTCGGTAGTAGGCATTTGCTAGTTCAGCAAATGTGCTCCCTAGCCTGCAAGGCACTTACTGGATAAGAACAATAATGTGAACTAAAATGGTAATGAAAGAACTCTAGCTGAATAACCAGTACAATTACATGCCTGCTTAAAGACTGTTTCAGTTTCAAAGTGTCATCTGGGACAAGGGTAATAAGATATTTGGAATCTACTTCAGCATGCTTTCGAAGAGCAATCATACGATCTTCACTGACTTCATCTGCACCAAAAAGCTAACAACATTACCAATTTTTTTGTAATGAAGTGTATATTTATTATATGCATGTTTGCAGCATATAATTAACTTTAAGAAAAATGTAACCATTCAATGCATTTGGCATTACACAATAGATCTCCACATTACTATTAAAATAATTATTCAGAGTTTTTCACTAACAGACGATATTCAGGACCAGATATTAACAAAAGAAAAGGAAAAAA
The DNA here is from genome assembly GCA_028566635.1 of Lobelia cardinalis. Lineage (NCBI taxonomy): Eukaryota > Viridiplantae > Streptophyta > Magnoliopsida > Asterales > Campanulaceae > Lobelia > Lobelia cardinalis. The sequence goes on along the minus strand of JAOWAN010000050.1, from coordinate 2,978,039 downwards.
ATAGGTTAAACCCTTTCCGCTCACGCGAGGTTTAGGGAGTGTAAGATGTAAGTAGCATTAGCTCCATTTTGGAGAGGCTCATCCGAGGACAAATATTAACAACAAAGTAAACTTCACGACCCGGATGCCCTATACTAAAAAGACAATTTTATTTTTTGGTCATTCACATACATAATCATCATTATATCATCTACTGAAATTAGTGCAAAAATCTTACTTACTCGCTCTTTTCCAAAGAATTCAACTTTCCTTTAAGGGATGCCTCAGGAGCACCTTTCCAAAAAATTAAGCTCAACTTCCAATCATAGTTGAAAGCAACTGTATACAGCACTACATATTCCACTAAAATTCATCCTAATACACATGCCAAAACTTCGCTCGGCTCAAACCTTTGTCTAAATTACTTAGAGTTTGGTTCATGATGGTTTACTGCAAGTCATCTCCCAAGCCACACCCATTCATATCTATGTGTGTGTTTGTGTGTGCAAGTGTAAGATCGAGAGAGACGAACCAGGATTTGTGTGAGAGAGAGGGAGAGATGTGTGCTGAACGTTCGGCCGGAGGTGATGAAGCTTCGCCGGTGTGTGTGTGTGGGAAAGAGAGAGAGAGAGAGGGACGGCCGGGGAGAGATGAGAGGGTTAGGTTTTTTTTTATATGGGAATTTGGGGGGAAAGTGTGGACTGAATCAGGGTGGTGGTTTGTTTATATAGAGAAACATAGCGACCGACTTGGTCGCTAAACCTTATGTCAGTCGCTAAACATTATTTAGCAACTGAATCTCAAGTCACTAAATAGAGACTAACTATTTCTGTCGCTAAATTGTTAGTCCCTATTCACCTGTTTTCCGGTAGTGAAAGTTGACAGATACTGAGCAAATTATGATGAAGGTTACTGACTAAGAAGACCTTGATAATTTCTACAGGCCTCTTTATCAATGAATCAATCCCTACCATTTGATGTCATCCAAATTTGTTTTGCCATCCCCAACCAAGTTGTTCGTACTAATACCATCAACCTTCCTAACAAGGGATTTAGTATTCACATTGTATAGTCACATATAACATTCCCATTAAGTCTACACTCATCCTTTTAAATGTATGTTCTTAGTTCAGAAATGTTTCATTCCATCACTTTCCACTCTCTAAGTTGATAGTTCCATAATGATGAATGAATGCGAGCAACTTTAGTACTCAATATACATAAATCAACAGAACAAGCCATTGATACAAAGAAAAAGCACTACTACTAACCTTTTGAGGCTGACTGCACCACTACAACCAACACCATTTTGATGTTCCTCCCTCGGATAACATTTCTGTAGAAATCAGTTACATATTCACTTCATCTCTATATCAAGATTTGAAATATACACACATTGATCACAATTGTACGGAAAAGATAAAAAAACAATTACATTAACAAATAAAAGGTTATTTAAAAGGCGTACTTGAGGTTTTCGAGATCGGTGCAGACCTGAAGCCACTGGGCGGGATCTCCGGAGACGTAATCGGAGTAGAAAAAAGCAGCAACTACGGCCGGAACCCTAGTTCGATGCTTCAAAAGCCAATCCCTCTTTATAATGCCATTGACACCCGGGAGCTCGCTGCCGGCTTTGTCCTTATTCTGGCTCTTGGAAATAAAAGATATCTTAGAGAAATCAGGCAATGCGAGAGTGTTCATCGGAGGTTGCTCGGAGTGGAGGTGAGTGGAGATCGTGGCGTGTAGTTCTGGGCATCCGGCTAGGCATACTAGCGATACCGGTGGGGTCCGCAGCTCTTCGGGATACTCCTCCATTGTTGAATTTAGGAGGAAGGGGA
>JAOWAN010000050.1:2944960-2964093 GCA_028566635.1 Lobelia cardinalis | reverse complement strand
TATATATATATATATATATATATATATCTACTTTTTATTTTCAGGAATCGAAAATCGGAAATCGGATCAAAATTCCAAAATTATAATTTCGAAAATATTTTGGGTCGGATTTCGTAATTTCCAAAATTTTTAAAACTAATTCCAATTTCAATCCAAACAATTTTGGAAAAATCAGAAATCGAATAAAAAAAAATTAATTCCAAAATTGGAAACTTTCGGATCGGAATCGGCTAAAATCGATTTTTTTCGTTCAAATTTCCACCCCTAGTATTAACGATAAGAACCATAGTTTACGAATTTTTATCAAAATTGACCAAATTAAAAATTAAGAATTTATCAATTAAAGGGTTTATGGCTTTTTAGGCCCCAATGTTTGACCACTTTGGTATTTTGGACCTCCAGGTTCCAAACTTGGTAATTTGGACCTTGATGTTGTAAAATTGCAGCAAACCAGGCCCAAATATTTGACCACTTTAGCAATTTGGGCCCCCAGTTTCCGTCATTTTTGGACGTTTTTCGTAAAAAAGGTCTGATTTGCTGCAATTTTGCAACATTAGGGCCCAAATCACCAAGTTTGGAACCTAAGGACCCAAAATATCAAAATGGTCAAATATTGGGACCTAAAAAGCCATAACCCCTCAATTAAATGGTCAAAAGTTTATGACCCATTTATAAAAAAAGTTGTCCCTAGTTTAAATTTAAGGGCTTGTCTTGGTGCTTGTTTTGTCCAAAACAGACGACCATTTTTCTCTTTCTCTTTTTCATTAAAAAAATGTGTAAATAGCACTGAGTTTTGAAATGCAGAGTGCTAAAACAATTGTTTTCTGAAAGAGCTGACAATTAATTAAATGGTGAGGAATGCTACTTTGACTTATAATTCTCTTAAAAAGTAAATTTTTGATACAAATTTACTTTGTTTAAATTTTTGTTAAATTTTTTACTGTTTGATGACTATCCATTATATATCTATACTAAATTATTGGGGAAAAGACGTATTTTTGATTAAAAAAAAATATGTGAATTACAAATTTCATTTTTAAAATATTGCACCAAACGTTAAAAAAAAAATCGTTGTGTTATAAAACATTGCGTTAAGCTTTTGTGTGTTTAGCACTGTATTTTTAATAGGGTAAACTGCAATAAAAATCACTCAATTATACTCGTTTTTTACATTCAGTCACCGAAGTATTTTTTTATTATTTTTCATCATCGAACTTTTATTTTTCTCTTGAAAGGCCACTCCGTTAAATTTTACCGTTAATTGCCCGTTATAGTAAATTTATATATTTATATACATTTCTGTTAAATAAATAAAAATTATATTGTTATTCTTTATTAATTATTATAAATATAATTTTTATATTTTACAAGTTTCACAATGCACCATTTTGTTTTAAAATTATAATTTTAATCTGTTGGACCATTTTGCACTTCAAAACAAGTGACTTAACGGGCAATTAATAGTAAAATGTAACGGAGTGGCCTTTCAAGAGAAAAATAAAAGTTCGATGATGAAAAATAATAAAAAATTACTTCGGTGTCTGAATGTAAAAAATGAGTATAGTTGAGTGATTTTCTTGCAGTTTACCTTTTTTAATATGATGTGCAAAACGAGCCCCTTTAAGAATTTGTGTTAAAACCTTTCACCGGTATTCAAATTTACCAATTAACCCTTCAGTAGTAAAGTTTTTAGATATATATTACACAAAATAGTCCCTAAACTTTGTAATTTATAGTTGTAGAACCCTTGCATAACCTTTGAGATTAACATTTCAACCCTTTTTAACAACTTTTTATTCATTTTATCAATTTGTTTCCAATTATATCATCTTTCTTGCTACAACAACCCACAATTTTTTTAAAAAAATTTGAAGCTTCATGCTCGTCCAGGATGTCGAGAGGATTGAGCACTTCGAGCCCGTATAATATATGACATTAGCTCTTCGAAAGAGACTTTGTCGAACTGAAGATTCAAGGTCCAAATTATGATTGTGCCTCAAGATAATTAATCATGAGGACGATATATGATGTATTTGGCGCCATGGTTCCTTCGCGCTTTTGCTTGAAGGGATAATCCATATATATAACTAAAAGAGATCATAAATCTCGTTAAACAACGTGCATTTATGATGACCTAGTTAAAATTGGCTTGAAAGTTCATCTTAAATAGTGAGTAGTAAGATTGGCTAACATGTTAAGTTGGTAGTGACTCCTTATTAATGGCATTTGGGAAGTAATCTCGATTTGATTTGTATTTGGTAGTGATACTCATTACCGAGGGTATATTTGGACACTAACTAACGTGGTGTGCTTTGTGGTGCCATCCGAGAAAGTGTCGCATTTACTCGGAGGTCGTGAAATTTTCTGAGGATTAACTAGAGGTTTATATACTAGAGCTACATTAGTCAACTATGATGCAAGTCAATATCGACCTCGACTCCAATCTTATGAACGATGACCTAGTTAAAGAAGACTTGTTGCTTGAATGACGACATAGGTAGGATATTTGACTTATCAAGATGTGTATGTTCGGACGTGACATTCCTTGCAATTACTAGATCTCTAGCATTACGCCAAGCTTCAATGTTAAATGTTGTAACGATTTATAACGTGGATTTCATTCTTAGTATCATTCATGTGATGACATGGATCACAAGTGTGCCATTGCCATATGTCAAGAACATATTGGTTGGTTGATAGAGTTTGTATGATTGATCATAACACTATGGTAAACTGACAATACGACATGTTTGGCTCAACTACTAGTCCACAATAGATGACAATGTGCAATCAATCAGGGTAACCCATGTGCCAGATGTGGGCCGATAATGCTCCTCGTGCTCATCAAACACCAAGATTAATCATACATGCCCATCCACAAACCTTCTTGAGACCTAAAATAGAAGATTGCACAATTTTATCACAATCCCAAAGTTTATCCATCCTTTCACTCACCTACAAAATACAATGAACTTGGGAAGATGTTATAAATGCAAATAACATGTGAATATAAGAAAGATGAGAGGGTTAAGAGTGAAAACATGAAATTCCCAAGAAAGTGAGTCAATTTTCGTTTGACCATGCAGTCAAACTAAACTATAAGTACTAGACAATAGAAGAAGGAATATACGAAATTTTTAAGATTTAAAAAAAAAGATAAATAATAAATAATTGGAAAATTAATATTCCGCAGCATGTACCGGTGCAAGTGTAATAGAGATCCACAGCTATTAACACGCGGTACGTGTGGCCTAATCTCACTGCGACCCAACCGCTTTTTCTCTATAAATTAAACTTCCCCAAATCGTCCGCTTCTCCTCAAGAAAATAAAAACCATTTCTTTCTTTTTCTTGTACTTGCCACCCAAAAACTTCCCACCTCAAACCCGCCGTCATGGACGTTCGCCGGCGAACACCCACCACCACCACTAAGCAACACCTCCGCTCATCAATAAAACAACAACCAAACGCCGGCGAACTTCTGAAACAACAATCAACCGGATCCCAAGACTCCCTCCCGCTCCCTCTTTACCTCACCAATGGCTTATTCTTCACCATGTTTTTCTCCGTCATGTACTTCCTCCTCATTCGCTGGCGGGAGAAAATCCGCAACTCCACGCCGCTGCATGTCCTCACCATCTCCGAAATGGCGGCGCTTATTTCCCTCATCGCTTCTTTCGTCTACCTCTTAGGTTTCTTCGGCATCGACTTCGTTCAGTCCGTCATTCGCCCCTCGCCGGATTCCTGGACTCTCGATGACGATCAGAACCCAGATCAAATCCTCCTCAACGACGACAAGAAAATCCCTTGTGGGTTATCTCCGGCGACTCAAAATGATCAAATTACAACCTTCAAGAAACCTCCGCCGTCGCCGGTGACCATACTCACCGGAGATGATGAAGATGTCGTCAATCTGGTGGTATCCGGTGCAATGCCGTCGTACTCGTTGGAAGCAAAGCTGGGAGACTGCCGGCGGGCGGCGGCGATACGACGCGAAGCGCTGCAGAGGATAACAGGGAAATCTCTAGAAGGACTGCCACTGGATGGGTTTGATTATGATTCTATTTTGGGCCAGTGTTGCGAGATGCCGGTGGGGTACGTGCAGATTCCGGTGGGGATAGCGGGACCGTTGTTGTTGAACGGGGCGGAGTACTCGGTGCCGATGGCTACGACGGAGGGGTGTTTGGTGGCGAGTACGAATAGAGGGTGTAAGGCTATTTATGTTAGTGGCGGGGCCACCAGCGTTTTGCTCAAGGACGGGATGACTCGGGCGCCGGTGGTTCGGTTTGGGACGGCGAAGAGGGCGGCGGAGTTGAAGTTTTTCTTGGAGGATCCGTTGAATTTCGACACCCTAGCGGTTGTTTTCAACAAGTGAGTCGGACTTTCACTTTTTCCCTTTCTTTTTCGTTTCCTTGTGATTTTGATGCTTTTCATTTTAGGTAAATTTGATGCGAAAAAAGATCTCTTTTTTAATCATTGAAATTATTTTATTATAATGTTTAAAGATTAAATTACCACAATGTTTGCATGTTTGTTGATCTATATTTTTACCTCGCAACATGTCGCTTAATGAACGATTAAATTAAATAGAAATAGAGAGAATAATTAATTTTCAAAAATTATTTGCCAATTTAAACTTACGTTTTAAATAGGTGGGAGCCTTTATTTTTTTTAGTTGTAATTAGTTAAGTAAGGTGGGTGGTTGGTGAAGGATATAAACTTATGTTAACTAGGAGAAATTTTTGATGATACCTAGAATCTTTTGAAAATTTCCGTAATCTTCTAGATTTGTTATGTTTGACTTTTTAATTCTTATATTTCTTACCTTTTTTTTACTGTACAAGAAATTGACAGGGGCTAAGTTTGAATGTTGTATATATTGTTTGTGCTTATCCTGTAAAATTATCTATCTTATAGTTCTTGGTCCCGCATTTATATATATTCGAGGCTAAGTTTGATTTTTAAGTCCGAGCGAATGGAATTAAATTAATTCAGTGTCACCGAAAGAATTTTCTTGACGTGGGGATTATTTTGGACTTACAGATCAAGCAGATTTGGGAGGTTACAAGGAATTAAATGTGCACTCGCTGGGAAAAATCTGTACATAAGGTTTAGTTGTAGCACTGGTGATGCCATGGGGATGAACATGGTTTCCAAAGGTGTTCAAAACGTTTTGGATTTCCTTCAGACTGATTTCCCCGACATGGATGTCATGGGCATCTCTGGTAAGATCCATCTCTTTCTCTGTATTAGCTCTCTTGCACATGCACATGCACCAGATTATTAATTTGCCGCTTTTGTTGCTGACATTAATTAACGCCCGAGGTTTTGGTTTTATGTTGCTTTAGTTGATATCCGGTTATGCTTTTGGTTTTGGCACTTCCAATTTTTTTGGAGACCATGACTATTTTGATTCGGACTGATATAGAAATGTTTTGGCGGTTTTAGGCAATTTTTGATGACTGATGAGTATTCCATATGTTTAAATACATCTTAAAATGTCGTGTCCAACTCAAAAGTTGAATCTTGCTAGAAAACAAATTAAAGTTGTATCCGAAGTTTTGTTTCATATTGCAGAACAATCTGAAGTTTGTATTAGAGCGGTGATTAATGCTATGAAACAAGCTATAGTCTGTCGGTCCCCATTAAACTGATGACATTATTAACGCTTTGATGAGTAGTGATCTCTTTGTTCTTTGTTTGGAGGTTCATTATGATATTTATTTGTATTTGGTATGTTTGAAACCTGGGACAGGAAACTTTTGTTCCGACAAGAAGCCGGCTGCGGTAAACTGGATTGAAGGAAGAGGCAAGTCGGTTGTTTGCGAAGCAATCATCAAAGAAGATGTTGTGAGGAAGGTGTTGAAGACTAATGTAGCAGCCCTGGTTGAGCTTAACATGCTCAAGAATTTAACTGGCTCTGCCATGGCTGGTGCACTTGGCGGATTCAATGCCCATGCCAGCAATATTGTTTCTGCTGTGTATATTGCCACCGGCCAAGACCCTGCGCAAAACATAGAGAGCTCTCACTGCATCACCATGATGGAGGCTATTAATGATGGCAAGGACCTCCATGTTTCCGTGACCATGCCGTCCATCGAGGTAGTTCTACTTTTATTATTGTTTTGCTATCTATTTTTTTAAAAAAAAATTCACTTGTTGAAGTGAAAATTCTAACATTCCACTTTCAACAAAAACTCTCCATAAAGTGGCATTTTGCATTAAATCATGTGTATGTGACCATGGTAATGAGATGGAGCCACATTACATAGTCTTATAGGCAAGATCTTAGAAATATCTCCTATTCCGGATATCTTGGATTGGTAACTTCTTAGATGTTGATTCTCCTGTAACACTATTGGAGGGCATCACATCATTTAATGAAGTGATCCTGGAACCATGGTTATTCGAGCCAAATGATGTTGTTTTTGGTACGGGGAACATTCCGCCGATTGCCTGCTGAATGTACGTCACTTTAGTTAATAAAGTGATCAAACCGCAATAGGTACTTTGGATAAGTACTGCTTAATTCACGCTTTCGAGCTTGTCATTTGATCACTTTATTAAATAATGTGACGCCTATCTAACAGGCTATCCATGAGACCAGCCAATAGGGTAGAGAGTCTAGTTCTGATCCCAATAGCACAACAATGGTGGAATGAATTGTGTATACCCTAGATGGATACAAAATCTTTGATCATATATTTTGGATACTCAAATTTCATTGCCCAACCATTTAATTGTTTCTCACTTGTCTGGGGATGGTTGATATCAATTACCACGCTGTAGTCCGGAACATGTTGTATGGAACAGATCTGAAGTATTAATCCGAAACAACATTGTGATCAGGAACATATCTGAACACTATATACTAAATAATTAAAGTAAACAGAAAATGCACAGTCTTTGTAAAGACTATTTGAGGTAATTTAAACCAGTGAGAATTATTTTAAAAAGAAAAAAAAAAACAGTGAAAGAAAAGACACAAAAAGGTATTTAAAATGCATTGACACCACAGAATATATTGTTGAAAAGTCACACATGGTTAGATTTGGAATCCTAGATGCCGACCTCTAAGGACCCTCACTCATTTCAATTTTGAATTCATCTGCTTGCCATGTTCACATATAAACAAAGCCAAGTGTACCATGCATTTCACCTTTGGAATTGATGATGCTCCTTGGTGTCATCTTTCACATGACAGTTGTACATGTTCGTAAACATTCACTTTGCTTGCAGAATAAGTCCACCGTGTGGACAGAAGTAAAGCTATCTTAAATTTCGCCTACATTTAGGGAAAAACTGCATTAATCAAAGCATTATTAAGTTTTCCGTGCATCATGGACTATTCTAAAGCTTTCTTGGGTTTTGCATAAATTAAGTTTCTTAGGTGTTGTGTGACCAAATTACATTATTTTTGTGGATGATCAGGTGGGCACGGTTGGGGGAGGGACACAACTAGCTTCTCAGTCAGCATGCTTGAACCTGCTTGGAGTGAAGGGGGCTAGCAAAGAGGAACCTGGTTCCAACTCAAGGCTCTTGGCCCAAGTTGTGGCTGGCTCAGTCTTGGCTGGGGAACTATCCTTGATGTCAGCCCTTGCAGCCGGTCAGCTCGTCAAGAGCCACATGAAGTACAACAGATCTAGTAGAGATATAACCAAGTTACCCTCATGAGGGGTAAAAACAAAGAATAAAAGTACAACCCTCTTCCCACCCAGTATTAACTCTTTTCTTGAAACTGGAATCATATGGTGAACTCATCAAAAGGATGGGGAAAGAATATATACTGTGTTAGAAGAAATAAGGAAGGAGGAGAATGAAGGGTATATATGAAAAAAAAAAAAAAAGGGTATTGGGTGGACAAGTGTTGGGAACAAAAAAAATAACAAAACAGAGTCCAAGCCAGTTCGTGTATTCTTTTTTCATGATGAAGAAGCCATGTGAGGTTGGATCTCTCTTTCCTAGATTTGTATTATACAGAAGCAGCCTGCATTTTCTGTGAGAGGAGAGAGAGAAAGTGAGCTGTACCATGGTTTTCTTGTTAATTTTTTTCTTCATATTTCTGTTTTCCCTAATCTTTTGATTAGGGGGATATGCGTCAGGTTAGGCTGTAATGTGCATTTTGATTTTGTGTTTGTTGTTTAGTTTGTAAAATTAATTAGGAAAGTTCTTGGAGTAAACACAGAAAAAGGGTTTTGGATCTCTGAGGATTTATCTTTTTGTGTGTTTGTATGAAGGATTTGCTTTTTTTTTTTTTACTTGAATTATTCCATAGTTTAGACACAGATTTAATTTAGATCCAACAGTGTATTTATTTGAGTAAGGACGGTGGAGAAGATCAGTTGGTATACCGAGTGCCTAAGTGTTCGGTGTACAAGATTAAAAATTATATACATAACGTAGATATAAAATGCATATAAATTATATTATTATTATTTTTTATAATTATTATGTACATTTTATATTTATATTACGTATATTATTTATAATCTTTATATATATTTGAAGAAAAATTGGGCACTACTAACACTAAGTGCTTAGTAGGCACTCGATATAATTTTCAGGAGAAGATGAGGAATGGTAAGATATGTCTATTGTTTAATTAAAATGAGAAATTGTGACATTATCTTCCTCCAAAAATATGTCGCATTTAATTTAATTTAATTAATTATGAAATTTCTCCATAGAAGGGTCAAGTTATTGAAGCACATTCGCAAAAGTTTTAGCCTGAAAAAAGGTTCCTTTTGAACATTTTTCTTTTTAAATTTTCTAACAGATGTCTTAAGCTTAGTCCGGTTAGATCAGAAAGTCGATTATTGATTATATGATAAGATATTTTGTAAGTATTGAAGTGAAAAAGAACGTAAGAGATATACAAGAAAAAAAAATATGATAAATTATTGGTTTATCATCGCACCTCCTTTGAAGGCGCTAAAGGAAGAAGACATGGTTAATTTTCATAGTACAACAAAAAAAGCATAATTCAATGGCTTTCGGGACCTCAGGAATACTACCAAGGACATGGGAGAAAGCGAAATAGCCAACTATCATCTCAAGGACAGCGCCATAAAGAAAGAGGACCTTTCACCAACTTTAGCTCACATTATAATGAATGGACTCTCCTAATTTCTCTAATAACAAATATAGTCATGTTATTCATTAATCCTAATATAACACTTACGTATGGAGATTTATAACACCTTCTGTTTTTATAGCAGATGATATTTTAAATTTGTGTATATATATGTAGAAAAAGATAAATTGTACAAAAAATCATTAAATTATACTTATTTTTCACATAGAGTATTTAAGGGGGGGTTTTTTTTTCGTACGAGGTAATTTAAGTAAATTTTTTGAACAAAAATGATCATTTTTTTAATTTTTTTTTCCGTTAGTGGGTTTATTTTGAGGGGTATTATCATTCATTTAAGTCAAAATGAAGTTTTAGATATACAGGGGAATCAAGAGGTGACTCAGTGGTAGAGCTGGACTTTACAATATGTAAGGTCTTAAGTTCGATTCCTTTTCATACTCCATTGGAGCCCCAAAAAAAAAAGTTTTATAGATATAGTTAATTGTAAAATGTGTCATCTGTAATATTTATTCTAATAGATCAAAAAAAAAAATCTGTAAAAAAAATAAACAACAAAATAATTTTTTTTTTACCAGATCCGTGGTACTTCATTTCTCTCTGTTTATCACTTTCGAGCAGGACATGTTTTTTTTTTTTTTGTCATCTCATTGTTAATTTCTCAAGCTACTTATATTCAGGGCTGTTTTTTGTTTTCTCAAATTTCTATGGCGTTCCCGCTTCACAGAATGCCCATTTTTCGTAATCGTTATATAGAGTGCCTTAATGAACATAAACGTTATAAAATATGCACATAATATAATTATAATATACATAACATAATTAATAATACACATAAAGATTATATGTACATAATTTATAATCGTTATGTGCATTATGACACTTTTAGCACGGAGTGCCTAGACACTATTTTGCATTTTCCGTGGAGGGTGAAATTGATCTGAACCCTTCTATGATTTTGTTCTCTTTATTCCTCGTAAAAGCATTTTGTTTTCACTATAGTGGAACCAAGTGGAGGAGGAGGAGAATTAATGCACTCTGATTAATTTATTTTCTCCGTTTCGTTTTAATTGTTCTAAAAGTAACATAAAACTCTTACAACATGTCACCGTCGAAAATAATTAAATAAAAACGGAGGGAGGGAGTATAAAGTTAATCTGACTTTATAAATTAGAGCAATGCTACAGCAGGTTGCTCAAATCAACAGCACGAATTGCGGATTTGTAAGTTTACACTAAGGTATAAGTTCGCAATGCATGCCGTTGATTTTTCGGTTGATTTGTGCGATTGCTTAAGTGTTTTCCTATAAATTAATGCACATCCGACTTTCATCATTAATTAAAGTTTCTACTTAATTGCGCATACTGATAGAAAATTATATTTTATGAATTTATATACGAAAAGTATCTCTTTTCAAAGAGCAGGGACGATCAATAAAAAATTAAAAAGTTTTGAGATTATTTATGAAATTAATCTATTATTAAATTATATGATTGTATGTTTAAATCATATAATTAGGCTTTAAATTTATGTTTATTAAATATTTTTTTCAATAAATCCTCGTTTTTTGAAAACTATAATTCTAATGGGTGGACGAATTTGTCCGTTAAAATATCCGACTTAACGCCTTACTAGCGAAAAAATCTAACGGATAGTCAATTTTTATTTCAAAAAACTTACTTAAATAATCTCGTTCGAAAACAAAATACTTAAATGATTTAGGCGAAAAATATGTATTATTTAATAATTTTTAGAGCACTTTATCTATGTCTAAATTATGAATATTGATATATTTATCCTTATTAAATAGACTCTCTTTATTGATAGTAAAAGAGATAAATATAATTAATAATTATAAATGGTTGGGCGAATAGGAGAATAATTAAGAAAAATAAGGGCAAAAAAGGCTTAAAATTTTTAAAACATCAACTATTTTAAAACAATTAATAAAAAATCATGCATTACGAAACAGATGAAATACTTGTATTATTAAGAAGTGCCCATAGTCTTACCCAATGCATTGGAAGGGTTCATAAATGTGATTAACTATTTTTGATAGTGATATATTATAAGACTTATAAAATTACTTGCATTGATTGATTAAATTCAATCAAAATCATGATAAATCAATTCATGAACTTTTCGAAATTTTAATAAACACTCTCTCTCTCTCTCTCTCTCTCTCTCTCTCTCTCTCTCTCTCTGTCTGTCACAATCAGTTTCCACAAGTTTTGAAGCACTCTCCTCCATCTCACTTTCCTACGTACTTGCCACAATAATCACGTTTTATACCGGGTGTCAATGAGTCCGTCTCATGTGCGCACGATTCTAAATCGAGCGCCCAATGTACATATACTAGTAAATGTTCGTGTCCGAGCACCCGCAAGAATATATAAAAATTATGAATATTAATCAAGAAAAAACTATAAAAAAATAAAAAATATATAATTTAACAAAAATAAATTAACATAATTACACATAAAATATAATATTTTTTAATATTTTTCTCTTTCCACCCCTCTCTGTCCCTTCCCATCACACACTCACTTTTTTTTTTTTTTTTTCCAATCCCAACACACACACCCCCACAAATAAAACACTCTATTTCCAATACACACTCATTATTTACTTATCATTTACTCATCATTTTCTTTTCCCTTTCTCTTTCTCCCTTTCCAAAAAGTTTCCTCAATCCCAAAACTAACAACCACTCTCACAAACATAATACCTAAAAATACTATTCATCTTGATATGGGTCTCACTGACCTAAATTGTATTATAGATATGTTATAAAATGCACATATTCACTATTAACATATTAATGATATAATTAATATGTATATTTTATAACACATATACGTGCATTAGACACTCCTAAAGGAAGGAGCGCGTGGACGCTCGTCAGAATTTGCAGGTGTCAATGTCCTCACCCAACTTTTTATGACTTATTAAAATAGTACTATTATTATTGCAAAATTTAATCTTTTCCTTTTTTTTTTCCTTTTTCTTTATTTTTTTTTAAATATCTTCTATTATAATATGCACTTTCACAACAAATGATCTTTTAGACTCGAATATGCATATTAAAAAATAATATACATTAAAAAATTAACTCTTATTAAATAAATTTTTTCTGTTAACAATTAAAAAGGTATAAGTAATTAATGATCATGAATAATTAAAAGAATATGAGAACAATATTTTTTTAAAAAAAGGAATACAAAATAATCTAAATTTTTTTAAGGACAACTATTTTAAAATAATCATATTTTACTAAAAGGTCATTTATTATTTTGAAACGGAGGGAGTACCATCTCACAATTCATCAAGTAAGTTAGAACATTGTAATCCCGGTAGTCGTTGTACGAAAAAGCTATATGTACAAACATTTTTTTTCTTTAAAGAGAATTATTAGTGATTCTCCACCTACCAGTATCATGACTCGAACCCAAGCTATATGTACATACATTTCTTAGTTAAGAACGTTAAAAAAAAAATGATAAAAATGGCTTATATATGACCCAAAACAGTTATTGACTTAAATAAATTTACATAAAAAACATTAATTCAAATTTTTTTTAGTCATTAGATATGATTAAGGTTGATGAGTGAGATAAGAAAAAAAAAAAGAAAAACAATGGAACAAAGTGTAGAATCAATTAATAGGAGGAAAAAAAATCATGATATGTGAAAGGGAAATAAAAGAAACATGAGATCCATCGATTACACGTTTTCTTTTTCTTTTTAATTGTGATTTTTTTAATTTTCTCCCTCATCAATTTCACTTATATTTTGTTTTATAGAAAAAAATTTAAATTAATCTACAAACTCAATTACCAATCTGCCCTATGATTTTGATGATGTGAGGGAAATCTATGAAAGGAAAAATAAAAAATCATGAGTAACCAAAGAGATATATATATCGTGACAAACACCAGTAAATATTAAATATTAAATTTAATTATTTATATTTTCGTTGAATTTTCTAATTATAGAAAAATCGGTATTTAAAAGTTACTCATTAAATAAAATGGTTAATTAAGTAACAATTTAAAATTTAGTGCGAGACATTGTAATGAGAGGAACCTTGATTAATACAAGATCAAAACCTCTTTCAAGTGCGACAATTCTAAAAACGTTAATTGGTAAGGTTAGATGAATCGCTAATCAACTCAATAATTGCAATTGATTGAAGAACCGAAAAGATAAGGTGATGAATGCTTTTAAACCCCTAAAATGTAATTGGTCTAAAAACATAAAAGGTGAATTAATTATTCATGAACAAGAACAATAATTCGGATAAAAAAATCTCACAAAGAGAATTTCGAACAAAAGCTTTAAACTTCAATTTCAATAATCTCAATACAATAGAGGCCTTTATATAAGCTGGAAGAATTGAAATCTTAATTTAACTACGAATAAGGAAAACGAATTAATGGAAAATTCTAATAAAAAAGAAGTACAATTCAAACTAGAAAAATAAAAAGGAAAAATTGCATAAATAGTCCTTGAACTCAAGAAATATTTGGAAAAAAATCCTTAAACTCAAGATTGCTCAATTTTAGTCCTTATACTGAGAAAATGAACCGTAACCTCAAAGCATCGAAAAGTCCGCAAATCTTTATCGGTCCTAAAATCTAATTTAGATTCAATTAAATTTGAAATAAAAATAAACATGCATGGTACTTACTAATGACGTGGCAAAAAATCTAGATTCACTCATTTTTTTTTTCATTGTTTCACTTATTTTTTTTTATAAAGAATGAAAAAAATAAGTCAATTTAACGGAGAAAATGTGTGAGTTGGACGTTTTTGTTTCCGCCATTAGCAAGTGTCATGCATGCTCATTTCTTTCTCAAATTTAATTGAATCAATTTACAGTTAAGGACTGATTGCGCTTAATTTTTTCAGTACAGGAACTAAAATTGAGCGATTTTGAGTTTAAGGACTTTTTTCAAATATTTTTTCTGTTCCGGGATCATTTCTGCAAAACGAGTTATACTAGGAGACCAAATAAAAAAATGAACTACTAAGAAAATCCTTTACGTAGGAAAGAGAAATAGAAAACTAAACTAATCCGTCTAGGAAAAGGAATCAGAGTAACTTATCGCCGAGCATGACATTGCTCGCTGCCGAGCAATCTGTACATGCTCGTCTTCCTAGCCCGCACTTTTCTGTACCTCGCCCATTGCTCGTCACTGCTCGTAACCGAGCAAGCCGAACACGCCTTCCTAGTTCACATATACTTTGCTTATATGTTTCTCACAACGTGCCATTGATTTCGTTAGTCTTGTTACTAATAACCTTCATTTTCCTTTCTTAATTGACGGCAAAACATCACAATTATCCTCAATTAGCCTGATCTGTTTAATTCGATTTGATAATGTAGGTGAATCTTTATACGAGCTTGATGAACTCGCAATACTTTGAATATAAATTCATACAAAACATGGTCCTCTTCTCTCCTCGATTAAAAGGAACGCAACTCACTCACTCCTCAACTCATCATCAATCATATGCTCCGTATTAAAAAAGTCTCTCTGAATTGTGTATCAAAAAAGAGACAGAGAAAAGAAGGTGTGTCTATTTTTTGAAATTTATTAAAACAGCATTAAACTATTAAAAGAATATTAGTTCAAGGTTGATCGTAATGATTATATAAAATACAGATCTTAGTACTTTCTCCTTTTTATTTTAATTGTGCTCGATACTGACATGTTGTGAGAGCTTTATGTCGCTTTCAGAATAATTAAAACGAAACAGATGGAGTATAGTAACTTGTGACAAAAAGACCACATGGATTGAATTAGAATTCAAAGTTTTCCCACGAGAGCAGCAACACACACAAACAGACGCACATAATTAAAAGGTGCACATGATGCGTCCATAAGGAGTAATTAGGGCTCACAAATTAGGAAGCCGACTCACTTGAAGTAGGTGGGCTCATAAATAGTTTACACATACTTATTTGTCCTAATAAATTAGGCATATAATTTAGTAATTCAATCATAAAAGTATAATATTGTTTTTAACTTACACACAGTACATATTTTTGTATTTTTAAATACTACCAATATATATTTTTAAATAATCATTCATCATGTATGTGATCAAGATATCACTCTCTTTTATACTTCCTCAATTATATATTCTGATCAAAGAATTCGCTTTTATTTTACGAAGTCAACATAACGTTGTACTTCGATACAATTAAGTATAAACAATCGTCACAAATACTTTTTAAAAAAAAAAACTGAATCGTTTCTCTCATTGTCAATTGGTTTCGAAAAAAAATTATGGACTTTAACATTACAAATTAGTACTCAAAATATATATATATATATATATATAAATATCATATTTTTAAAAATATATAGCAACAATTACACATGAGATATAGAAATGGTACAAGTGTGTATATGGAATGAATTGATAATGACATTCTTATATTTATAACAAAAAAATGAGTAAACTCACAAATCTTTTCATAAAAAATCTTAATCAAATTAATCCAATATCTTGAATAATGTTATTATTTACATGATGACAAGTTTTGTGAGTCAATTAATGTTGAGATGCTACTCTCAATAGTTATACTAGTTGCTTAATTTTGCCCTTAATGATGTGAAATCATAGTATTCATATTTACAACCACCGACATGGAAAATGATACTAATAATTAATGAATATGCAACTGTGTAATGAAATCGAAAATTTCATTTTATTTTATTTTTTATTCTTATAGAAAGTATTTGTATTTTAGTGATAAAACGAACTGGATTTCAATGCCCCCAAAAAAAAATAAGTGCGCGCCGTTTTGAATACCTTCCCAAAAACCAAATGCGGATTACGCGCCGTCTGTGGGAATCGAACCCACGACCACGTGGTTAAAAGCCACGCGCTCTACCAGCTGAGCTAAGACGGCTTGAACGATAGTACCTCAATACAATCATATTTATTTACCAATAATAATAAATTTATAATTCTCAAAAACACCAGCTCAACTTTAGTCAGGTTTTGACGCTAGTTTTGCAGAGGAAAACGTAGAGTATCTTACAATGCACTAATTCCCGACCTGTAACTCATTGAGCATTACTCCCGTTTCGATACTGGCTACATAAGCATTATTTAAAAATTTGATCGCTAAAAATGCTCGTGGTTAAAATTATTTCCGTCTAACTATACAATCATGGGTTCCTATGCTCGCCGCATAAGCATCATTTAAAAATTCGACTGCTAAAGATGTTCATGGGTAAAATTATTTTTTTTTTCTCGCTTGCGTCATCGTGACTGTTAGATCATGTTCGATCCCTATGTGACGAGTATAGGAACCCATGGTTGCATGGCTAGTTGGCTACGAGGGAACTAACGCTCCATGTGTTCCGGAGCGGATAATCCCTATATCAATCTTGTGGGATAATGCTTTATCCAAATCCAAGAAGTGCATTCTCGAGTGTCAAGTAGCCTCTTTGACTGGAAATGAGCACAAGTATAACGTCTCTCTCTTCCAATATTTGGATTGTTAAACCTGCACATACTTGGTGCAGTTCCTTAATCGCCAATCTGACCTCCTTCTAGACACTACGCAAATCGGCTACTTTAAGTTGGTAGCTTAGAAAGTTGAGTGTAAACAATCTGCAAAATGTAATAATAATAATAATAATAATAATAATAATAATAATAAAATATCAATTTTACAATGTGAGTCTCCTCGCAAGTAAAAGTTGCAAATTCAGATTGAAATGATAGATTTTTTTGCCAATCATAAATATCACCCAGCACCGCGCTGCAGAATCGAACGTCACTTGCTAACAATGGCTAAAAGCAAATAACGTAAAAACAAATTCTCTGCTAAAAATAACGGAGAATACAAGTTCAATAATATTGCATTATGATGCACAAGCTTTGCAAATGTTGGCAGGTTCTCATTGTAGTAGCAGTCAATCACTCTTACCCTCCTGGGCTCCAATCTCTTGCAGGTAATGTTCTGCATCCAAGGCTGCCATGCACCCTTCATCACATGGACAAAAAAAGAAATTGTCGAGCAAAGCGTTAGATTTTGTAGGTCGGCAGTATATTTGGCAACACGAGTTGTGGAAATATTTTAATTCATGAAAGGATAAGGTCACAGATTAGAACAATAACTTCGGTCAAAAGCTATAGGAACAGCCATGCATTAAAAAGTGAGTTAGGAGGTATGAATATGCAAAATGTCCATCTACTTCTTTTCCACTTGTCTGGAACTAGCCTAGTTGACAAAGAGAAACTTTATGCAACCAAAGGGTGTGACTATGCACGCAGTTGGGAATTCTGGAATCGCATTCTAAATTAGAGAGGGAAGCTTGCAAAAGTATCTATCGAGCTTGTCTTTTCATCCGTGAATCCCCAAAAAAAGATGATTTTTTTTTTTATTTTTGGGCAGCAAACTTTGGAAAATGACTTCAGAATGAAAATTCACACTTATTCTTACAAAGCTGAATCATTAGGTAAAGGATCCGTCATGACTAACAATTTGAGAACTTAATGATTTAATGTATTTCAGAGTTATTCCTTTTGGAATAGTTCTAATCACACGAGCAAGCAGGTTCATGTTCTAAAAATATTTACAGAACCCAAGCATTTCAATCCAAATGATTTGTCCACTTCATTTGCTACCCAGTATTTTTCATTTGCAGCTCCTACCCTTTCTGCTATTATATACCTTCTTCCTACGTACCTTTCATGTAGAATATGCCACTTCATAAGACAAAATTCTTATTTGGATAGTCCCACACATTCATCTTTAAACACTTACATGCGCGATATTCTTTTCGGCTACCATTAAATCAAATTAGACATACTTATGCCCATCCTCTAACATTCTAACACCAAATATGTTTATTTCACTGTTGGAACTAAGATTATTGTCTTTTTAAATTTATGCAAACTTATGTTTCTCCTTCACACTGCAACATACCTACAACTACAAGACTGTTTGAAATTTCCCAAACATGGCACATCAGCTTATGGCATGGTGGATCTAGAGCTTATAATTCCTAACGGCTAACACTTATATTCCAATTGATCATAAAACTTCAACATTCCTTTATTCTTTCATAGCATATTCAGGGATCAGTAATGACTAACATTAGAGAATTTAATGATTAAAGTACTTGTCAGTTATCCTCTAGTCCTTTTAGAATCCAGTTCTAAATTTAAGTGAGCGTACAAGGTTCAGGTTCCAAAAATTTACAGAAGCAATCAATTCAATCCTGGCCGGTTCATCCACTTCATTTCCTATCCAGTATTTTTAATTTGCTTCCCCAACTCTTTCAGTAGTCTTTATTTCCCTTACTGTAAGTATATTCCTTCTTTCTATTCTACATTTCATGTAGAATGTACTTCTTTATAGGAGAGCATTCTCATTTTGGATAATCTTTTTTTGGACACCATTAAATCAAATTAGACGTGTATGTTTCTCCTCCTATATTCCGTCGCCAGTTATGTTTATTTCACTGTTCAAACAACGAGGATTGTCTTTGTATACATACTTATGTTTCTCCTCTTATGTTCGAACACAATATGTTTATTTTGATATATATCTACTAGATAGTTCAACATACATGATTCAAAATTCCTGAAACATGCAGAAGCTAACGCAAGGGCTTATGGCATGTGGAAATAGAGCTCATAAATCCTAACACTTATATTCCAATTGATCATAACACTTATATTTCAATCAGCAACTTCAAGTATCTTAAAGATACTTAGCTATACTGAAGATCAACAACTAAGCACAATTATGGATATAAGCACCAATATTGTACGATATAAATCGACAATTGAAGGCAATCAAGTAAATTACTCGCATTCACCCACAGCTAGAGCAAGCATTTTACTCAGGGCCGGCCCAGACCTAGGGCGAGCCGGGCGACCGCCCAGGGCCCAAATTCATAAAGGGCACCAAAAAAAATTTTTTTTTAGGTACATGTGATAATATTTTTATTCTATTTGTGTATACGGAACGGTAGTTTGTCAAAATTATCTCTTATCTTTTATTCAAA
>JAOWAN010000050.1:2850421-2878190 GCA_028566635.1 Lobelia cardinalis | reverse complement strand
ATACTTCTTGGGCTTCTTCTTCGTGCGAATCGGACGGTCCATCAACACAGTCTGCTCACGAATTGGGCTTGTATCAAAATGTATGGCTGTTTTTTAGTAGCTTTGTCGTGCAGACAACGTAGAATTTATACACATTGATTTTCTTACATTCAACGAAAGAATTGCATCAAAATTATACAAACATTTTGTTGATATATTTTGATAGTCAATATGGTCTACAAAAATTAATCGAATATCAAAATAAGTCAACTAAATTTTTGGTGAGAAAGAACTTGGACATTGTGGATGTCTCTTTTCGATATTTTTGGTGCATTCTTACCATTCTTGTTTCTTGTTTCTTGTTTCTTGTTTGAAGGAACAACAATTGACTACATCATTTGGTGGGAGACAAGCAAAGAGCCCGCCCCTCTCCCTCTCGTGCTTTGGCCGTCTAATCAAATCTCGTAGTTCAAATTTACGTCTAATCAATCTTTGGTTGGATGGATTAATCGGTTTATGGTTTGTAATTTTCTCAAAAATTTGTATAGAAAGAGAAAATTGATATTAAGTGGTCATGTGGTCCAATGATATCAACCCTCATTGTGGGCGATATTAAGTGATCATGTGGTCAATAGTACGTATTCTCATTTCCAATGCGGGCGATATTTAGTGATTATGTGGTCCAATGGTACCAATCCTCATTTCCAGTGCGGGAGCTCGAACGTTCGAGCTTCATAAGCATCAAAAAGAAGAAAATGTCTGTTGCCGAGAAAAAAAAAAAAAAATTTGAGTGAGAAAGTGAGAACTAAAGAAGTGAAAAAGTCATTATGGGTCTATTTTATACACTTCTTTGTACTGCTAATGGACCTGGAGGCTGGATGTACATATTTAATATTTTTATTTCCTCAGCTTAGACTTTTAGTAGCCTGCTCTTGATGGCTTGGAATCTGGATGTCCATTTTCGAGTCTGGGAATAGATTTTGTGGTAGAGAGGGGATTCTATGTTGAAGTACAGTCAGTATATGCATCAATTTGTGCGCAGCTCATCCAAGTAATTCTTCATTTTTGAACCAGACATTTCATTGGGCAAGATCTCCCCCGAACAGGATTTACACTGCCTCTGACACATGAAGCAATAATTGAGAGACGAGCCTATGTAGAACAAGAGAATAAAAAGCAGCAAGAGTCTTCAAGTTCTTTAGCTCAATGGTAAAAAGAACGATAAACAAGAAAAAGAGCCTCTGCATTCATGAATGCCGGTATGATATTTCAGTATATAAGATATACAAACAATACTATATACAACAGCCAAGGTAATTCATAACCCATCCACAGGCCTCAACTAAGTTTGAACATAAATAACACTATAGACATTAGTATACAGTATAGTAGCAATTCATACAAGCAAGCGACACTGCTACAAAAGGTTAGTTGTTAACGAAGCCCCTACTAAATGAATCATCACTCCTATCTATAGCTAGCAACCCATATCAGGAGCATTTTCAACTTTGATGGAATTTCTTCAAAGTCGAAATCGTATAATCGTCTACATGGAATGTCGGCCATCTGCCCTACTTGCAGGTCGTTCTTCTTGAATCTCTTCCAAATCTGTATCTTCCCCTCTCCTACCCGCCTGCTCTTTCCAATATGTCACTAACTTCTTTAGTCTAGCCACTTCTTTAGATGCCACATTTTTGCTCGGATCATTGACAATTGAACGTACTCTTGATGCATACCTGAAAAAGATGAACGATTATTTTTTTTTTGTACTTCAAGCAAAGATAAGCTTGGGCATGCTTAAGTTTGTAAACAAGAGACAACCACAGCTCTGAGTGTCCAAATGTCTTAAATTTTCGATAAAATTCGAGCCGATGAACTACTATGACCAATCTGGCTATGAGCTATTAATGAGCTCCACACAAGCTTTACTTGATCCTAAGTCAAACATTAACTGTAAGTATTGTCCATGTGACAGCTATGAAGCTTATTTGAGCTGATCAAAACTGAGCTTGTTTCATGCCACTAGCCTAAAATTGGGTGAACTCTAAGCACAATCCCAACAGGGGTCAAACTAAGCTGAGCTTTAAACGAGTGGATCTCAAGACGGCTCATTTTCAGACTACATAATAAAAAACTATGAGAAAGAACAGAGATGGATTACTTACGTCAGAGAATTGTGAGACTCTTCCAAATTTGATTCAGCAGGAGATATATTGACAAACATCAGCGTCTTAGCATTACCACCAAGTGAATCGCTCATCAACATAGTTAGTTTGTGATTCCTGTATGGAATGTGCTGATTGCCGGCAGATAAAGCACCGATAACATCCCCAAGTGCTGAAAGGGATTTATTAATGCTTTGCGCTTCCTTTAGAGAGTTGCCGGCAGAACCAGACTTTTTAACTCTTTCAGAACCGGCAAGGTCAACAAAACTTAGCTGCATACAAAACTCATTGGTCACATAAAACTAGATATTCATTAAGCCAAGCAAATTCTATGTTAATTTTGCATCAAGCTATTTTGTATTCATTCCTCGTATGTTCCACTCATAAATCCATGTTTAAAGGTCAAATAGTTTTTGAATTAAAAAATAATTGTCCAAATGAGCCTAAACTACAAGAACTAATTTACTTTTTTCTAAATTGAAGTTTTAAGGTAACAAAAGTAAACATAGGCCCTTGTAAAACATATTCATATTATTGTTTAGTAGTACTATTTGAAGGAATGAGAAGTTTTAACCTTCACTTAATAACTTTCAATGGCATTTACATGAAAAACTCAGAGATATAACATGCATCTTGGTGCTCAAATCAAAGATATAACATGCATCTTATTGTAAAATTATTATCATCAATAGTAATAATACCTTTCCTCTGGATACTGTCTGAGTTTGGAGGTTTGTACTCTCAATGATAATGGAAAGAATCAAATGAGATCTTGAACTTGCTTCATTCATTAGGGTCCCAGTTGTATGCCTCTGTTCAGAGCCTCTTTGAATAATGCCTTTTAGATCATCATATGTTGAAATGGGTAGAACTGTTGCATTTTCTACCGTTACCATGCCCTACATATATGTTAAATAAGCAATTATTCAACTAAACACTAAAAGAGCATCCCAACATTTACACGTTAGAGAAACAAAAAGAAAAAAATAGATACTTGTACACTCCAGTGGAAGTGAATCAAGAAAAGATGGTAAACATCTTAAAAAGAAATTGAGAAATCAATTAAGTTGATGGCACAGCTACTAATCACCATTTTAACACTAATCTAATTTAACATATCGAATGCCTAATAGGTTCTGAGATTTGAATCACCTTAGAATCTTTTTTGATATCTAATTTTAAACGCTTTGCTTGCTTTGGGAGTAGAAGATCCACCAGTGTATCTTGATATAACTCCACCATGTATGCCTGCGTATGACATCGCAATTACATTCAATTAAACCAGAGTTTGCGGGGAGAAAAGGGTACATATTATGTAAGCACTAAGCAGTGGTAAATATAAAAGTTAATCTCTTTAAGACACGTGAATCTAGCAAAGAAGATAAAAATGCCTGAATTAATGAGAATTAATGAGAAATAACAGCTGCTACCTTTAAGGAGAACGAGAATTTGTTGCGGTCTCGCTTTAAAATTTTAAACAGTTCAGTAGTGGCCAGAGGGGTGAGTCCGGGATTGCCTTCGGATCCATAAATAGTAAATGTCTTCCCAGATCCTGTCTGCCCATATGCGAATATGCACACATTAAAGCCATCTACTGCAGATTGCACCAAATACTGCACAAACGAGAAATTTGTAGGTGTCAGACAAATTCAAGAGGAAAATAGAAATAAATCAAAAGAGGAGCCACATATATAATGTTAGAATGCAACACTGAATCCTTATTTGAAATTTTAAGCTCTAACTTGCCTTTGTATCATCAAATACATCTTCTTGAGTTGCATGGCCATCAAACACACGATCATAAAGATGTTGTTTTATCTTATCGTCTCTCCACTGGTGCTCCACCGTGAACTCATCAACACTAGTCAGCACATGGCGTTCCTTATCGGACCTCTCCTTTTCTGTAAGAGGTCGTACACGACAGTACACTCTGATCTTGCCTTTCATATCTGAAATAGTAACAAAGCCACTTATCAAAAAGCATAACCTAAGAAGAACATCACTAATAACAGTAATAGCAATAGCAATACGAATGATATCAATGTCTACTAAATACTCCATCTATCCTTAAAGTTTCCACATTAGAGGGTTATGCATTTTAAGACCAAATTAGTTTTCCACAATAATTTTAGAGCCGAAGTAGTGTTCTGCACCCCTCCCCTCCCCCCCCCCCTCCAATTTAAGGTTCATGTAGTAAGCGTCAGTTAGAAAGCCATAAAATTTGCTAGCCAAGGTTTTTAGCAGAGCTCTTTGAGTGGAATGTCCCACAGTATAATATATAACCCTCTAAGTTGAATGAAGCAAGTAACATTTAAAATGGTATAAATACAATGGTAAATCATAATAATTCTGAATATTTACAATATTTTTAAGTGTCAATTTTCACCTTCAATTATGTTGAAATATCGTTTCCTCAGAACTTGTTCCTCCTTGTATAGTGCCTGAAATTCAGCCAACTGAGCCCCTTGCATTTTCAAGATAGCAGCAGTTTGCTCGTTTTTTCTATCAATATCCTGGAAATAAGAATTACAACATTTGGCATTAGGCTTCTTGTTCCCCATAATAATTGTCAAAATAAGAATATTTTGGTGCAAGAGCATCACCTCCTTCATTTCTCTAAGTTCCTCTAATTCTTTGATGTTAACTTGCAATGTTGATAACTCGTTATCCTTGAGTTCTAGGGTAGACTCGGCCACGGTCAATTTTTTCGTAGCCTCTTCGAGCTTCTTTTCAAGTTCAGAAACTTGAAACCTCAATAACTTCCGCTCTTGTTCTACATTTTTCTCAAGCATTTGGATCTACATATAATGGTTACAAAGGATTAATTCAGACAAATACTTCAAAAATCTTGTTAAACAGATCAAAATCATTACCTCATCAGATTTCTTCTTTTCAAGCCTAGAAACTCTTTCCTCTAATAATAATTTCTCACTGACCAGTTTCTTCTTTGTTTCCTCAGCGGCATGCAACTCCGTGTTGCGCAATTTTAACTCATCTTGGATCTTATATAGCACCTATGTGAAAATAGCTTCAAGCTTAGAACAAATTACCCCCAGAAGGCATGCAACCAACGACAACAGCAGTTATGAAAAGCATTAGAGTTAAATGTATATACTCATCACCACTTGAGTATAACAACAATCGAACATAGACCATTTCAGAATTTCTGCTATCAATTATAAAACCACAATTGGGTGGCCAGTAGTGAACTTAGGACTTCATAAAGCGTGAGGTAACAAAGCATTTCAAGTGACAGAAAAGACAACCAACCTGATTAGTTGCCTCAACTAACTCCTTTTTGGTGTTGTTTTCCAATTCTCCCTTACTTAACTTTGCAAGCCGCATCTCCAAGTTCTGCTTCTCCAACAGCGCAGCCTATTATAACAAACTTTGAATGAGGAAATGGCAACAAAAAGGACAGCAGAAAAAGTTGTTAATCACATAATATCGACATGATCTTTCTCACCTGAAGCGCAGATTCTTTTTCATCGCATTGAGATCGGAGCTCGTTGCGTTGGCTGCTAACTTCTGATAGGTTTTGCTTCACTGATCTCAGTACATCTTTTAAGCCCTCCAATTCTTCTTGCATTCTATCTTCTTGCTTCTGCACCTCCTGTAAATCTTCCTCCAGCTGCATGATGCAGTTAAGCAAAAGTAAATTCCATGAGACTCCAAACAGAATTTACTGCAATTAAGATGTTGAAAAGACAGAACTACCCACCCCTACCATTGAAATTTCATATAGATTATTTCCTCCTTTTATACAAAGAAACCATCCTTCAAAGTGAAACATTTTTCGAATTAAGAGCATATCACTAATTTTAAGTCTGGCCCAGTTAACATCTGCCCTAAGGGTGTTCTTAACTAATAAATTTTCGAAGGTTTTAGCCTCGACAGTCTGATCATAATAATGTTATGTGTGGGCCTTTGTGGAGCATATTAGCTTTTGCCCTTTTGACAGTAAAGATCAAATTTGGACACAACATTTTTAAGCTCAGTTTACTGAAACAAGAGTCTTTAAGTTTAAACCCCAAAACAGAAAGTAGGTCTTGTTGAGAGGATAGGAAGAGCAGTAAAATATTATTAATCTAGCAAACACTACTTAAACACAAGAAAAGCCGTCGCCGAATAAAAAGATAAAAAAGAGAAACAACACTGACATGAAGTTTTGCTTGAAATGTTAAACATGAGGAGCTTAGACATACAATAACAATATACTCTAAGCTCGCAACTCTTTCCAACCCAAATGAGTTCCATATTTTTTGCTCATGGAAATTTAAATAGATGAGACATCAGCAAAATTTAGTGGTGCATGTACACAAATTCACTTAGTACTATTATAGCATCGCAAAAAAACAACAAAACATGTTGAGTCTCAACAGTGAGTTTCTTAAATTCATTTGAAAATTGACACTCATTTTGGGGGAAAAATTTCTCAAAATGGACACTCATTTTTGGATGGAGTACAATGTTTTGACAATTCAACTAGGTTAATACTTCTCTTAATAATAAGAAAAGGTATGAAACCCTTACTTGAGTCGCATTCTTTTGTGAATCTTCAAGAGCTTTAGACAAATCCTGTATACGCTTCTCATTAACATCTACATTAGGAGGTTTGGAAATGGTAGAAACATCTCCATTCACCGAGCCAGCAGCAGCAGTTTTTGCTTTGGAGTAGCGGCGTAACATAACGTCATTTATATGTGTTTGAAGGGCAACACAAATTTCCTCCCCCTGCATGACAAAAGAGCTTGTCAACATAACAGAATTAAAGACATGAAAGTTTCATGTAATATAAAAGGCGTAAAAAATGTAATATAGAGAAAAGAGAACAGCTAGAACCTGCTTCGTTTCAAACTGAAATATATGCAAGACACCAGCAACTCTCATCTTGAAAAACACTGCAGTATTACTGCTACCGAATTGCATTATGTCTCTCAATTCAGCAGAATGTAAATACTCCTTTGGAACAGGGCGGAAAAAGTGAACCTATGGATAAAGCAAATGCATGCAAGCATTAATAAAGATTGAGGCTGATAAGAGAGAAAATCAGGAAACACGTGGTATAAGATAATGAAGAACTATGATGCATTTAAGAACCTAGATACTCCCTCCGCTCAAAGAGTCCACATTTGGAAGTCAAACATTTCAAAACTTACAGGAAATTTCCATAAATGCCACTTTTTCACGTATTAAAATAGTTCTGATATTTGTTGTGTAATCTAACAAGATAAACTCAAAAGACAGAATTTATAAGCGTAAATTCCAACCAATGTTGGAAGATAGAAAGTTGAACCCTACTATACTAGTACAGAGTATTACTGTATTTGCCTCTCAGACTATTTGGACTTACCCCACGTTTATTGATGCCCAATATGATTCTTCCTGGTAAAAGTCCAATGGGGTCATCAATCTTGCGCACGCTAAAGAAAACTGAATTCCCATATGGAAGAGTTCTCAATATCCGTAAGAATTGCTGTCTTGCATCATCTTTTGT
The DNA here is from genome assembly GCA_028566635.1 of Lobelia cardinalis. Lineage (NCBI taxonomy): Eukaryota > Viridiplantae > Streptophyta > Magnoliopsida > Asterales > Campanulaceae > Lobelia > Lobelia cardinalis. The sequence goes on along the minus strand of JAOWAN010000050.1, from coordinate 2,870,549 downwards.
TAGATTTTCCTATAGAGCCAACAAACAAAGTATTTAACAACGTATTATCCTGCTGATTACAATTGCTGTCAACAACTTTTAAAAGACTACGCAGAGTCAGAAGACACCAACAAAAAACAAGAATTAATTATCAGAGAGAACACCCCATAAAAGAAACAAGAGTGAGGAAAAGTAGTGATAGTTGTTGAATGTTACGAGTGAGGAAAGAATTTGTAGATTTAACTATTTACATTGTGAACCAACGTAAAATTTATACCGAAGAACTGTAAAATTCTCTGATGTATATGATTTAGTTCATAGCTTGAAAGGGAAACCCAAAAGATGAAACGTATTCCCTTGAAAGCTTGAACATTGTTGTACGTGACTTAGTGACCATTCACACAAAAAAAGTCCATTAGGCCAATATCTGACCGGCTAATTAGCCACCATAGAGCTATTCCTCCATGAACTGGAATAAAAATCAGTCCTTGCCATCAAGCAATATAAACAAAGAAAAGAACCTTTACAATTATGCTTTGTGATTATATTGGTATGTATGACATAAAAATGCCAAATTAGACAAATGAAGACAAGATTAAACTAAACACACTACTACCACGAATCATTCCTCCATATGCATATGTATTTAAATATGCGCGTGTATAAAACTAACAATAAAGGAACTTTAAACAATAGCTTAAAAGGAATTTTCTCCATTGAAAATCTTGAACATTGTTGCCACCTTGTCAGCGATTTACCACACAAAGAAGGCCAATAGGCCAATGTTTGATTGGGGATTAGTCAAGCCAGCTATTATATCTCCAGAAATTGGGATATCAATTAGTCCTTACCATCGAATTATACCGAGAAATAATATCCAACTCCCATTCCCTTTTTGCTCGAGTAAGTGCAATTTGCCTGGGCAGAAATCTTTCCAGAAGTGATGTCCAGTCACTAGAAGAAAAAAGACAAGACATGATTATTAATTAATAGTAGGTTGAAAATTTTGAGAAGCAAATCCATTTAACTGGAATGAAACTTGAAAAAGGAGAAGAACAAGCCAAACATATTTCTTAAAGCAGGGAAACAAAAGCTGCACACATTAAATCCAACTGCAGTAGGATAACAGTACTAACGTGCATGATTCTGGATTAACAACGAATCCAATTTCAACCAAAATTTGCAATGCCGACAGTTGGGCAGCATCATCCCTCCCAACTGGATAGTTACCCAAAATATAATCATGTTGTAACTGCAAAAAGATAACCAAAAGCACCAAATAGAGAAATAAGACAAAGAGCATACCAACTAGATAAAAAGATACAAATAACTACTCCATCCCACTTCAAGAGATACATTTGACTACATGTTCAAAATAAGAAAAGGGTTCCTTAAATACCCAACAATATGAGGTTTATAATCATCCCTTGCAAAAAGTAAGGCTAAAGTAGTCATAAGGAATGACCTTTCAAAGGAACTGTAACTCTTGAAGTGGGACGGAGGGAGTACTAATTAACTGAAGAAAGAGAGTGATTGCACACCTGAACATAGGACAATTGCACAAACATTGGGTCTGCCACTGCTTCATCTGACTCTCGAAATAATTTCTTTTTAAATGTCATTTTGCAATGCAAAATTTCTCCTTTACTTCGGTCCTTTGCTGCCTTAAATTCAGCTAAAAGGTCCCCAATGTACTTGTTATCGTCTAATCCAATGTACTCCTCTAATGACAACAAATCATATGTTTGGATTAGTATATTAGATATTTCAAGCTAACAGCTGCAATTATCTTTGATTTAAAAGACAGTTTTTGAGGAGAAGTGTATACCATTTCCAGGTTCAGGTGATTTAGATCCCGTAACAACTTTACGGCACTCAAACAGACTAAAGCTTGAAAATGCAGACAACTTGATGATTCCCGCAAGTTCCTGAAGAAAGTAAACCAACCAAAACAAACAAGAAAAAAGGGAATTACTCGCAACTCACTGGATTGTGGAATCAAACAACAAAAAATGGGATATTGGAATTATGCATTCAAGCCAAAATAGAAGAAGGGTAGATCAGCAAGAGATTCCATAATTTGCAGCAATAAGGTACCTATGTGTGAAGCGCAGAGAAATAAGATCCAAAAAGTTGTAACTGGTAAAAAAGCTGAAGTTTGAGGAAAGTGGTATTGATGCCAACATTTCTCAAGTTCTCAAAAAGGCATAGCAATCATTATGAAATACGTGTCGTTCTTAAGCAGGACAAAAATCTAGGAAAGGAGGAACCCCCAAGTAACTAAGAGCAAGACACTGAAAACCAGAGCCTATAAATAAATCTCTCAGATAAGTCAATAATTGATCAAATTTGTAAAGCTTGCTAAACCTTTCAGGCTGTGGGCCTGTGGCTTGTTACACTAATCTTGGAGGAAGTCCATTCTTCCTTCAGAATTAAAGGACATCTTTCCAAATAAATATTATATTAGTTTTGCATGGAGTTAGCAAATTCCTTTCTTGTTTGGCAGGAAGCAAGCCTAATAACCATGCTATTGGTTTGAGTTTTAGCTCCCTCCACCATTTAAATTTAGAACATCTAACTCGATACCTTCGTACTACAATTAGTGCTCGAAATGTAACTTTCAACTAACGTTACTTATTCGCCCAATTTTTTTTATCCTTCTCTGTATTTTTTTTTTTCTTTTGGATCACGGGAGGGGGAGGAGGAGAGAGAGAAAGTACATGTTTGTTAACATATAGTAACTTTAATTTACCCAGTGTGTTCAACTGCCTAAACTTAGTGAAAGAGACATAACCAAGTTACCTTATGAGCGTGTATAACGGAAAACTAGTTCGAAGGTAACCTTGTGTTCAAGCAACTCCCCAAAATGGGAGTCCAGTCCAAATAAGTTTAGCACTATGAATTCTTGTGCTATAATTAGACCAGATTCTAACGTAATCCTTCCCTTCTACCAAAACCACTAACAGAACACACTCGAAGAAAGACCCATAAACCCAAACAAGAGGTTTTCAATCGAGCACACCAATTTGGGTTCTGATTACCTAGTTCAACACCTCTTCCAGTGAATTTCAGTTACTATCAGCCCAAAAAGATTATTAATCTGTAGGAATCCAATTTTAATTCTACATTAGACGCAACTTCCAAAATTAATATTTCAAATATGGTTAACTCCAATTCCAGTAAAAGGACTTCAGATAGTGTTTTGCATTTGTATTCTTTATTAGCAACTTTGAATTTTTGTGTAATAAAGATGCATGCTCATACATGGAAGGGCAAACAAGATTGAGAAATACCTCAACAGCATCAGCCACAGTTGTTGCCATGACATATGTAATCTCTTCAAACGTTTCATCCAAGAAAAACACAATAGTTGTAAGCTTTTTCCCCGTCAAAAGAGCTTCAATTTCCTCACGGCCAGGAATAGTAAGCCTAGGTCCGGCCTTAACGGAACGCTTCAAAGCGTTCAATGTGTTTAAGGCTAACACTTGAACCTCAGAATCCGTATTCACATTATGTGCAACATCATGGACATACTCGGACAAATATCCACCAATGTCCTTGCTTGGTGGCAAGCACGACGCACATAGATACATTAGCTCCCAAGCTTTGATCAAGTATAACCTGTATAAAGCGTGATGATAAGACAGAAATAATGAAAATCCATGTCAGAGAAAAACAGGGAATGGTCATATCACACACCTATCAGGACAGTTCCTTGTTTGCTTTGAAATTTGTGCAAAAAGTTCATCACGAAGCTCGGTACGTTTCAGTGCCTGCTTGTATAATTTCCCAACAAGCTCAATGCGTTCATCAAGGGGAGTGGGGTTCACTCGATCAGAGGAGTCCACCCCCATATACTTCAAAACGATCTGGAACAGTTTCACTGCCCGACTTACGAGATCACTATTTATCTTCAGTAGTGAGGTTGGGATTGGATCCTGTCAGAAGCAGCAAGTTAAATGCAATTCACCCCATAGCGAATTAGAAATATTTGTCATTAATAGAGTTCTCATTACCTTTTGGAAACACAACATATCCTCAAATGTGAACTTCTCCCGAACCTGGGGACCCACAGATCTCTTAGAGAAAAAACCACGCTTTCCAGCCGATTGAATCTGTTTCTGCATTGCCCTTAAAAATCCCTCTACCTAAAAACAGGTTGTCAATGCAAAAGGAGAGAAAATGAGAAATGAAACTGCAGTTTAATTATCAATTGCAATCAACAAATAACCCAAATTGGACTGACAAGCATAAGTTTGTGTGTAGCATAATAAATTCGCATAGGTAGAAAAGGAAAGAAAATTCACCTGGAATTTTTCGATCAACGGAATAGCACCAGCTAATTCTGGTGGCATCGAATTTGACAGGGTCATTGGTGTACTGCAAGATACATAACAATACCATTAATATTCAACTCAACAGTTAAATACTTGACCTATATGAACCACTTACTAATAGGATAACAAAGTGGCTCAATTAGCGCCGAAATCATTGTTGCCTACGCAATTGCAAACCCTAAGATGTATGTGGTATCACAAAAGTGCTTCAAAAACAAACAAAGAAGCTTACGGTGGAGCGAAATTGGAACCATCACTGTCATAACCATCTACTCCATTTGAAGCGGCGGAATAGTGCGAAGGAGTTTCATATCCATTGCTCGAGGTGAAGGAAGACCTACTTGTTCTCACACTTTGAGCCATAACTGATGGTATATCAGATGTCATCCCCAAAAATGCAGAAGCTTTCTCATCCACTTTTCCTAATCAAACAACTACGCAGTGTCCCAAAAGGAACCCCCTATAAGTCCTCCAATTATCTCACAGTAATCTGGTTAAGCACAAGGAAAAAATTCAATGTAATATAAACACAAAACTCAGTACTCAGTAGTCAATGAAACAATGCTCTTTGCTATAACATATCTGCTAATTTCAAAAGTCAAACTAGAAATCATTACGGCGAGACCCATTTTGATAGATATAAAAGTACAAAAAAAAAATAGAAAAATATCTGGTCTTTCGGGGTTAAAACAATTAAAATTCTTAGACAAGCTCAGTTGTAAGCTGTAAAAAAGCTCTAGAAGTGACAATTTTAAAAAATGGGAAAACAAAAGGAAGCAAAAAAAAAAGAAGGATCTTGGAAATGGCAATGAAGAATTTTTGCTAGAGGAGCAAGAAATACCACAAAAGGAAGAATCTTTACCTAACAAAAATTAAAGAAAACGATAAAATCTAGGTAAAGGATCCACACCTCAATGAGGGGATGAAACAACAACAAACCCAATGAACCCAGATCGAAAAAACAGTAAGTAAATTGATAAAAACAGACTAATCCAGCAAAACCCACAACAGATATATACGTACATATATATATATATGTATACACTGACGGAGATGCAATCAATTGAGAAATAAATGGGAAATGCGAATGCTTACTGGTGGAATTTGATGAATGGATAGAAAGAATAGATTTTTGATTTTTGGGGTGGAAGCAAAGATTTGCTGTGCCCCAGCTTCTTGCTCTCTTAGAAAGAAAGATCTGCGCAACCAATGTGTGTGTGTGTGTGTGTGAGAGAGAGAGAGAGAGAGAGAGAGAGAGAGAGAGAGAGAGGGAAAATGGGGGAAGAGGAGGGAGGGAGAAAGGATGTTCAGGGTGTCACGAGACTGTTTTTAAATAATGGGGAAAGCTCAGTAATAGATTTCGAAAAATAATCAAATGTAGTAATTTTCTTTTTATTTTTCATTTTTTGTATTTTTGCCTGTATTTTTCTGTTTTTCCTCTTTTTGTTCTTTTGGAGAAATTGGAGGAGTAGTCTCTTTTGGGGTAGTTGCTAGCCTAACAAATATTTGCCCTACCAAAATATTTCATTTTTTCTCAACAAGAAATTTGGAATAAATAGTTACAAATACAAAGGATAATTTTGTAAGATAAACCGGTTCGCTTGACGAGAATCGTTTTTATGATTAAATTTGAATTTGTCGCCTATATAAATTATTATGTTTATAAGATATCATCATATATACGAAAAATATATGAGTGTATTATTAATTGGAGGGACAAATGAAAAAGTTAAAAAAATAATTTGACTAATATTTCAAGTTAAAATGATGCTTGACATTAATGACAACATCTATACATTGCTTTCAGATGTGGTGAATAGAATTTGCAAATCTTAAATAATGTAAGCAAGATTACATCAATTTTTGAACCAATTGTTAGCATTTACTTAAATTACATAAAATCTAATAACAAACATACTTAACTTATGATTGAAAATACATAGCATAAGGCATGTAATTGTAGAGTAATGGCACAATCAAATAAATAGCACTCCATCTCTTTTTCTTTTAAGTGTTTATTTTTTTTCTCTGCAAAAGTTTTATATTACTTTCAAAACATTTAAAAGGCATCCGAGAAAATATTAATTTAAGTTGGTTACTTAGTATCAATTACTCAAACATTATATAACCAAATTATGCGTCATTAAATAATTAAATTCATTTATTAATATTTGTTGAGAAAAATTGATAAGTACACCTCATTAAGTTAAATCATTTTCTAAAATGGGATATCCTATTAAAAGAACAATAGTAGTTTTGAGGTCAAAGTAATCATTGGGAAAATTAATTAGTTTGCCTTGACTTTAAATCACGAAAATAATAAATAATTTTCTTAATTTGTACTAACAAATTAAGTGGATAATAATTAATAAATAGATTTAGAGGAAAGCAAGGACAAAAAGGGAAATCCAGTAGCAAGATTCTGAATGAGTAGATTTTGTTCATTGGATTACGTAATTGGGATTTACAAAAATTGACCGATGCCCTCATGATTCCGGTTTCAAGTAGTAGTACTGATTAGGTATTCAAGTACGGTTCGGATCATCCATCCACAATATAAATATGGTTGTGCTTTAATTTTCATTTATCTATTTTTAGCTTTAATTGTGTCACGTGTTTTCCCTTTCTTTTCCTTTTCCTTATTTTCGTTAATGTAAATTGACATCCATCGAAAATGATATGGTAAAATAAATACTAATAAAGTTTTTTCCTTGTACCCAAATATATAGAAATACTTTTTTTTTCTTAAAAATTCAATTATATGGTTTCATTAATTTTTAGAAATGTTAAAATTACAAATATCATTTTCAACGTAGCTTTTAAATGTCTTATTTAATTTATTAGGGACCTAAAATAAGCTCAAATTACAAATATTATGCAAAATGGTACTATGATTATTATTATTATTCTCTCAAATTGCTAGAGGTACCATTATTAAATATTTGATAGAATAATATTGTCTTTTTAAACTTATTGAAATAATCAATTAAAAGATTAAAAACTTCTCAATAGTTTGCCGGGTGCAATTAGGGGTGGCAATTGAGTGAGTCCCATAAGTTTACTGAGTTTATTAAATTTATATAATTTACTTATTATATAAGCTTTAATCTAATGGTTGTCACTTTCTTAAAAGAAAACATTTGACAAAGAAAATATGATTAAATTCATGGATTTCAAATTAACCCCCCTAAGTACAATCATGCATGCATGCATGCATGAGTTAAAATTGGTAACTTTTTTATTTTTTTTATATCGAACTCACCTATAATTATCTACTTATTTTATTTTGACATCTTAGTCACACACACACACACATGCATATATATATACATACATCACACAAGTACTAATTTATTACTCTACTGAATTTGCCATGGTGGTCCTCCCAATCGTTTGATCCCACGAGTGAATCGAAAGTGGATAACGGATCAAAAGCTATGAAACTTGATCGTGGATCCTTGTATAATGAAATCATCGAACAAAATTGCCCATCTCGAATTGTATTTTGCAATAATAATATAGAGTACTGCATGCATTACCCATCAATTTTTTTTGTGGAATTTACTTTACAAAATATGAACAACATATAAATGGATCCTTGTCTTAAGAACATTTCAAACAACTGGGAACATTATTATTTGTCTTAGCAATTGCAGGCCCATGCCGGCTTTTGTGTGTTGGAGGAAAGAGTTAATAAAACATGGCCAAGTGTGTGATCGATGGTTGTGTGTGAGACAAATAATAGTAATTATAATTATTTATTATTACTATTATTTTAGTAGTATTAAATTTATAAGTCACGAGAATATCCCCTTGACCACTAAATTCACTCTCATTGATAATTCAAAAGGGCAAATATTTATTGACTTTTGAAGGCCAAGTCAACAGAAAGGATCCTCTATCATCTATACTATAGTTTGCTCGGTGGGTCCATGAAAAATGAATAGTATCTTCAAATGATTGGCAAATAATTGGAAAGAGAGTGTTTGAGTGTATTGAGAAGGGGGAGAGAGAGAGAGAGGGGAGGTGATGGGGAGTGGGAGCGGGTAATTTTTGTGTGGAGGTTAGGATTGGGAAAAAGTAAATGTATGTTGGAAAGAAATATATATTAAAAAAATGTTATATTTTATGTATAATTTTTTATTTGACTTAATTAATTATAGTTTATGTTAAAAAAAATTATTAATTTTAAATATTTTGATACCCCGTGCCCGAGCCGTGCCCTCGGGCACGGGCATTTACTAGTTAACATTTAAAGTAACACTCCATCCAGTCTTATAGATATTATATAATTTCATATTAAATTCTAATTAAATATATTTTTTAGTCTCAATATTTCAATTTTATTTTATGTACTAAGAGTCGTGTCAAAAATCGATATGTACTGATTTGATATGAGATGATCAAAGTTAAAAAGTAAGATAAAGATAAAATTATGTGGAACCCGATGAGAGAGAAAAAATAAATATTATATTATATTTATACATCTCAAAAAAATGACCTAAGTCTTAAATTTAGAAAAAATAAAAAAATAAAAAAAATAGCATCGAGTATCTACACCAATTTGAAATCCAGGATGTACATAAGATAACTCATTCGGATAATGAAATTTACACATATATTAATACAGGCTGGTTGACTTTATTCTCCTTGTAAGTGAATACAAGACATGTTACATAAATCATTAAATAGGAAAAGGAAAATGAAAATAGGAAAAGGAAAATGAAATATGTTAGAACTTAGAAGGAAAAACAAGCCCTAGTAGGAACTGAAGTTCAAAAAGTGTTAATATAGGCAAGGAAAAGAAAGAGAAGCAAGAAGTTTTTGGTATTTAAGGCAAACATGGGGAAGTTGAGAGAAGCAAGAAGGTTTTGGTATTTAAGCCAAACATGGGGAAGTTGAGAGTCATTGTCAATAGATTTGGTACTAGAGTGGGCTTGGAGTAATTTATTTGTAGGTCCAAAAAATTCTGGGTGTGTTCTTGTGCCTGATTTTCCAACATGATTTTTGATTTTTAACTTTTCTCTCTCATTGGCCCTACACTTTTTCTCTCTATCTCTCTCTTACTTTTTACTTTAATCATTACAAAAATCCAAAACCAAATCAATAAAATCACTCACAAGAACACACCCTCTTACATTTTGACTCTAACAATTAACAAGATATTTAATAATGTTTCGATCACCTACTCAGAATAATATAATTTTTGAGTTTTGAGTTTTTTAAAATTTCATAATTTTTTCTCTATCTGCGCATTAATTATTTTCTACTAGTTGTTAGATAATTCAATACACGTAAACATAAATATTGAATGATTTTACATACTACTATGCATCTACTAGTAGTTTGTGCATGTGAATAGAAATTGTCACATTTCAATGAGTGCTCCACCACAGAATTTCCTCATAATATGGCTATTCAAATCTATATACACCTCGTCTTCTAGAAAGGGGAAGAAGGTTCATATTAAGATCTGTACTTGTCCGTAAGATCTGCACTTGGTTATTCTTGAAAGGATCCTTTCGCCATAGGTCGATTAGCGTTATCAATCCCATCTATGGCTCAGCATCCTATCCAAAGCATTGCTTATGTTCTTAGCGCACTTGCATCTTACAAATTACCGTAGTTTTAAAGGTGAATTACCTAGCTTTGTAGAATCCTCATTACGCCATTACAACCCGTAGAAAGACTTTGCCACAATTTACGCGCGAAACATTGGCAGAAGAAGATATATATGTGAGGTTTCGATAGCTAGAATGAATCCTAACCTATTAGCGCCAATAACATAATTATTTATAAGTGAGAAGTTAACTTCTTAACCTCGTTCCTTAAAAAGTTAGCTGAATGATTGCAGAGCAAGGCGTTGCATAAAAATAGTGATTTGACTTTATCGCGAAATCGAAGAGGCTATACAGGAGTTTTCCCAAGCCTGTTCCTATGATTCCTAAGCTAAGTAATTCTATGAGATCGGTCGAAATTCGGTTCTCTTGAGTTTAACTAGGACCCTACTTATTAAAGAAGTTCAACACGAGTCAAGATCGAGAAAAGAAAATTTTCCAATCAGTGACTCAAATTCATTGTCAAATCCTACTAAAAAGAATATGAAAGTACTTATATATGGCGGAACGGGCCAATCTGATCTTTCACAATTAAGTGATAGACAGTTAGACACAGTTTTGACAACATTCATAAAGCAGTTCAACACGTTTAATCCAACAGTTTTCTATTATCTAAATTTTGTTTGAAGTGAAGTGGCTTCTATCACACTAGCCTAATTTTGTTATTGTGACATTTAGCATGATTCTTTCTAACCATTACTGGAATTAAACAAAACCATAGCTACATTGTTATATATTTTATCATTTTTATTTGCTTCAAAAAAAAAAATATATACCATTACTCTAACCTAGCTACATTCCTAATAAATAAACTCAAATCAGAAATTTCAAATTTATAGAGATATATAAATTTACGACCCCTCTACGGTACGGACGTCTGCATATACGGATGCTTACGAGTATTTGATAAAATATTATAGTTTATTGGTAAATTGTTCTAGTTCAATTATCATATCATCGTAACATAATGAAACCACCATTTTTTCACTAAATCGCCTATATGAAAGTAATTACTATGACTTGTTCTTAATAATTATCATATCATTATTCATGTTACGATAATATGATAATTGAACAATAATAATTTATCAAAAAGTTATAATAATTTACCAATGAACTATAAAATTTTACCAAATACTCACTTATGCGGACTTCCGCACGACAATTTCGATAAATTTATGAACTAGATTGTATTTGTACTGGTCCTACTGGAGCATAAAGCTCAATATGGCACAGTACAGAAGTGGTTGGTCAACATCTGGAAATTATCAATACCTCTCATGTGATTGGGAAGTTGGAATAATGGGGCTCATGCTATGGCTAATTTCATAAGGGCCGAACTTATTAATGGTCAGATTACGAGTCTTACATATCATTACATTTAAATATCACTATATTTTATATTTTACATATATTTTCAGTATCATATTCAAATATCATATATCTATATCAAACACTTTTCATAAATTATTCCTACACCTATAAACTCTCACAAATTAATTCAAACATTTTACATCACATTCAAATCTTTCGCATCATGGAGGCAATTTAGTATTTTAGTTCATAAACTCATATAACTCATATCATCTCATATTCATATCGTAAACAGTACCATATCACTCAATATTAGCATATATTATATTCGTCATCGGACCCTAATATATATTGCAATTTTCCTTATAACCTCAGAAGAAGTACTACTACAAAAAGATTAGAAATGTATTATGTTGGTGTAACATTTATTTAAGATTCTAAAGTGAAAATAGATGTAGTTATTAGTTTCTTTGTTCGGTATATGCAAAAGTAAAGGGGTGATTAAAATTGGGAGCTTTCTTAATTGCTTTGATGATAGATGTGATTTAGAATTTGACAGGACGTCAATTTTTGGTTATATAATATAATATGTGGTAATTAATAAAGTGAAAATGTGGAAGATTAATTTTTTTTGATGAAATTCATAGAACATCGTATTATACTAAACTTGATGACTCAAGCTTTAATAGTCTTAGACGGTTGGCACATATAATTTGCCACTAGACCTTCAATATGCATTTTAAAGTTGTATTTCACACGCACTCATATATGAGAACCATAAATAATTAAAAGACATTCTTCATTATAACATATCTAATATAAATTATGAAAGATGTGAATCATAAAATATATTTTTTATAACTTTAAATATGAATCATGAAAGTAACAACTGTGAACCATGAAACAATGACTCGCAGTCGATACGTTCTTTATACAGGGACGTATTCGATTGCGAATCACAATAAATTACGAACTTAAGAATCATGGTAAAACAAAAAATTCATAGTTCACAATAATATTTCATGATTCACAATTATAATCATTAAAAAAAGTTTTGATAGTTGATATATTTTATGTTTCATAGTTAATTTTTATTATTTATAGCGTCTCTTAATTATGAATAATAAAAATAAATTTTACGGCTCATTATAATAATTTTTAATTTTATTTATTATTTTTTTTAAAAAAAATAAGAACGATATAAAAATTTTTAAGAACAATTATAAGCAACCCAATTTTTTTTTTCTGAAATTGAAACCTGCTCAAATCAAAAGGAAACCAAACGACTTGAGTCAGAATCTGTTCTAACACATATTTTATTTAAAATCGAATTATGTCGAACGGTTTAAATTTAAGGGTGTGTTTGTATGAGTGATTTATTGATTTGGTTTTAAATTTTTATAATAATTATAGTAAAAAATAAGAGAGATAGAGAGAAAAAAATATAGGGTCAATGAGAGAAAAAAAATTAAAAATCAGAAAATAACTTAGGGCCAGATCATGAATAACATTTGAGGAAATACGAAAATATCGCGGATACGGAGAATATCCGATTACATATCAAATTTCATCGTCAAATATCACATATATTATCATCTAAAATAATCACTTTCCATCTATTACCCATATATCTATACTCTATTAAATATCACAATATTATCATTTCAAATTTCTCACCTTTCCTTCTCTCTCTCTCTCTCTCTCACACACACACACACACACACACACACACAAATTCAGGGTGTTCACCCGTCCAGTTTTTTAAACATTATTTGAAAAACAAACCAAAAACACAAGTTTTCTCTCACTACTTATTATCTTTATATACCTCTATATCACCTTTATATCCTATCAAACATCACATCAAATTATAACTATCACTCTTTCTCTTTTTCTCTCTCTATCACTATCTTGTAATTTTTTAAAATTTAAAGGGTAAAATTATAAAACTCTTATAAAACCAAAACCAACACAAAATATAAACAAAAACAAAATATATTAAAAAAACTGCACATCCAAACGCACCCTCACTCTCATATTATACAGTATTGTGGGCCAGCTCATAGGAGAATGAGACGGTGGGAGGAAAAGTTTGTCCTCTCCCTCTCTCACAAACCCATTTTCATAAACCCAGTTGCTCTACTTGTGTGTGTATGTGTGTTAGGGAGAAAATGTTTGTTTTACTTGCAAAATCGCTCTTTAATTTACTAACAATTTATTTGCACCACTTTGAAATTCCCCCCCCCCCCAATGAAAATGCACACATGTTTCCTCGTTCACTTCTCTAGCGACACATTCCTCCTCAAGTGTTATGACCGACCGGTCTCTACTCTCTCTCTCTCTCTCTTCTTCTTCTTCTTCTTCTTCTTCTTTCTCCTTTCTTTTTTTACGACCAACAAAAATGGGTTTGAAATGGGTTTAAAGTAAATATTTGAAACTCATTTTCGGGAACTACCTTTTTAAGTACAGTGGCTTGAATCCAAAATATGGTGGGTTTGATCACAACCCGATTTGTTATATTGTGAAACGAAGGGAGTAGTAACAGTCGTAGTAGTGTTGGTACGTTGGGAGGAGTGTTGCCAGTAATTTTGCCCAAGGTGGACTCTCTCCAACTGAACAAGGTTCTCAATCTGGACTTGGGGAACACTGCTCTCCCTTCTTAGTACTTCATCATGAGGAGAGAATTGTGCATCTTCTTCTTGGGAATGGGGAATTTTCTTTGATTTTGTAAAATTTTGGTGGTTATAGGTGTATGTTGCTGTGTGATTGGTGGTTGGGGGTGACAGCTGCAGTGGGAAGGTTTGGGAACAAGGGCAGTAATGGAGGATTTGAGAGAAATAGAATGACGAGGGAGAGAGACGCGTGAGGGAGAGAATAAGGGGAGGAGTTGGGTAGCGATGCTGACGGGTTCAGGCAGGAAAAACAGGAGTTAATGCAAAAAGTGCATTCAGAGGAGAGGGACAGACACGAGCCGTACGACAGTTTATGCACTAAATAATGCAGAAGGATAAAATAGATATTTTACAAAAAATATTCATCTACTCCATCTATTCCATCTCATATTTTGAACAGTACCGTCTATTTCGATGTATCACGAAATTAAACTTCTGATCTTGCCCTTAATTATTTAGCTCCCAATTTTAGACTATAACCAATTAACCATACCCAACCTAACCATGCCCATCCTACAATAGCATGAACGACTGACACATCAAAACTACCACATGGTCCACATCAACACTAACTCAACTGCGTCTCCTACCCTCCACTCGCACTGCCACCCAACCCTTCAAGCCGAGGGCTCGTAAAAATCCCGGTACCACAGGTGGCTCTTCCAATCCAACCACTAACGGAACCGGGCACAAAATTCTCCCCGGATCTCCAACCCCAACGCCTCCACCATACACGACGGTTTCGCCAATTGGGGAACTAAAACCCTGATTTTTTCGAAATCGCTCCAGAATTTCTCGACAAACCCATCATTTAAAATCTCTGAATCCTTCCCGAGTGCGGAGGTTATAAATTCTTTCCCATTTGGCGTTAAAGGCAGCGACTTTAAAAACTGGGATTTTATCTTCAGCCACAAGTAAAAGCTCTTCTCTCCCAATCCCTCAATTCAATTTGAGATTCCACCACAAGTTATTCTAGGGTTTACGGGTATTCGTTGATGATTGATTGATTGATTGTGATGGCGTCGTTTTACTGGAATCATGGTAATAGAAAAACAATGGTGGTGTTAGAAGGATTGCTGATTGGGTATGTCCGAAACTACAGGTCGAACAATTCTCGTAATTCTGGTTCGAATTTCATGTCCAAGGAGAATATGAGGAAGCTGAGACCAATGATTCTGAAGAGGATCGAGGAACGATCCAAAGATTATCCAGTCAAAGCGATGACACCTGTGGCCCAAGAGGTTCTTAAATCCCGAAACCTCCTCATCAATGGTGTCTCCACTCTCCTCCATTTCATCCCCGTTTGGGCTTGCAAGTATTATTCTATCTTTCCTTCCTTGTAACATGTATAATCAACAAATTTGACTCAATAATTATTTGCACTCCTCCGTTCCAAAATGAGCATCCTATTTTTGATGTTGGCCTGATCTTTATACAAATTATATTCTTGTTGTCAAATTATAGAGAATGTTATTGATAGATTACTTAATGTTCTTATTAACTATTGAAATTTTAAAATCCAAGATACAACAAGTTTACGCTAAATAGTAGTTTGATATTGTCTTAGGTTGACTTTCCAATAAATAATAGGGCACCTTTTTTTCAACGAGGGAGTAGTATTCTTGCAATGATTCACATTTTACAATCTAAAACATAGTAAATGTACGTTAAATGGTAATGTGATTCTGCCTTATGTTGCTTCAATTTTCCATTAAGAAATGCTACTAAAAGTTTTGGACTAAAAAGCACCATCTTGTTTCTTTTTGCCTATTTCCTCCGTATTCATCCCATCTTGTATTAGAGTAATTTGTCCCAGTTTTAATGCGATACGAGGTGCAGTTGTACACCAACATCATTTGTAGCCACGATTACACTATTGTAACTATGTGTTGGATGATCAGGGCAAGTTAGAAAATCCGAAATTAGAAAATAGACACCCGTTTAGGAACGTTCTTTTGTTCATTTAATGTTTCTACTAGAAAAGGAGAGAGATGGGGTGATACGTAAACCCAAAATTTTGGTTGTTGTGAAGTTTCATGTTTATTTTAGTGTTTAGCCTACTGTCTTGGTGATGTGAAGAGGTTGCCCCATTGAGAACTGGCTCTAACTCTAGAAAATTATTTTACTTTGAAGAAGAAAGTCATCACATACCTATACTAGGTGGAGTTGTTTGCACTGGAAATCCTTTGTAACAAATGCCTAATGCTTCTGAAATGAGTTTCCATTTTTGGTCGCTCACCGAATTAAAGTGCCATAGGTGGAGATAATAAAGAAGGATCCTCGAGATCAAGAAGTCATTAAGACTTAGCTTCATGTCAAGCTTGCCTATGGTGTTAAAAGAAGAGAACTACAGCGGAGTTCCAAAGAAATTTGGATACCAATGTTTTAAATCCTTTTAAAAAATCGCTATCCTTCCCCTAGTGTTGCTGACAATTAACTAACTGAGTGCAAAAGCAGTAGGGAGCATGATTGCAAGATGAGCCAAAGGAGATATTAATACTTACCTTTCGGCTTAGCCACATTAAGCGTAGTTGGGTGCCATTGTTGCTATGATAAAACGATACTAATAGAAGAAAGAGACATTGGTCTTGAAGAGTGATGAAGCAGCTACCATCTTTCAATGCAATAATAGGGCAACTAGGAACCCGACCTCCCTTAGTACTACGTAGGCCTGTCAAAATAGACTAATAAGTTGGTTTTGGTTGGGCTCTATGTTACCTCGACCCTTCACTTTTGCCAAAGTACCTTGTCCAACACGAAAAGGTGTGGCTGTTTTACGCTAAATTTGGTGTAAAATTTACAATTTTGGAGGATCCAACACCCGGATCCGCACCCGTGTTGGGTCCTCGTAGCAGAGTCCAGTTGACATAGGTTGGGCTCAAGTAGGTAATAGGTTGTAGTGGTTCAACTTAGAGGTTGTGTGTAGCTTAATGGGTTGGATAACAAATAGGTTGAGTGTAACCTGGGTCAACCTATTGGGTCCTCACATCCGAATACAGAATATTTTGCCTAACACACTATTACATTTTAAAATAATAAATTAAAATACCAGATACTGATGTGAATCAAGGAAAAAAGAAAAACCAAAAACCTATCCCTCCTTCCTAGGAGAACTACACCCATTTTCTCCACACCTTACCTTGCATCCCTATGAGATTTTAATCAAAGAAGGAAAAACCAGAAGCTACTGTCCCTCCACTTCCACACCAGGGTTGCCCTCTAAGACTCCGCTTCTAAGACCTCCGTCTCTAAACCGGCGCCATTGATTTCTTCCATCTCCCCCCAACCAATGTCCAAAATCCCAGCACATTCGTAAAAAAAAAAAGAATTGGGGTGGGGGTGAGGGTGAAGAAGAAATGAATATCACTCAATTGAATTGGATCTCATGGCCAACTAAAAACTGAGATTCGAAGCGACGACGGTTACCAGGGGTTTGAAATGAGGGAGAGATAGAAACGAACACCTGAAATTGGATTATTGGTTCTATGTTTGAATTGGATTTGAGGCAGATCGGGAGAGAAACTAGTAATGGTGCGGGGTGTAAGTGGCACTCTAGCAGCGATGGGTGGTGGTGGCCGGCGATAGATGGTGGCGGTGGGCGGACTGTCAGGGAGAGGTAGATGGAATACGACTATTAGCTTTTGCCGTTATAATCAGAAGTATAAATGGGTTGTAATAGCTTTATAAGATCCCCTGGGCTAACCTATTTAAAATAATGGGTTAGAAACTTAGAATGGATAACCTATCTTAACCTATTAACTAAATGTGTTGGGTTGGGTTGGGCTTTAAATAGGTTGACTTGGATAGGTTAGTGGTAATTGACCCGTTTTTGACAGGCCTACTACTACTGCAACAATAAACTCGTTAATAACTATCACAGCCGGTTGGATTGGGGGTTGTCCACCCTAAGATGTGCGAAAACCTACTCTATTTTGATATACTTTGGCTCTACCCCTGAGATAAAGAGCTTGGCTTTTAGTTATCATTTTGCTTTCGTAAGGCGTCAGCCCCATAGACTCTTCTTTAATACAAAATGGATATGGGCTAGCAACAACCAAGCAAGAAACAACTTGAAAGCAGAATTTGAGAGTCATTTTGAGTTGATTTGCTATGTGCAAATTCCCCTTCGTTGAGAGCAAGGGCCAATAAAGGCTTCTTTTCGAACAACCAAAGAGAAACCACTTGCAAGATATTGAGATTCATCGAGGCGTTCTTGCTCTGATAGTTTCACCTACTTAGCCTACACATAGTGGATATCGGACTTCCATAGATATTCAAATTGTTCAGAACAATTCTATAGTCCACAATAAATATTGAAAGCATTATAAACTGTATGCATGGGTCGATTGGTAGTTTTTACACTGGATTATTAGCTATGTTCTTTTCGGCGCTTAACCTGAGTTCTTAAGAAATCCTCACCTACAGGTGCTTTAATAAACTCAACTTGTACGCGTTTAATGATGCTGTGTATGTCAGTTATTTAAATTACTGAACCATGCCGAGTTGGCAGCTCGCGGATCGCTCCTTAGACGTGTATGCATATTTGGTTCACATTTTATTAGGAGAACGTTCTCTTCCTCTACAATATGAAATTTGTTTTTTTATCCCAGCAAGTGATTCATTAATTAGGAAAAGTTATATCTTCCGAGTTGTATGCTCATTTTGTCTGGAGTGTTAGATTTGATATTTCAAGTTCGCCTTTCTCCTAAGGAGAGATAATGAATCTTGATAGATAGGTTCAAATGGTTATAATCAATAATCATTTCCTCCAAGTATACCTGCAGAATTGGTCTGATTTTTTTGGTGGATGCAACATCTAAGAAAGCATAAGATAATCCTCTGGAAATAGTTCAAGGTCCAAGTACAATAGTTCTGAACATTTAAAGGTCTAACTGGTATAGCTGTGAGAACTGCCCTACTGTACATCTATTTGAAAGCGTTAAATGCCATGGAACTCCTTTTGAACTTTGCAAGTAGTCAGAGTTATGATCCTATGCCTGGTGGTCACTCTCTTGAAATAATTTCGATTTAAACCCTGGTGCTTGTTACTTGAAAAATGTGTATTGTGAAACACGCATCACGCATGAAGTTAGCTTTATCAATTTGGGAAGACCTGGGTGTCTTAATTGGCTTTGTTTGCTTGCAGATATTGTCCAGAAGTATACATTGGTGAAAAAGGTCATACAATTCGGACTTGCGGTGGTTACAGACGCTGCTCAAAAAATCAGGTTCATCAATGGGTCAAGGGGAGTGTGAATGATGTACTTGTCCCTGTAGAAACTTTTCACCTACATAACATGTTCCAAAATGTAATTAAACATCAAGAGCGATTTGATTATGAGCGTATACCTGCAGTAGTTGAGCTATCTTTGCAGGCGGGAGCAGATCCTTATGATGAAAGCATAGCCTCTAGTAATTTGGTTTTTGACTTTGTTGATGGAGCTGAGTCTTTAACGGCTCATGACCTGATGGCGGTAGCTTCTAGAACTTTGGGTGCATGGGAGACGCTTAGGTCTGGTGTGAAGAAACTGCTGATGGTTTATCCGGCAAAGGTTTGTAAATACTGTTCGGAAGTTCATGTGGGGCCATCTGGGCACAAGGCTCGCCTCTGTGGTGTTTTTAAGTACGAGGGCTGGCGTGGGGCCCATTTCTGGAAGAAGGCACATGTTGATGATTTGGTTCCTCCGAAGGTTGTTTGGTACCGTAGGACTCAAGATCCTCCCATACTTGTGGATGAAGGGCGGAACTATTATGGGCATGCCCCTGCTGTGGTGGATTTATGCACCAAGGCTGGTATTGTGGCACCAACCAAGTACTTTTGCATGATGAAAGTACAGGGTTTATCAGCACCTGTCAGGGTCAAAACTCATGACCGAAGTTGAAGTTGCCATACCAGTGTGGTCCTTCACCATGCTTTAGCGCTGGTACTTCTTGGCCGTTCATATAATCCTAAAAACTTGATCTCATGTAATGCAGCATTCTGGTGTCTGAGATAGATGTGACAATTACTGCCCATGCCCATTTACCCTCCCAGCTGACCATTTGGTCTGATGCGCTCTATTGGGCTGCCCATTTGTGTCCACCAAAAGGGCTAGATCACAAGTCTCATTTGAGACAATATGAGAATACGAAGAATACGGAGAATATCCGATCACATATCAAATATCACACCCAAATATCATACATATCACTATCTATCAAAATTACT
>JAOWAN010000050.1:2832769-2850321 GCA_028566635.1 Lobelia cardinalis | reverse complement strand
ATTATTATTGTACAAAATATGGAATATTCCATATAAGAAGCATTATCAATATGCTTGTTTATATAACAAGCATTTTCAAAATGCAATAACATTATTTGGTGGCCAGAATTCAAATTTGAGCTCTAAAATGGTCAAAAATCCTACTAGTTAGTTTTGATTAACCAATGAAACAGATTCCTCTTAAGAAAATTCATAAATAATCGACTCAAATAATCATTTCAAAACACTAAAATGATAGAGATGAAAACATCAAATACACAGAAAAGCATTTCAAACATTTTCTAGAAAGCAAAAATACTCACAATCAGATCAGCACCAATTTCTTAATTATTACCAGTCTTCATTTGATGAGAAGTCCAACGGCAACATGATTTCGATTTTGTCTCCCTCAATGCTGCAATTTGATTAGGGTGAGATGAGGCTTTCTGCAAACGTACATTTGTTACTTTGGTAGACGCGATTGGCTTTTACACTCCATGTTCCCTTATTTGCATCAATAGACCATATTACTTGCTTATACGATCCAACGATTAGAAGTTCCTCAAGATGATCACCCACAAACCCGCCTTGAGGTTGAACAACAGGCAGTATAAAGTTGACTGAAAACTTGGTCCATGACTCGTGGACACCGTACTCCTTCATGACCCAAATATCAAATACTCTACCATCCCAAGATTCCCAACTATCCTTGAACAAACAAAGACAACCACCAACTACATCAAGGTAAGCAGTACTAAACACTCTGGCTAGGCCGCTGTTGATCGCTCCTAGAGGCAGAGGCACCTCCGTGAACTTTTCAGTTGTCAAATCAAATGCAGTAATTAACGGCACCGTGGAATGATCAGAATCATGATGAAGCCAATGGATACTATCATTCAGAGAAACCCAGGACCATACTTTGTAAATAACCAGAAGGGGATCATAATGGCAATCCTGAACCCTCTTCCAGCTGCCACTTTTTTGAAAGAGTAAACAAAAACGATTTGTGGGTGAGTGATGGTAACAACCTTGTAGTCATCGGTAACTGAATCATAACCGAGCCCAAGTATGGAACATGTCGCTGTGTTCTTCCAATGCAGCGTAGGAACAATTGTTTGCAGGTTAGGAACAATCTTGTACGCTCGAGTCGTCGGATTTAGCAAAAACAACTTATACTCTGAGTCGAGGGCTAAGACTAAGCCGTTGCAAGATCCAAAGATTCTGTCCCAAGAGTGATTTTCTCTAATATTCAGAGTTAGAAAGGGGACGCTTGTTTTAGCATCAACGTCGACGATAACTAAAGATTTTCCTGGGCGTTCCATGCGGAGGAACTTCTTTCGGCGGCGGGTGTATAAGGAGAAATTGGTTGTGATGAATTGGGGGTCGGAGATTAGGGTGTTCCAGCGTTTGGAGATGCACTTGCAGTGGCCGAGAAACTTTGGCGGAAGGCGAACGAGTATGCCCGTCTCTATGATCTCATCGGGAAGGTAGCCGGCCATTGTAGTCATGCACAGATCAGTATGAAACTTCACGCTTTACCGTTGCCTAGGCGCTGGGTATATATACCGAGTGAACACAGGAGCGCCGCCGCTTCTAATTGCTTACTCCTACATGCGTGCGGCAGCAAATATGGGCAGTGGCAGCCCTAGCAGACACAGGCCTGAGCGGCCACGTGGCAAGCGAGCAAGATCCTACGCTCCCAAATGATTGCGGGACAAATTCGGGATTTCAACAGCAAAAATCGTGTTAAACTCACAGGCACACCAGGACAACAACGTAGTAACTTATCGGCCAAGCAAAAATTCCGAAGATGTATGTACAAAGGCTTGTCCTTTGTGTGAAAGCTGGCATGTTTTCAAATTGTTCCCAATTACCCCACTGAATCTATTAATTAGATCGAATTAGGGGTGGATCACAAGTTCAATATTAATATTGGAGTAGTTGAGATAAATAGTTTTCTTCACTTAAATATCTGTTCTGCTCTTGTAAGAGCATTTCCAGTCATGACCATTTGACTTGCTATTTGCTATATTATAGTAAGTCAGCTATCACATTTTTTATACTCTAATGAATAAGGTAAATTATAGCTAGCTTGTTAAATTTTAGCTTTGCACAAGCCTCTTAAAATATAACAAGCCATGAGAACAATTAAAAGATCATGAAAACAATTAAACAATTATTTTTATATTTATAATAATAATTATATTTTTAAGATTATCATAAAAAATTTATTACAGTAATGAAGACATTATAATATAATTATTAGCTATATTTTAGCAAGTGAAGATTGGAGATGATAAATTTTTTGATTTGCTATATCACTATTTACTTGTTAAAATATAGCCATAGCAAGTCAACTATAGCAAGTGTGGTTGAAGATGCTCTAAAAAACCCACTTGTACACACACACACTCTCTCTCTCTCTCCTCTCTTTCTCAGACAAGGAACCTTACTTCGAGCTCCCTTTCTCTCCTTTCTCACGTCAAATTTCTTCCCTAAAACGAACCCCAAAATTCCCAATACCCAAATGATCCCCTCACCTTCTCTCATCCACCTCCCTTTCTCTCCTCTCTCCCGTCAAAACCACCATCGATACCCAAAACTCACTGCCATAATTACCCACCACCTCCCTCTATATTCCATTAAAACCGAGCAACCCCAAGCCCACTGCCCCTCTCTTTTTTTATAACCGCACCATCTCTCTCTCTTCCCATAACCCATGAGAGAGAGAGAGAGAGAGAGAGAGAGAGAGAGAGAGGAATTCCTAGGCCCAATCTTCGGTTACCCCCAATTTTGAACAAGACGAATGAAATTACCTCTGCCGAAAATCTAAGCGAGGAGGCGGACAGTCGGAGAATCCATTGACGGGGATTGCTCGTGTGCAACAGACACGGAGCATCTGCCGTAGTTTGGTGCAGCATCATGCCAAAATCGAAAACCAAACCGGTTAATTTAATCGTTTCGGTTTGGTTCTAAAGAAAGTAGTATATAAAACCAATTCAAACTAAACCATTCGATTTTGGTTCGATTTGGACCGATTTCAATTTTAGACCAGACAAATGTTGAGCTCAATTTTTTATCATAAAGTGGATTCACATTGTTGTTGTGCCGATTTTAATTTGGGTCTTATATGAATTACATTGTTGCTTAATTTACACATTATATTTTATATTGGGATTAAACATATATACATTTAAATATAAATTGCATAACAATATCTTCAAAGTTCAACTAAATTAAAATAAAATTGTTCCGAAAAAAATTGTTAATTAAGTTACCAAAGTTCAAACAAAATAAAATAAAATAGTTTAAAAATAAAAATACAAAGGTCAAGGTGTTTGGTAAGGCTATGGCACAAATCAAGAGCATCCTTCATTAATATTTCATCCTCTCCAACACATCCGCACTAATGAACATTTTTGCACTTCAATGGACATCATTTTGGACATTCAATCCATACTTTTCAACCTGGATAATATTCACAAATCCATAAGAAATATCATAAGAGAAATAATAGCCAACCAAACTCAATGAAAGATGGATGGGCAATAGTTTCCAGTTTTTAGCATTTTTTTTCCAACCAGGGTGCATAATCGGCCACCACAGTTCTATGTTGTTCTTACATAAAGAACTGATGACGAAATGCAGAAAGTTGTAGCAGAATCCAACTCTATAATTAGGACATATTGTGAAATCAGATTGTGCTTAAACTTCTAACTTCTGACACAGAAGAAAGAGTTGTCCATCAAAAGAAAAAATAGCCGGAAGATAATCGCTTTCTTTTGGGAATGGACTAAATAAAGGACATATGAGATGAATGATAGGAAGAGAATGAATCTTCTAGCTCCTTTGAAGAAAAGATTACACTGACATGCACACACCCCAGGAACAAAAACTATAACAGATACAAGTTAATTGAGAAAAATAGCAAAGAACCCCTCAAGAAAGCTTTTATATCCAAAAAAAAATCCAAATATCAAATCTATTATATTAGAAGAGTTCAATTAGACAATTATACATCCATACCTAGAACTGCAAAATTATCCCTTGACAATTCGGTCAACACGGTTAAAAAAATTAAGTAATTCGGCAAAAAATATCATTTATCGAGCAAAAGCTTAATTACATAGAAAACAAAAGAATCCCAAATTAACCTAATTCATACAAGCATGATTAGTATCACTATCGACCGAAGAAGTCTTTGCCCGTGGCACAGAACAAACATCCAACACTTTCGGCTATCAGAAATCGCATATATAGTTATTTAAAATATTCGTTTGTTTTTTTCTTCATCGAAAATCCAAAATATGTCCCCGTCCGTCCCTAAGGGTATGAATTCCATGTGTGAATATGTGCCCGAGAAAGAGACCAGCAGTATATATCTGTGACCTTGTTCCATTACATTACATGAACGGGGAACCATCCAAAAAGAAGACGTGATAGGTACCTCTTGGAGTACTTTAATAATGATAAGATACCTTCCAATAATTGGATTAAAGTAAGCTCCTTCTTAGATTCATAGATGAACCAGTTTGTATTCTTGTGTCTGTGGAATTATTCATAGGAAATGGGGACAGTATTAAGATAAGGTGATAAAAATCTCCAAATGAAGTGTTGTTTGCAGATGAGATGACATCTCATTGGTGACTTTGCCAAATTAAGCAAAGTTGGTATTTGTGCACAAGTTGCTTCTTAAGAGCTAGCTATAGCAAAGTATGTGGCCGGATTGTGTCTCAATATGCACTCTCGAATCCCAGTTTACAGCGTGGACTCTCTGGTATGGGTGATGCTAACTTAGAAGTCGAAGTATACATTGTCGGTTGAAACTTGAAAGCGTTTGGGTTGAAACATTGGTATTATGATAAATGAGTGAGGAGCATATAGGAAGGAGGTGACGGTTGAATAGGCGATTAAATTTTACGTGCGGTTTAGTGATCATGTGTATGGGAAGCATGGACAACAGGTGAGACTCGTGCGAGTTATTTGTTAACAATTAAAGTGAGCCTTCATCAACTACCGGAGGGGTGTTGTGTTGGGTCATCTTCAACACAGAAAAGCATTTCAGAACACTAAAATGATGATAAAGATGAAAGCACCAAATACACAGAAAAGCATTTCAAACATTTTGCCAGAAAGCAATTAGGTAGTCTCGATCAGATCAGCATCAATTTTTTCCAGTCTTCATTTTGATTAGGGTGAGATGAGGCTGTCCGCAAACTTACACCCATAGTTAGGCCTGCAGCCGTGAACTCCAATATAAACATCCCTCCATTTCCCCTTATTTGCATCATAACACCATGCTTTATCGGAACAGTACCTAGACATCAATGCAAGTTCCTCAAGATGATCATCCACAAAGCCTTCTTGAGGTTGAACAGGCAATGTGTAGTTGACTGAAAACTTGGTCCATGACTCCTGGACACCATACTCCTTCATGACCCAAATTTCAATTTCTCCACTATCCCAACGATGCACACTGTTGATCAAACAAAGACAACCACCAACTACATCAAGGTAAGCAGTAGTAAACGCTCTGGCTAGGCCGTTGATCGCTCCTGGAGGCAGAGGCACCTCCCCAAACTTTTCAGTTGTCAAATCAAATGCTGTAATAAACAACACCATGGAATCACCGTGAAGCCAATGGATACTAGCATTCAGAGAAACCCAGGACCGTACTTTGTACATAACCAGAAGGGGATCATAATGGCAATCCTGAACCCTCTTCCAGCTGCCACTTTTGAAAGAGTAAACAAAAACGATTTGTGGGTGAGTGATGGTAACAACCTTGTAGTCATCAGTAACTGAATCATAACCGAGCCCAAGTATGGGACATGTCGCTGAGTATGTGTTCTGCCAATGCAGTGTAGGAACAATTGTTTGCAGGTTAGGAACAATCTTGTACGCTCGAGTCGTCGGATTTAGCAAAAACAACTTATATTCTGAGTCGAGGGCTAAGACTAAGCCGTTGCAAGATCCAAAGATCCTGTCCCAAGAGTGATTTTCTCTAATTTTCAGCTTTAGAAAGGGGACGCGAGGTTTAGCATCAACGTCCACGATAGCTAAAGAATTTTCTCTGTCTTCTAAACAGAGGAACTTCATACGGCGGCGGGTGTTTAGGGAGAAATTGGTTTTGATGAATTGGGGGTCGGAGATTAGGGTGTTCCAGTGTTTGGAGACGCACTTGCAGCGGCCGAGAAACTTTGGCGGAAGTCGAACGAGTATGTCCGTCACTATCTCATCGGGAAGGTAGCCGCCCATTGTAGCCATTGATCGGTATGAAACGGACCAATATTTATCGAGAAATTGATTGAAAGACAGACAGGAGCGCCGCTGCTAATGACTTTAACGGCGTGCGGCGGCAGCAGCAAATCCGTATATTATTTTACTAGTATAGTAGTAATAGTAGGGAACTGGGCAGCCCTAGTGCGAGCAAATTAAGGCCGAAGCGTTGGTGCGAAACTTCACGCTTTACTCACACGTCACACGTGACCAGGGCAAATCTTATTAGTATTAGTATTACTCCCTATGAACTTTTCGAAGAATAAATTTCCAAATTTGCATGCAGATTTCGACACCAGGGGGTCGAGGTCCTAATCCAGTTAGTATTAATTATTTTGTATTAATCAACCACGCTAATCAACGTAGGATTGAGTGTGTACGTACCTAGTCAACGTAGGATTGAGTGTGTTATTACCTAGTCAACGTAGGATTCAGTGTGTACATAATGCACTACGTTCTTAGTTATTGTAATCAAATCTTAAAACATCAACTAATGTGAAACGAATGGAGTATTTACCGCTTGGGGAGGGCTGCAAAACATCAACATTTGTTAATTACCTCGACATTTCATTTCTGCCAATTACTACAAGTGCCCACATACACGACATGACATGACATGGCTGTGGGTATGGGTATGGATCTGACTTTTTTACTATAGATTTGGACCAGTTGGTGTAATATATTAAAATTTTGGAGGATCCCTGCAGGATCCATCCCAGTTCCAGAGTTTTCAACAAAGAGTTACTATGGCATGCAACAACATATCAGCACACCTCTACAACAATAATGCAAGCAATGCAAATACACCAAAGAACAATTACTTGCTCTTTTGTTGTCGTTGTTGCGTAATAAATTTACAAACTATCAAATAAAGATCAGGCTAAATATGAACATGCTTTTTAATTAGGTGTATGATCTGGAAGAAAGGGAACAGAAGTGGTTTTAGGGCCTGCATGAACACCCCACCCCCCACCCCCACCCATCACGGTTGTTGATTTCCGTATATATGCTTTTATTTCTTTGACAATTGCCGAAGTACACAATCAATTCACAGAAGCACTTGAGGATCTATTTGAGCGGCATAAGGCAAGGGTTGGCCATGCTGATCTTCAGTTACGGATTTGTGATTTTCACTCAGCCTCAGTTTGTCTTCATATGTATATACATAGATGCCCCCTGACACATATTTTTCTAGAATAATCTACAATCATCAAGTAGCATCAACTGTTGGTTGCTCATTTTTATTCATTGTTAACACAGATGGTTGTAAAATTTTCTTCTTCCCTCTTAGATTCATAGATGAACCAATTTATATCCTTTTTTCTGATAGGATGATAAAATCTCCAAACAGAATGCTGTTTGCAGATGATAAGACAAAAAACTTAATCAAAGCTAGTGTCATTATTGTAAAGAATAGGAAATTGATGATTTTCATTGACTGTAATGTAACATTATATATAGGGAGGATCAGCTATGTCTATGGGATATAATGAACTATTTCTATGGGATGCAATGAGCTATTTTTATGGGATATTATTTACAATGCATTTGTAGGTTATGTAACTGTCTGAATTAAGATCAAGGAGATCAGAAAATATTCAAGTGCTTGATCCTTCCTTAATAGGCCCCCGCAAGATGGACGGTCCCGGGAGCAATCCGATCTTGGATAGTAGGAAATCGAATCTGGGGCGATGTAGTGGCTTGGTGAGTGCTAGAGTTGGTTGGCTCAAGACTAGGAGCTTCTAGAGCTTTTAGAATGGACCCTTGGAGTTTCTCATGTTCATTTCCTTTTGTGTTCATGAACCTAGTTGGTGAATGAATTTAGTAGGTGGACTTGGCTCTTGGTCTTCCCAAGCATGTCTAGGTTCATATCCTAGAGTGTTCTTGAAGGCTATAAAGCCTAGTGTAGGATGAACTTGTTGTACCAGCATTTGTGAGAAACACTTATGAGAGACATTTGTGAGTGATACAGTTGAGAAAGGGTGATACACTTATTTGTAATATTGGTGAAGTATAGTGTTTGTGGCTGCCGCACGTGGAGTAGGAGAATTTCTCCGAACCACGTAAATTATGTGTCTCCTTTACTTTCGGTTCGTGTGAGTGTGTGGTGTGATTTGATTTGTTTGATTCGCTTCCGCATTTCGATTGTTCGTGCTTTGTTTATGGTTTCCGCTGCGCACAATAATTAGTATCAAAGCTCCACGGTTTTGAACTTGGGCATTGCTAGCCAATTGCCTCGAGCCACCGTACTCGCTTGATCGTCGCCACATATTTTAAGCGATAATTCGAAAATGATGGGTACTAATTACAAAGTTAGAATTTTTGATGGGACAAATAACGTGGCAAGGAGAAGTCCTTGATGTTCTTGCGTTGCAAGATCTTGAATTCATTCTTGAAAGAGAGAAGCCCGAAGGAATGTCCAAGTTGAAATGGCCCAAGTTAAATAGACAAGCTTGCGGGACTATTCGAGGTTACCTTAGTGACGGAGAAATGTATCTGTATATGAAGGAAGATATGGCAAAGGCATTTTGGGAGCTATTCGAGGAGCAATATATGCAAAAGAGTGTTGAAAACAAGCTGCATTTGAAGAAGAAACTCTTCCTTTTTTATTATGAAAAAGGTATTTCTATCTCCCAATATATTAGTAGATTTAACAAAATTATTACTGATTTGAGAAATCTTGATGTTAGTATTGAAGATGAAGATAAGGCACTGTTAATGTTGAATTCCTTACCTGATTCATATGAACATTTGACCACTACTTTGTTGCATGGTAAAAATGAGATAAAATTCAGGAATGTTTGTAATGCCTTAATAAAAAAAAAAAAGAAAGGAAAAAGGAAAAGCAGACACATCAAGATACAGATTTGGATGCCTTGACTGTTCGATGGAGGAATACCACTCGGAGGAATGAAAATCGTGGGAATTCTAGATCACGGTCAAGAAGAAGATCGGGAGATGGGAAGAGACCTGAAAAGGATGAATGTGCCTATTGCCGCCAGAAGGGACATTAGAAGAAAGATTGTCCGAGATTGAAGGATGATACCAAAGTCAATGTGGCTAGGAAGGAGGACAGCGAGACCGACGAAGTATTGACAGTCTCACTATCAGTTAGTGATACTGATGAATGGATCTTGGATTCGGGATGCTCCTACCACATGTGTCCCCACAGAGAAATGTTCTGGAGCTTTAAAGAGTTCGATGGTAGAGTTGTCTATATGATCAATGACAACACTTGCAAGACAAAGGGGATTGGTTCGGTAAAGTTGAAGATGTTCGATGGATATTTTCGAAAGCTCGTCGATGTTTGATATGTTCTCGAGTTGAAGAAAAACTTAATCTCTCTTGGAGCCTTGGATGCTAAAGGTTATCGTGTTACCATGGAAAATGGTACTTTAAAAGTTTCTCGAGGAGCATTGATTGTGATAAAGGGCACCAGAAGAGGAAATCTATACTTCCTGAATGGGAGTACGGTTACTGGAGAAAAGTCGCTTAAAACTTTGGTGAACAACGGAGTACTCAAAGGTGCCAAAATAGGAAGGGTAGACTTTTGTGAGCATTGTGTTTTAGGCAAACAGAAAAGGGTGAAGTTCGAAACGGCTGAACACCGAACAAAGGACATCTTGAATTATGTTCATACTGATGTATGGGGTCCAGCGAAGAACAAGTCCTTGGGAGGAAATAAGTGGTTCGTTTCTTTCATTGATGATTCAAGACGAATATGGACATACCCCATGAGGCACAAGTACGAGGTACTCCGAATATTTCTTCAGTGCAAGACCAAGGTTGAGAACCAAACGGGAAGGAAAATCAAGAAGTTGAGATCGGACAACAGTGGAGAATACAAGTATGATCCTTTCCTTGAGATATGCCGAGAAGAGGGCATTGTTTGGCATTGGACAATTCCGGGAAAACCTTAGCAGAATGGTGTTGCCGAGAGAATGGACCAAACACTATTAGAGAAGGTCTGATGTAAGTTGTCCCAAGAAGGTTTGAGCAAGGGGTTTTGGGCAGAGGCCCTTAATTATGCAGTTCATCTAGTGAATCGGTTACATGCTTCTGGAAATGGTGGAAAAGCCCCACTTGAGATGTGGTCGGGAGAACTAGTTCGGGATTATGATCGGTGGCACGTGTTCAGATGCCCTGCCTACTATCACGTGTCAGAGTCAAAGTTGGATCCCCGAGCTAAGAAATCTTTGTTTATTGGTTTTAGTGATGGAGTCAAGGGATTTCGGCTATGTCCGAAATTGAAGAAAATTGTGAAGAGCCGATATGTGACATTCCATGAGTCAGTGTTGCTCCAGAAGAAGACCGTCGAAGAAAAGACTTCAAAACATGTTGAGAAAATTGTAGATTCTCCCATACCAGTCATGCAACCATCAGTAATTGAGGAAGAGAACTCAGAATAGGTAGAGAACTCTGAGCAGGTGGAGCCGAGTCAAGAGAACGAGGATGAAGAACAGGAGCTTGTAGAGCCTGAGTCTATTGCGTGAAATAGACCGAGACGGAAAATCAGACGACCTGCCAAATTTAATGATATGGTTGCTTTTGCATTTCCAGTGATTGAAGGAGTTCCTAGTACCTATAAGAAAGATGTCCAAAATGAAGATAGTATGCTTCTATATATGGTTTTCGTGCATGCATGACGGAAGGAGCAACATCAAGTGTGCTCACCTTCAAAGTTTCTCAAAAGTAAAATTCAAAATTAAAGATAAAAAGAAAAAAACGATGCTAACAAGTTATGAATGATCTTTGTGTGGACCTCTCGAAATTTCAGTAACGATCGATGTTCAAGTCATCATTCACATCATCAAGCAGAAAAATCGCGTACGGCTGTTGATTTGCTTATCTATATATGTTTTTATTTCTATGAACATTGCCAAAGTTCACAATCAATTATTCACAGAAGCACTCACTGGAGGATCAATTTGAGCGACGGGTTGTCCATGCTGATCTTCAATTGCAGATTCTGTGATTTGCACTTGATCTCAGTATGTATGTCCGTCACTATCTCTTCCCGAAGGTAGCCGCAGCCGCTGCCGCCGCCACCAACGCAAGTAACATTATCCACAATTTCCGAGACGTCTCCCATTGTAGTCACATATCAGTGTAAAACGGACCAAAGCACACGAATTAACTCAACGTATTGGTGCACAAAGGCAGGAGCGCCGCCGCTTCTAATTACTTACATGCGTGCAGCAGCAAATATAGTGCGAGCAAAGGCCTGAGCGCGGATCACGGCCAAGTGGCGAGCGAGCGAGCAATATACTACTCTCCCAAATGATTGCTGGACAAATTCAGGATTTCTACAGCAAATCGTTCTACTCACACGTTAATATTCGTATTAGTATTAATGAACCACCTAGTCAACAACGTAGGATTCAGTACCTCGGAAAATTGGTCGGCTCGCTCGAACCCGCAGCTTGTCGCACTGAGATTACAGTCTAATAACTACAATCATCAGAATTAAAAGTGTCTAATAAGTCTCATCAGTGAAGTTTGATTGAATAAATAAATAAATAACACATAAAGAAAGACTCAATCTTGAGACCTTGCAAGAGGTGCCAAGAGAAAAATAAAAGTGTTCTGTCTGCCTATGGGTTTAACCTACAATTTCTTGATGCTACAACACTTCAAGAATGCTACACTTATAATCATTATTTTTCAATCTTCACCTCTATATAAATTTTTGCTATACTCCCGTAATTCCTCCATCTCGTTTCGAATTTGTTCTGATAAACTGGTGTAGAGAAATCTTTGTGCAGCCTCATCCAGTCCACAAGGGGTAGTTCTGGGCCAACCATGATTCGGGAAAGATAAATTTCTGGACATGGATATTGCAGTTTGCTTCAGTTTGGGAACGTCAAATGCTATTGGCTCACCGACAATTATCTTAATCTCTTTATTCCATAGTGGTATAGGTGGTCGTTTGCCAAAAGAACAAGTTTCCGGCATTACCTGTAAATAAATCAATGAACAATTAATAGATCAGAAATAGGAAGCAAAACAAACACAAGCATCTTCATGTCCAATATAGCATATGATCACTTGAAAGGTGTACCTCACTACCTGGTGCATGCCCAGGACATACATCTCCATTAATTTTAATAAAGTTATAACCACTTTTTTGAGATCGGGCAAGTTCTTTGGTACAAGCAAAGCAGGTAAGTGGAACAATTTTTTGGCCGAGGGACTAGTAACAACCGACAAGCCTGAATATGATATAAAAATTCCATACTTTTTTTTTTGGATATGTCATCAAAATTTAAAAAATGTAGAAACCTTTACCTTCTCAAAACCATGATGAATAATGGGCAAAACAATTGGTGTTACAGGGGCACGAGCAATTAGACTGGCAGTTCCCCATTTTAGTCGTCTTATAGGTGCATATTCTTGAGACACTTTCCCCTCTGGAAATGTATGCAACTGTTCATCAGAAACAGAGAAGTTAAGAGCAATTATCGGTATTATCACATGTGTTTAAACGACTCACAACAGAAACAAAATGATCCTATACAAAATGGGAAGTAGGATTCACCAATGGTCCCATAGGGAGATTAATGAATAACAGGTGGCAATATCAAGTGTCAATTTAAATGGGATAACCGCTATGTCTAGTTTTTTTGTTTTTTTTCACAAATTGAGAATTACTAGTTAAAAATAGCAACAAAAAAACAATCCCAACCTCTTTTACAAAAAACTTGCCAATATACAGTACAGTAATTGCCAGAGCTGCTATTTATATTTATCTAAGGACCACATCACCAAAAGATGCTATAACACACATCTAGGACCTAATCACCCAAAGCCTTCAATCAACCGGATGGGAATTCTTCAAACAAAGTGTCTGTCAGTTCAACAACAAACATGCTCATCAAAATGCATCAGTAAGGAGAAAACTATGACATAGAAATAAAAGCAAAAATGAACCCACTTATTTAAATTAGAAAATGTGGTTGCACATACCTAACAAAAAAGGACTGGATTAACTAGCAAATTGTTTCACCGGGATGGATCAGAACCACTATGTCTAGTTGAGTAGAGTCCATCCGAACTTAAAAGGGTCAATTTAATCCACATCAAGAAGGCAGTTCTACCAGGCCATCCTCTTTCTTGAGTCACTCTCACTCTCGAGTGTTGAGAGACAAAGGGACCAATGACTAACATGCTTTTTAGAACAACATTGTGGCATAGAAAACATTATCCAATTAGAAGAAGAATAAGGAATATTAAGACAAATCCAGACCGAGTTATTATGTACGTCACACGCCAAAATATTATTAGTTCTAGTCTATCTTCATCCATATAAGATTAGTTGGTTCCCAACACATTCGATAGGATAGGAGCAAAAGAGGAAATAAAAGCAAATGGATATTTTTGTGACGGCTAAGATTGGAAGTTCTAGAAATAGTACCCACTCTCCATCAGCCAACCGATCAAGAGCTTCATTCATGTGTTCCTGATAAATTCCGCCACCCCTGGTAATAGGTATACATTTCCCTGCAGATTTCATGGTTTAAGATATGCGTGAATTCGCAGTTAAAAAACTATATACAGATAAATAAAAGATCATTTAACTAATGAAGGTTTAATTGACTAAGCCAACACCAAAATATTGGAATGGAATGAAAACAAAGACTAAATAACATCAACAAATGGAACTTTAGAAAGCCTGAATTTGCAATTACTATTGTCAAACTACCGAGATTTATGCTTGATGAAAGTTCTGAGAAGACAGCCACAAATTCATTCCAGGAAGAGATGTTACATACATATTATGGCATGCACATGTGGAAAAAGGAAGTGCATGTGACAACATATCAGCACACCTCAACAACAGGGTTAAGTTCTAATAGGATGCATAAGCACCTTTAAGAATAATACCTATAAATGCAATGGAAATACACCAAAGAACAAGTACTAGTCGCACTCTTTTATATACAGTCTGACACCCTTGGGAAGGTTGGTTCTGAGCCAACTAGGTACAGTTCGAAAAATAGTTTATCACAAAACGACAATTACTTGCTCTTCTATTGTCGTTGTTGCGTAATAAAGTTACAAACTGTCAAATAAAGATCAGGCTAAATATGAACATGCTTTCTAGGTGTATCTGGAAGGGAACATAATTACATAAGTAGTTTTAGAGATCACTTCAGAAGCTAATGAAAGGTAAGAAACTCTTCAACAGAAACTACTCCCTCCATCCCAAAATAAGTGCCCTTTTGACTAGGCACATAGTTTTACGAGGATTCTTAGACGTTAGAAATGCGTGAGAAGAGATTGAATGTGGGTCCATGAACAATTTGTGGTCATAATTCTTTACTTAATGTCCAAATAAGGAAAGTTTTCTAAAAGGACACTTATTTTGGGACATCCCAAAAAGGAATAGAGGAAACTAATTTTAGTATGGAGGGAGTAGTATTCAAGCAATGACAACTCCTCGAGAATCAGAGATTATTTACCTATTTAAAAGAAAGAAAAAAAAAAACTAGGAAGGTGTAAGAGCATTACATAATTTGGGGATGCAAACACAACAAATAGTAAGCCTTAAAAAATTTGAGCCAGCTAAACAAATTATTACACACCAAGCCGGAAAAAGTATGACAGCACCATGTTTTTAAAGCAAATGTCTTCAGCAGCTAGCACCCATCTTTCCAATTTTGCATCAGCAGTGGGAAAACCTTTGAATGCCCACATGACTGGGTCATCTAGCCTGCAATAATTAAAAAAAGAAGATAAAATCCAAGGAGTGAATATATGGAAATGTTTACGTAAATACAGGAAGAACCAAAATAATCACATTTTTCATCCAATAGAATACCTATATATAACATAACCTCACTAGCATATCAAATAATCTATTAACTCAAATTGACACCTCAATCTGTGAGCATTGCTAGATAGATCGCCCAAAATAATCATTTCACTATAAATCCCATGTCCCAATACATGTGTTAGTAGGGGTGGCAATTTGTTACCCATCGGTTTATTGGGTTTATTAGATTTATCATTTATGTAATTTACTTCTTATATAAGCTCATATCTCTTTATTACACTCTTTTCAAAGAGATAAAAACTTGATCAAAAAAACCCAATAAACCCATGGGTACAAAATTGCCACCCCTATGTGTTAGATACAAATTAGTTGCATAATTATCCCTAAATCTTACTCAATTCTTTACGATACACCAATTTAAGTCAACTTAGAGTTAAGCGGGAGGAGTTATTTTAGCCAATGTCACTCTCCATCTATAACTCCTCGTGCAGAGTTGTCAAAACTGTTCTCCATTCTCACCCTACACGATTTGGAATCGCTGGAGAACCAAAAATCTCTGAATCAGCAGTATCAGTCATGACCATGACTCAGTTCAAACCGAGATTTTCTTGCAAATCAGCAACCGTATGTCCAGGCTGATCTCTAGTCCTACCAGAAACAACAACAACAACAAAGCCTTTATCCCAAACTAGTTGGGGTCGGCTAGTCCTACCAGAAACCTAAAGGAAATAAATGAAAATAGGTTATCCTGTAGACCCTCAAACCCCCACCCTTTATAAACCCATTTAGGGTATTTTAATGCTCCCCACTCCTAGTCATTTATCTTTCTTGATTTGTCTATGCATCCATAGGGCTTCTAATCTCCTAAAAAGGAGCACAGATCTCCGCCACTCTTCCCTAACAGGTTTTACAGTGTAACTTGACAAAATGAGGTGGATCACATTCAGACATGGACCGAAATTTTACCATGAAATGCATCAGTTAACAACAAAATCATGTCATAATTTAGTTTTCTACCAAAAGTTGATTATTTATTAAGAACTTCACTTTACACAATTTCTTCCAATCATGAATTCCATAAACAAACCAAATCACGATTGGACAGCAATGCTTGGGCTGAGGCAGAGAATTAAAATGAAATAGCAGGTGCACTTCAATCTCTTTAACTTTTCAAAACACGAAATTAAACATTTCATAGAGAAAGATAAAACTGCTCGACAACAATATTCTACTGGACTACCTTTCTGAGAACTGCGAAACAGAAATAGTAATATTCACAAAGGTTTTTCTCGATTGCAATAAATCAACCAATAACCTAAAAAAAAATCCAGATCATTCAAGCACAAATTTTCAAGAAGCAACAACTACTAATTGAGCTCATTAAAATGAAGTAAAATTAGCCCTCACACACACACAAATGTATAAGTAATTCATATATTCAACGAGAGAGAGAGAGAGAGAGCGAGAGAGAGAGAGAGAGAGAGAGAGAGAGAGACTGACTGACTGACGTGGACATGTGGTTGCTGACGGTGATGAGGGGAACGCCGGGAGGACGGGATTTGACGAGGCGGAGGAGAGTGTCGGCATTGTGGACGGTGGTGGTGTTGAGTAGGTTGGCTACCACTTTTGAAATAGCGGCCACCGCCGTAATGACGGTCTTTCTAGGTACCCCTCCCAAGTGGTTCGCCTTGGCCGCCCATTCCATTCTCCTAACTCCACCCATTTCTCTTCTCTTTGCTTCTTCTTCCGATCACAACCTTATTTCCATTTTCTTGAGAGGAGGATTTGTGCAGGAAATTTTGACTGGAGCGGAGAAAGTTGAATTTTGACTTTTCCTTGTGGGAGCTCCCAGTTTGACCATATGAAGCTCTCCCTTGCGAATAAAGAAACCCGACGGACAGATGCTACGGCCACAAAAAAGATATAAAGAGAAGTGTACAAAAACTTAGGTTGTCATATTTTTATTCGTGCAATTTTTTTTAGCGATAGGGTCCACAAAATTTTTAGTCAAGTTAAATGAAGCCAACTAAAATTTTGTGCACTCTTTGTACACATTTCTTTATGAATGTAGAATTATTCAAAGAAACCCCCCTCCCCCACCCCCTCTCCAAATTTATGGTTATATATATAATTATATATATAGGGATCTATTTTATTGAAAACCATTTAAACTTTAAGAACTTAAGAACTCCTAACAACCATTAGATCTCAAAAATTAAATGATTGAGATCGACGCCCTTCCTCAAGCATATACGGTGGCTTTTTTGTAATTATAAAAAAATTTAATACCCCCAACTTTCCCCGTTTAAATTGGTTTCTCTCAAGAAGCCGTCTCCTTCCTTTCTCTCTCCCATCTCTAGTCACTCTCTCAAAACGCAGCATCTCTCTTCCTCTCTCTCTCCTCTTCCTCTCTCTCTCAACGTGCGAGCCCTGGAAACAATTCCAGATCTGAGCCCTGCAAACTGACGCCTAGTGATTGTCCAAGGCCATTTGTGGTGGCCTTGAAATGCGTCAATTT
>JAOWAN010000050.1:2812424-2830725 GCA_028566635.1 Lobelia cardinalis | reverse complement strand
GATATTTTATTTTAAAGTAAATCACGTTTTTAGAGGAGAGAGAAAATCTGGTACTTACATAATTATTCTTGTAGTTTTACTTTATTACAAAATTATCAATAATTGTTATTTTTCTTTAATTTAATCTTAACCATTTAAATAAATAGATCTAAAGGCTCTTAAAAGTTCCTAGATTCTCATTACTATTTGAGGTTCTCATTTGAATAGCTTCCTCTATATATATATATATATTTATATATATATTCAAAGACTATATGATGCTTTATTTAAGGAGAAATGATAAGAAGGAATCGTCTCTATATTAAAAAAAAATAAAAAATTTCTTAAATTTAAGTGTTCAATTTTTATCCTTGTATTTATCGTCGCCACAGCCTCGCTCTCCTTCTTGATCTTAGCAGCCTATTTTGGCCTCCCTTTCTTTTTTCGGGTGAGTTGGAGTTGTTGCTTCCATTTTCATTAAAGGATTTTGGGGGTTACGATTAAAGGGTAGAACATTCGAGGGTTCTAATTTCCTTCTTTGTAATCGGTTTAATTTTTCTTCTTTGAGATCGGCGTATTTTTTGTGTTGATTGAAACCCTAAATGTATTTTTGTATTTTGAGATGGATGATTTTTCATAATGGATAGTGTTTGATAATTATGGTGGTGATGACGGTACTGTGTTTGAGAGTAGTGATGGTGGTGTTTGATGGTTGGAGGTGGTGGTGGTGTTTATATTTAATGGACATTGGCCGACCGAAGTTAGAGAAGAAGAATATGGTTACAAAATTTCTTTTTTTTTTTTAAAGTTTCGTAAGTCAAATTCTTAAATTGCACCCGATTGACATACCATTAACGTTTAATTAACGACACGAATCATTCATGTCCATATTTTAAGAATTTGTGTCAAAATTATCCATGTTCAAAGGTTAGATGACTATCAGTTGAATGACAAAAATTTTAGAGATTATTAGTGAAGTTGTTACTAAACTATAATTTCGATTCAATTAAATTTGAGATAGAAAAAATGTGCATGACACTTACTTATGGGAGCTAAAAAGTGTCAAATTTATTATTTTCTCCAGTCTTTTTTTTTTTTTTTAATTTTCTTTTAAATGATAGAAAAAATGAGTGAATTAAACTTCATAAAATCAAATTTGTTTTGAACAGAAATTAACAGGAAAATATTGATTTGATCGGACACGAGATGAGGTTGAAGAAATCTCGAATTCGAATAGTGGGGAAGCGTCGAGTAGTTGCTGATATAGTCTTAATTAATCTTTAAATTACATTATTTTATCTTTATTCTAAAGAAGAATTTAGTTCACCATTTGAAGTATTGTCTAATAATTATGCTATTGCCTTTGCTTTATGTCTCTCTCTCTCTCTCTCTCTCTCTCTCTCTCTTCCTACATATTGATGATCAAAATAATTTTAAATTTTATTTTTATACTATTTCATTTTAAGTGTCCTGAAATCGCCATTTTTTTTCTTACAATATTTCGCTTTTATTAACACTTAAAATGAAATGGAGGGACCGAAAGTAAGTTTTATAGGTAATGTGTTTACGACCCACTTCACCCTCCGTTCCATGGCCAGGGAAGAAAAATGGCTAGGCATAGATATAAGCAAGATATTTCCACGCACTGTAGGCTCAGTTTTCAACACAAGCCAAGATTTGGGTAAACGTCCAACATATCCAAAATCTTGAATCTTACTACTTAATCTTCTCATATCTGCTTAATTACCGAGACATAAATCAGTAAAAACATCTAAACTCATAGTAAATGGGTTTGTTGTATGAACACACACAGGATACAAATAGTGCATTGACAACAAGGGAATCGCGATTTGTTGCAAGACAACTAGCTCAGAACAAGCAAGAAACTCTTGACCCACTTCGGGCTCTCAAACGGTAGATATGTAGGGCAAAAGCTCCTTTTTTGTTTGGTTGTTGTCAGTAATCAAGGGATCCTATAGACGGTAGTCCTGAAAGAAGGTCCCGATCGTTTCCGGAGTTGTTCATTCTTTCACCAGCATTTTGGCCGTAGGACTCTATCTCTTGCTTCCCTAGTTTCAGCACGTCCTCTGGTGAAAGTATCTTGATATACCAGACATTATTTACAAATGCCCTGCAAATGATATCAAACAGAAAGTAAGAACAGAGAACAACACTATTTAGCTTGTACTGCTCGGGAAATGAAACCATCTAATACTGTCTATATGATGCCTTGTGCATTTGGTTGCAGCGGGAATTAGACATTTGTGGGATGGTTTTCAGAGAAGACAAAATAAATAATGAACATCAAGGTACACGAACGTGACTCAAGTTCCACAGCGAACCCTCACCAATAGAAGAAAAATGGTTTACAGCATTTTTTGTTTTCATTCTCCGAGAACGTTAAAAAGTCCCCCCTATTCTGAGAATGTCTAAAAAGTTCACTTGTAGCCTTTTAAAAAATTTACGGATAAATAAGGAAATACTTGTTTGTTATATGAAACATTCTCACGGGTGCTGTGCTAAAAACACAGGAATGTTTTCTTGTATATATCATTTTTGTTTCCAGACTAATTTGAGGGGAAAATATAGAACTGTTCATTTTCAGGAAAAAACTAGTAGATGACAGGAAAGATAACAGAACTCAAGAACACAACAACAATTAAAAAAACAGGAATGCTATCTGAAAAGCCAACAGTTCAGCAGAATGCTAGTCAAGAACTTACTCCCAGGGGTCGTCTCCAAGGAGAAGCACATCGTTCTCCCTGTCAACAAATACAAGCTGCCAGCCTGATCTTTGAGGGTCTTCAAGCAACCCTTCGATCCCGAACATCTGACCCAGCTCTTCTCGCAGCTCATGGTAGCTGTTGAACCGGGTGATGTCCAGTGACCTCCCAACTGACCCTGATTTGTAAACCTGCACACCCACATAATCATCTTCTCATTTACCGCTAAATTTAACAACAGCAAAGTTTCAACAAAGTTTAGAATCAACTGTCGTTAACACCTTCACAAATGTCCGGGTCGGGTTTGGTGGGTCACCTCCTGCATTGTGCAACAACTCAGAGGAGTCTTGCATGTAACCACTGTAAGGAGAACTCTGGAAACCAGAGGCTCCTAATGGCACAGAGGACAAATCAGCATCAATTGAAGAAGTGCCAATATTAGACACAGTGGTTGGAAGTAGGAGAGCAGAAGAGTCCACATTAGCACCGAAAAGAGCTTCACTCTGGGGATTCAAGCTACAATTATCCTGCTCCACGGCAGCATCTTTTCCAGTATATGGTGAAAGAGTGGTCGAACTGGAGGAGTTATTGACTTGTGAATGAGCAAATTTTGATACCCAGGATTGTTGTTGAACTGCCTGATGCTCATTAAGCATGGATTGACCAGTTCTTGAAAAATGCAAGAGGTTGCCACTCCCATCAGAGCATAATGTACCCAGCATGTTCTGCATCGTCGGAGTATTAATGGAGGCCGTGAATTTAGCATTCGAATCAGTGAAGTCTGTCTTCAAAAATGACGGAGATGATACATTCGATTGTTGTCTTGGCTGGAGCTGATCATTTTGAAGCAGATATGCCTCAGAATATGCATTTTGATGCTGCTGCTGCTGCTGTTGTTGTTCTTCTGGTTGATTGTTGACTTGTTGCTGGAGTGGTCTAGAGAGGTTTTCAGTCAGAATTTGAGCTTGCCCGTGCAGCACATGTGATGGGACAGCCTGCTGAATTACTTGCTGCGACTGTTGCAGCAGCGGGTTATGGATGCCCGAGTGCTGAAGGTATTGAACAGGCTGCTGAAATTGCAACATTTGTTGTTTAAGTGCATCTCCGCTAACATTCTGCAAACCTGCCGCCAACATGGCTTGGTACTGCTGATTAAGATCATTTCGAAGAAACGTTGGATCCACTCTTTGCTGCATCCAGGGAAACATGCCAACAGACTGAAAATTCATCGATTGAAGTCCAGGGTCCCCAGTTTCTCCTCTTAACCAAGTCATTCCATTAACAGCATCATCTCTGCTGTCTGGAATCAAAGCACAAGGATGAAGATGCTTAATTACAAAGTTATTGCAGACGAACTCCGGTTATATTTGGCAACTCAATTGCAAGCCTTGAGTTTTCAGTGGCCAAACATAGCAAAGATGTAATTAAAATACTTGACAACAGGCTATGTACTGAAATACTGAAGGGACAATTTTAGTTCGATTTCTCAGCTGGAGATACCATATTAAAAGAGACAGCCTGCATGTTGGGATTACGTTCCTCCCCTCCCTCCCTCAAAAGGCTCTCAACTATGAAGAGATTTCCATTAATATGTTCCAAAGTCATTCACTTACCAAAAAATTAGAGTGCTTTAATTGCATGCTCAAAAGAAGAATTTCATAACCATACTCCCTCCACCACATTAAAAGAAAAAATCACTGCTTTTTTCAAGGTCAACTTAACCATTTTTAACAATGATTTGATACGAAATATCTGCTTTTTGAAAGCTATGGCACTCTTTTTGTAATCTACAGGTTTATTATATTCTTTTTGGTGAAAACAAAATAAATTTACAAGTAGCAAATATCTACTGGAATGCAATTCCAACATCGAACCCTATAGTTGAGATTGATTTTCACGGTCTTATACTGGCTTTACTTGGAATGGAAAAGACATTACAATAATCAACAAATAGAATTTCAAAAGCCACTATAAATATATCTATTACCAAAAGAAGAGGTCTATTGTTCTTCTATTATCCTCCCACTCCACTTTTTTGCATCCATGATTTGTTATCACAGATAAATGGCCATCACATCATCATGCCTTGCATGACGAAATAGGAAAAAAGAAGTCCTTACACAAAGATACATGATAATATTCTAATAAAAAAAGGCACTTCTAGTTTTCATCCTCACTCCAGTTCTCCAACACGAGACCATACATCATAACACATGAACCAATGAATTCCTTGAAAAGGAATGCATGCTAATAGATCTCACAAACATGCTTTCTCACTATTATCTGCAAATCACAAGTGTCCATTTAGTATTGACTTCAGCTCTATACAAAAGATATCTAGAACCTTATAGAAGATCCAGAAGTCTTTCACATCATCAAAGTAACTAAGCAAAACTTACATATCCACATAAAAGGCTAATATTTTAACAAATCCATTGGAGGCGAATAGTTATGCTTCCAGAAAAAGATTGTAAAACCATGGGCAGGTTGCTACGATGAGGCTACAGTAGTTAAGCTCACCCTATTTAGTGGATAACAAATTAAACTATAAGCACACAACTCTATTCCCCTTTCCACTTGTGGAAACCTTTCCTCAACAGTTTTAACGCATCTCCACGAAAACCCTACTCCTTTCTTACCATGTGCACAAACTCCATCCATGTAATTGTGGATACTTAATACAAAGTGACTTTAGAAAGCTTACTTTGAAATATCACACGATTTCCTCGTTACTGCATCCAGATAACCCTATCTACACTCTACTCAACCTTTCCACAAGCTTAAAAGAAAGTTGATCAAATTGCATTCCTTAATCAAATACAATTTTTTCTCAAGAGACAGTCCTCATGTTTGAACTACTTCTAGTATAAATCAGTCACAGTACATAGATTAGCTCAACTGGAAGCCTGGATGGCAGTCAATTTCTTCAGCATACAACACAATTGCTTTTACTCAACCACCAACATAACTACTAACATAAATGTAGATATCACAATACATCCAAAATGATTCCAACCGGCAGGAACGATTGAGTTTGGGAAACAATTGCCAGAAAATAGGTGAACTTTGCCCAACTAATATCATTTTAAGAGCTTCCATGTATTCACAAAGGCATCGCAGGATAAAGATGCACTTGCAATAGCATAATAGCCAAAACTGCCAGGACACATCTATCCAGCAAGCAGAACAAAGTGACATTCGGAACCACTTTCCCATAAGTGCTTCTATGTTTTCAACACATGTTGATATTGGTGTCAGCACTATCTTCAATCATCTGTTCACATGAACCCTTTAGCC
Organism: Lobelia cardinalis; assembly: GCA_028566635.1. NCBI lineage: Eukaryota > Viridiplantae > Streptophyta > Magnoliopsida > Asterales > Campanulaceae > Lobelia > Lobelia cardinalis. Next base: position 2,824,726 of record JAOWAN010000050.1, on the reverse strand, counting down.
TGGCAACACGTTGGATAAGTATATCTAGCTATATGCTTAAATTTTCAAATAGAAAGGAAGAAGCATGGATCTGTCTGAATCGTAGGCAGAGAACTGAACTTCAGCTCCTACTAAACCAGATATGACAGGGTTAGACTACAACTTCCCTACATCATGAGCTTGAAACTGACTAACAACTGAAGACATGGCATTCTCAAGTCTCAAACAAGTTCCACCTTTCTTATCTAGTCTGTCACCAAAATTGCAGCAGTTCTACTCTTTCGTCAAATTTACATAAATAGTCAACTGATAAAGCCAACAAAGATGCATCCCCAATAATGGAGTTGCAAAGAGGGCATAATTTCAGAAGGCACAGTCAAGCTTCAAAGTAGATCAAGTAAGAGCTGCTGGTGCTATGTCAACAGTCTGCAGATTGTACAATTTAATACATAGCACAGACCTATGCTGGAGTCTGACGAGCTTGCACTTCTAGGGAGAAAAAAAAGTATTATTTCCTTGGAATGCATATCTCTGTCTATTTTACTTTCTTCCTAATAATGGATGAATCTGCAACTCCACTGAAATGCAGTGATAAAAATAACTAGGAAACTCATAAGAAGCTGTGTATATCTACTTTCTCAGCTACCCTCTAGCTTCCTGGTGGAGCTAGATGCAGAAAGACACATGGAATTGGATAACTGGGCAATAAATTACCAAATTCAGGGTCTGCAATATTGACCGTAGTTGCATAACGGGTAATTAGTTGGCTTTAGTAAACTTCAACTGCATAGTTGAATCTTTCACTAGAAGCAGCCGCCAGAAAGCAAATACATAATAGTATCTTAAACAGCACTTTATTATTTCATTTTTGTTTTGTTCACTTTTAATGTCTTGCTCAAACTCTTAATTACCACTTATCTTAATAAAGTATTTAGTCTACCAAAGAAATGCATACTCTATATACAACGAGTACAAAATGCAATGCCTTCTCCAACTAATACCTTGAATTCCATTTTTTTTTTGGTTGCTGCTTGCATGCATTCAACATCTCAACAAGGTATTTTAATCTTTGCCCCTACTACTCTAATGCAGAAGCAACAAATTCGGAAAAACAACTGCTTGAATTTTCTTGGTAAAATAGTAACACAAACAAAAATACTTCTTAAACAAAATGCACCAAGTAAACCCTACCAGGTGAACACATGACAGATCAACCACACAAGGAAAAAATTAATTTTTAAGATTATAGCATTAGCAATACCTTGAAAAGACGATGCTCCGGGATACCAAGGACGTTTTAGTCGGAGAGGAAACAACGATGGATACATGGGAAAAGTTGTCAAAGGTTCAATTTCCCATAACGATACACGTGGCTGCCGCTCACCTGCAGTTGATTCATCCCAACCAACCTACATATAGAAGACATGAGAAGAGTGACCAACCTACTAATAAATAAAGGAAGAAATGTTTACTCAAGCTAGAATGATGCTAGAAAAAGAAGAGGAAAAAAACGTCAGCCTGATTCCTATAGATCTGTTACGAAAGAGTACAGAATCCCCAGGTACCACTGTTAACAGAAGATACAAGACAAAGGCATATATTCTAAACATTCATAAGTGATGTACTCAATCACTGCTCTTCCCTTGATTAAGCTTATAGGAGGAATTACAAACCACAAAGAGATTGGTTACTTGCTAGCCCCATCCCTACCCAATCCCAGGGGAGACGGGGGAGAGAGGAGGCAATAATAGAAAGGTTACTCACTAGAGTTTTCAGGCCAAGCTCATGCTTTAGCTACCATCTTTGGAATGAGAAAATATCCTCTAATTCAATCCATTTCATGACAATGCTTAAAAAGCTTAATGTATAATATAAGAAAGCTTTTTCTTTGGAGACGGCAAAGCACATCCTTCGGTTTGGACAAAATATGTATAAAGAGTAATTGTTGTCCAAAATAGAAGTGTATGAATAGAAACAAAAATTATAGGAGAATGGACATGTCGACAATTAAAAGAAACAGAAATACAGAAGCAAAAGCAAACAGCTTGAAAGACAAGGAAAAGACTCGAGCCAGTCCCGCAGCAACTTAGCAATGGGGGCACCATGGAAATCTGAAACGCAACCCAAGCACAGAGGGAAATCATATATCCCAGAGAAGATTACAAGCCAACTCCAGATCCCCAAAAATCCTGGAGTTTCTCTTGGTCCGGTATTTCCCATAAGATCCCGATCGCCTCACACTACCACACATCACCATCCTTCCCATTACAAAAACTAGTTTCTTGATCTGTTGAAAGGAAGAGATAGTCCTTGGACTAAATCAATCCACTCGGACCACACCAAAAAAAAAATCTACCAAATAAGCACCCTTACAGTGAAGAAGTAAGTGATCATGAGACTCGAAAGCACGTGTACACATGTCACACCAGATTGGAGGAATCCACTAATAAGGTCAACAAGCTTGCAACTTATAAGTTTTTGAGTTTATTAATGACCAGGGTCCAAGTGAAGATCCTGATTTTGAAGAGATCTTTCACTTCTAAATCATGAAAGGAGGCTTGTGCAAAGGCTCGGGATTTAAGAGTGACCCGGTTGAGAAAGACAGGAACAACAGGGGATATAACTCAGAACCCTCTTTCAATTCCACATGACAGAGATATTGTACTTGTATGTGACAAGAGCAAGCAACTTCAGGACGAAGGACCTCATCAGATTCCCTTTGGTGATGTTTTTAAGAAAATAGGAATTCTAAGAAGGAGACTTGCCTTCAACATAGAATGAAAAATGGGGGCTATGTGAATATGTGAAGACAAACTAAATAAACAATTGACCTATACTGCATAGATTACGGTCAGGCGTGTGGACATTCCAATATCATCGACCACAGAAACCAGAAGCAGTATGTCATAGCCTTCATCATATACATATACACCGGACATTTTTAACTTCCATAGTCTTCATTTCAGTATCCCATTTGAACCTTTAGCTGGATGAGGCAAGGAACTACTAACCTGGGGTGATGGCGGATGAAGAGCTTATTGCAATTAAACATAAAGAAATTGACATGTAAAGGCACAATGTAATAAAAGAACGAAAATATAATTTTGTCAACGGACACATAAAAAACTACTTATTCAGTAAACTGTACATAGGAAATACAAAACACAGGAGGAAAAGAAATCTAAGATCCCATGTAAAACAATGAAAAGTTGACCAGTTCTTTACAGAAATGACACTTCCGCCAACTGCACGATTTGACTACTTGAATATATCTACCTCATTTAGCTTTACATCATAGGCACACTACATTTACATCAAGCTCATTCACCTTGACAGATCTCCAGTGAGAATTGGCCCAGCGAACAGGATCCAAATCACCAATGCCCGTGATCGTACCCATGTATCTGAAAAATGGAAGATCCAGAAGTAAGAAAACATACCCCCAAATGGGGAAAAATTATATGTATATATATACACATATATTCATGGAGATCATCTGATGAGAATGACACCATGATACTGATTAATGGCACCCCCACCCCCACCCCCACCCCCACCCACCAAACACCAAACACCAAAGGACATATGAGCAGTTTCATGCCCTGGAGGAGACACCATATGAAAAGAAATAGGATAAATGCCTAAATTAATTTTTAGTTTATCATCGAATGCTTACAGCATACTGCATATGACAGATCTAATGACCTAACGAAGTGGGTAGTTGAAATGTTGAATCAAATATACAAATTACGAAAGATGAATATTTTGTGGGGCAATCATATTTAGAAGCTAAAGTGGTGAAACACTTGTGCAAGCTACATACTCAAATTATTGTTTCGAGGTTCACTCTCGGCAAAATGAAATTTCATGAAGTTATGAGGCAACCTACTAAATAACACCACCCATGCAACCTCCCACAAAATATATTATGGCAGCGCCTTAGCTGGAAAAAGCAAAAGTGAAATTCATCTGTAATAATTTCTCAGTACCATACCTGCGAACACTTGATTCTTCGGTTTCAAAAAGCATTCGAAAACGCATTCCCACGGAAACACGTGTATGATAGACGGCTTTGACATATTTCGAGAGTGGTATGACAAACTCGGAAGGGCTAGCTCTGAATACGACAAATTTGTGAGTATAGTGGGACAATCTAGAAGGAATTGGAAATAACTCCATGCATACAGGGTCACCTCGGATTATAAAATATTGTGAAACAACTATTGGTGGCAGCAGCATGAGCAGCAGCAGCGAGAAGCCCAATATGCATGCTATCACTTGATAGAACAGATGATGGCATCACAGTCTGTGGGCGAGTAGCACGACGAATTCCCAAAAGGAGCTGATTTTTTTCATTCCTTACATGTTAAAAGACCAGCACAGACAATGTAAGCAACAAACTCATCCACATGCTAGCTAAAGGAATGCATAGTAGAAGAAAAAATGTAATAGAATACCAGATAAACAGAACAGAATCACCAGCAACAAGTCTCTTGGCACTCACAAACACACTCCACCCAGTAGTAAGAAGATGTCGTTTTGGCTGTCCTGTGTGATGAGGGTAGAATAGAGCGTATTAATATTAAAATTCAACGAAACCCATCTTATATTCAATGGATTCCGCAATAGTGAGTAGAGTCCAGAAGGGATAAATTACGATATAAATAAACTAAGACAGCTAATCTGCCAAGCATTGTCAATGAGATAGATTTATAAACATCAACATTTACCAGGTTTAAGTCACTTTAGCAATAAGGAGAATCTTCCTCTCGTGGTCAAAACTGGGAGGCAATATACTGGGGTTTAAGGCTTAACCACATATGGGGTACCTTTGAATAAATATGTAAAAAAGAGAGCTAAGTATTTGAGGGGTGGGGGGATCTGATCAGAGAAAGTACTTCAGCAATCTACTCTACTTCTTTTGGTTAAGTTAATTTGAGCTCACTGCTCGCAGCTTGAAGTCAACTTTCCTAAAACTTCTCTCACTTTCTTTCACGATTACTCATTGACTCAAGTTCACTGAAGAGGCCAATCACTTTTTGTTGCACCTTTATCAATCCATACGAGCTTCTTACATTACTTTGATTCAATCTGATGATGAGCACCAAATATCACGTAAGACCTCTCAGAATCAGGAAGAAAGGATAAAAAAACCCCGAAGAATGTGATAAAAATGTTTCAACATAGTAAGCATTCTCTTGGCATAACCACCAATGCCAAGTCAAGAAGGTACGGGAGTCAGAGTTCACTGAATAGCAATATGATAACAATTTTTTGAGTCTTTCGACATTTAATCTTCTAAATATGCAAAGCAACGAGTTAAACAAAAAGAACTTCGCAAACCCTCAACACAATCTGCACTCCCCGATAAACAGAAACTCTAGGATGCTTCTCCAATTATAAACTTCACATTGCAGAATGTCATCAAACTATTATTTCGTAATGACATCCTTCAAAACCATACAATTTCTATCCTTAGAACTTCCGCAAGGTGAAATAGTAACAGGCAAAGCTAATCATCAAACAGAGCCAGAGATCTATCTAACAATTCTGCAAAAAGCAGCCAATATCGTAGATACCTCAAGGCATCTAGGAAATGATAGTTTATTAAGTAAAAGACAACCAAAAATCTGCGCTAAAGTTTGTGTAATTATATTCAGGTAAATTTTAGTTGCTACAATATGCTCCTACTTACTGAATAGAATGTAGAAGGCAACCTGATGCATGTTTTTCTGTTACAATTTACCAGATACTGAAATAAACAATGAGAAAAGCCAAAGCTGATTTTCGTAACAAAACAGAGGCTTGAAGCCCAAAGTAGACTCAATGACTAATAATGGAGACCTAACCGGTGGGCATAGAGGGATGCAAAACAAGATGAATTTCAGCCCAAGAAAAGAAAGACCCACAAACTATAGCAGCATCACATTAGCAACTAAAAGCACTTTGATGTTTAACGGGGAAATAGTGTACTAAGTAAATAGAGGAGAAAGAGTCAACCAGGTAGCAAACTAATAATAGTAATCCATACATTCTTAGGTTGGCCTCCCACTGGGATGTTAACCTTAACAACGGATTGAGCATTTCTTGCATTATGGATAGGCTATGAAGAGAACATAAAACATCTTCAAAAGTATTTTAGAGTTCTTCCCAAAAGTAAGCATGCTATGCAACAAAACATGGACTTGTCAAATAACCTTCAAATTACTACTGATGAATGAGGGGCCCAGAGCCTACCCCGAAAAATATGCCTGAACTTCCACTCAACATCATGAAGATCTCGAGCAATAAGTTCCTGAGCAGGTGGCTGCTGTGAGAAATCCTGGATTGAAGCAAGAGAGAGCAAGAAGACTATCATCACTTCTTTGCTGATAAAAAAAGAAAATCATTACTTGATCGTGTCAGTGTCAGCAGATGAATAGAACAGGTCTTACCAATGGAGGGAAAACTTTTTCGGCAGCGCGTCGAGGCACAGAAAATCCCCCATGGGTACTGGTGTCGCTAGCAGTTAAAGTTTTACAGAAATAGTTTGTAGGCTGCCTGCTTGGAATCCCCAACTCAACTGGAAGAAATGTATCCTTTTGCTCTTGCTAAAAGTACATCCACCAAATTAATTTGCAACTAGGTTGACAGGAAACCTTAAAAGCATATGAGTTTTAGTAGTTTTCACATAACAACTTCAAAAAAGAAAATACCGGAGTCAAAGGCTGCAAGGTCATCTGAGCATAAACTTCATCAGTTTCAACATCTGCCTGAAGTTTCAAAGATAAACAAAACCACAAAAACAATCGGCTTAAACAAGGGAAAACTTAACAACTAGCAAAAACAAATTAAAAAGACAGAGGCGCTATGAATCACCCACATGCATAGTGACATTATGAAGTTGGCAGATCAACTGGGGAGGCAAACTCGGATAATTAGGGATGTGGGCATCAATTTCCTTATTGGTTGTAGCTGCAACCTGGCGTCCAATTTGGCTCCATTAAATCTTAAAACTCATTGAAATTCATATTTAAAACATTTTATACACAAATTAAGCATAACAATCCACCCACATTTAACACACTACATAATCTAATCCAATCACATAAAATATAAAACACCTGTTCACTATGACCCTGAGGGAAGTAAACCACCCTACTGCTGACCGATGGTAGGGACACAAGCGGGCCCGCACAAGCATGCCATAGCTCAGAATTCAAGCATTTCTTCTCCCCTTCCATAAATAACAATAATCAGCTTATTAATTTCATCAGTTCACACTAATACAAGGTCAAAGTAAACAACGCCCTTGACACAAAATTATCAAGGGAAAAGGACAAGCACAAATGTAAACAAAGTCAAACCCAAAAGAAGAAAAAAGAAAGTAAACAAAACAACAAACCACAATATTTAATTATAATTAATCAATTAAGCAAAAGTTAGAGAAGAAGAGAAAGATATGTATACCTTCATGAGGCTGCTGACCCATCCCTGATGTTGAAAGCTTCATATTTTATCTACCAACAATTTTGCTTATCCTTAATAATAATATATAATTCTATTACAACACAAACAAAAAATCAAGAAACTTGGCTAAAATTGAAACCACCGAATATTATCATAATCCATAGTTAAACCCCTCAAGACATAATTTTTTGCCCGTTTTGCCCCTAACAAGCTCCAGAATTCCACAAAAATGACCATTTCCCTAATCTTCATCTCCCCCCAACTCAGCTCCCTCAAACCCCAAACACAATCAGTAGGAAATAATCGAAGCTTTCTCGAATTCCTCAACTCCTTTCCTTTCTTCTTCTTCAGCATGGAAAAAAAAAAACCCTAAGCTAGTGTGTGTGCTTGCGTGCGTGTGAGAAAGAGAGAGAGAGAGAGAGAGCGCTAGCTAGCCGACTTCAGCATGGGCCCCACAAACGGCCATGAATGAATGAATGAGCGAGGTGCTTCCTAACTAGAGTAGTAGAGAAAGTGACGGAAAGTTGGAGGGCAGAGTGAATATATATGGCGCCCCCGACCACAGTCGACCTGAGAACAGTAGAGAGAGAAAGTTGGGAGGGGCGATGAGAGAGAAAGAGAGTGAAAGTGCGTGCGTATAATTTTGATAGTATGAGAGAGAGAGAGAGAGAGAGAGAGAGAGGGAGAGGAGGGGGGAGAGGATGAATCGAGGCCGTAGGTAGGGCCGTACCTGGAGATCACGACCGTAGAAGGGAGGACTGAAATGACAGCAAGCATGTGCCACCATCCTTCAGTGGTCGTTGTCAGAGTACGGAGCCTTCTATTTTTTTTACTCCCCTCCGTCTGGAAATTAGCGTTAATGTAAGAGCAAGGTTACATATTTACATTCATAAAAGATTATTTAAAAAATAAATAAAAAAATTGTAAAGTATTTTTAGTAATGAAAAATTTGTAAAAATAAATTAGTAATGTTTTTATATTTTTGAATAATATAAAATTACTTCTAATTTAATTTTAATCAATAAAATAAAAAAATACTTCGATTTATTATATTTTAAATATTTATAATAGTGATATATTAGAAAATAAAATTGTTACTCTTTTTTAGATACTTAAAAATAAACAGAGGAACTACTATTTATTTTGAAGTAAATATAATCATTTATTTGTATTAATATATTTTCAGAAAAAATTGAAATGAGAGAAAAAATCATTAAAAAAAAAACTAAAAAAAAATAGGAGGTTCGTTCTGATTTGTTTTCGTTGATTCTGCAATTATATATATTTATTTAGTATTAAAAATTAAATTAAAATTTTACCCATTCAAATCCTAAATATTTAGTGAGAATCAATTTCTATTCCACTTATTTCATTAATATGATTAATTAATTATCTTTAAGATAAGTTATTGTGCATTTTATTACACTTAAAAAATTTTGCTACGGAAGAAAATTTTAATACTCTCAATTGACACAGTTTTTGTTTCATAATTACATTATATAATTTTATTAATCACATTAAAACATACGTATGCTACATCCCTAGGCTCCTTTATACAGCAAAATACGGAAAAAAACTTGTGTAATAAAAAAAGAACTTGTGTTTACTGTACTTGTTATATAATCTATCAATTTGAATAGGTCATAAATTTGAGTTACAATCAATGAAAATAGGTGAAAAATCACTAATAATTAAAAAAAACAATTTTAATTAAGAAATTCAACAAAAATCACTATGTATATACTCAAATTCATCAAAATGCGATATACTCTCACCAAGTCACCAAGTATAAATGAATTGAATCACGACATTTCAGCTTGAACTACCATTGATATCATAATTTTGGATCAACTAAGGGCTAGTTTGGATAAGCATTTTATAAATGCGATTTTTCAAAAGTGATTATTGAAACTCATTTTTTGGAAAAGTTATTTTTTTAGAATCAATTTTATGTTTGATAGCTGTATTTTAAAAGTGCATTTAGATAAAAGTGATTCATAATTTGTGTTTGATTACCAGGGCCGTTCTAAACGTTTTTGAGGTTCCGGGCAAAAATTAAATTTGCGCCCTCATGTTATCAAACTATAAACGTAAAAATAATACTTTAATTTATCAATTTTATGATGAATTAAATTATTTTATAATGATATATATATTTTTATCTCATTAAAACCATTTTCTAAAAAAGTCACTTGATAAAAAAAATTAAAAGAAGAAGAAGACTGCCCAATCTTCATATATTATTGTTAAAAAAAGAATTTAAATAAATAATAAATAACGATCGTTCACTATTTAATTGTTTAAAATTATAAAATAAACAACATAGTAGAAAAATATATGAAATTAAATAAAAACTAAAAAATACAGCATAAGTATTGGATAATATTAACAGCTTAGTGAACCTCGAACAAGATTGCAACACTATATTTTGCTAAAGAGCATCTAAGTCTAATGACTAAAATTCGCTTGTAAACAATACAACAACGGTTTAATTGGAGAGAAGGAGAGGCGTTCCTATCATAATGCATGACTACCTAACAGGGGGGTTCACTTCAAATACTAGCTTGGCTCAGTATTGCCGAGATAATGGTCTACTTCTTCACATCCACCGAGCCATGCATGCCGTTATTGATAGACAGAAGAATCATGGGATACACTTTCGTGTACTAGCGAAAGCCTTACGTATGTCTGAAAAATTGGTTTTAATTATAAATGAAAATATTGAGTGTGAAATTCAAAAAGATACTAAGATTCTCACGGTGTGAAAGAAAGTGAGATAATTTTAAAAAGAAGATTAAGATAATTTTGGCAAACTACTATTCCGTATACACAAATAAAACAAAAAAAATTGCCCTACATATATAAAAAAAAAATTTTGGTGCCCTTTATTAATTTGGGCCTTGGGCGACCGCCCGGCTCGCCCTACCTTTGGGGCAGCTCAGTTGATTACCACATAAAAAAGTGATAATAAGAATATTATTCTAAAAAATAAATCTGAAATAACACCATTTTGTGCATTTTGGAATGAAACGCAAACGTAATTTTTCTTTCCAAACAGACCCGTTTAAATTAGAAAATTAATATTGGGATTCAAATGCACTTTTAGACATTAAAAACGCACATCCAAACTATCCCTAAGTCCATCACATGAAATCCCTTATACCCAAGTGTGTTTCTGGGTAAGTGCAAGGTGATAGTCGTCTATATAAAACCTCCAAAATTATGGGGGTCTTGTTTATTTTTTCATAATCTGATTATTCGTCTTAATTTTATTTAATTAAATGCATAATAAAAAAAAATGAGAGATATTGACAAATTGATTCAACATATTGTAATCCCTCCGTTTAAAATTAATATCCATTGTTATTTGAAATGTTCCAAAAATATGCTTAATTTTCCTTGAAATAAAGAGAAATGGTTTAAATCACAAATATATTTGAACCCATCATTAGTTCATATTTTTGCACACAATTGTTACGTAAAATACTTTTCAAAACTTTTGTGTAATAAAATCAAGACATTTATTTTGAAATATCTTAATTAATATTTTTATTTTGGTTATAAAAATTTAATTTAATTTCTAAAAAGTAATATTCTCTTTTCTCAGAAAGATTTTTCATTGTATACATCTCTAAGAGATAGTAATAAAATATTTTACATGTTTATATCATTGTTATATTAGACAAAAATTTAGCCAGTTTAGAAATACAAAATTTTTAAATGAGCCAATATAAAAGGTAGATTTTATTAAAGATAAAAAGTGTAATAATTTTCTTCAAACTAGGGGGTTAATTTTAAAAATTAGTAGATGACCTCTAAAATCATAGAAACTAATCTGCGTCTAGCCGATTACAGGGTTGAAGCTTACAATCTTTTTCGCTCAAATTCTTGATACTTTCATCGAAATTACCAAAATTGTACTCTTGAGCGATCACATGTGCAGTGGACTAGCTAAGGATCCGCCTATGCTATTTGTGATCATCAAAGCCTATAAATTCGATTCGTTTGTAGATATATTTATCATCGCATAGCACCCAAAAGTCTCACGTTAGGTATATGAGAAAATTTCTTTTATTTGCTCAATTATCACACAATAATGCTTATATATTAACTTTATAATTAGTCTTCACAAAAAGTTTTAAACTAATGAAACAAAGAGAGGATTGACTAGAATGAGTCTTTAACAAAATGGATACTCATTTTTATTTAATCATGACCAACGAAATGCAGATTGAACCAATAATCCAAAGAAAGAAACCCTCTTTAACTACCTATGAAATTGATTCCTATCATTTCCTTAAATGTGGGTGTTGCGTGTGAGAAATGTGTAGGAGAGACTGAGAGAGTTTAGTAAAAAGGAAAGTGCATTCATGTAGCTCCGCAAGAGAGTGAAGAACCACTAAAGTTAGGGCCGGATCAGGAATCAACTTTCGTGACAGATCGTAGCAGACGGTACTGTAGAGAATATGAGATGGAGTAGATAGAGTAGATGAGTTTTTTGTTTAAAATGTCCTTTTTGCCCTTTCCAATTATTAATAAATACACTACTAAAAAAAACCATATTAGCTACGGAATTTAGCTACGGAAATCCGTCGCTAATTTAAAATAGCGACGGAAAGTCCCCGTCGCCTTCCGTCGCTAAAGCTTCGTCGCTAATAGCGACGGAGCTCTTTCCCGTCGCTAATTTTTGCCAATTAGCGACGGAATTTTCCGTCGCTAAATATCTCAAAAATTAGCGACGGAATTTCCGTCGCTAATTTAAATCCATAAATTAAATGAAAAAGAAATTAATTTAATTTTAGCGACGGAAATTCCGTCGCTAAAATTAAACGGAAAATAAATAAAAAATAAATTAATTTAAATTTAGCGACGGA
>JAOWAN010000050.1:2786912-2799531 GCA_028566635.1 Lobelia cardinalis | reverse complement strand
TATTGTAATAGTTTAGGGAGGATTTTTGGAAAGAAAAAAATGTAGAATGTGTTCGTTCTTCCAAAAAACTAGAATTTTTCTAGGAAAGAGAAACTAGGATTTTCAAACCAATATCCGGATCGTGATACAATTCGGTGTCGGTTTATCGTATCCCATTATATCGAATCGTTCGAATCTTGACACAATTCGGAGGTGGCCTCGGTAATGGTTCGTGTTGTTGCAGATTATTCATGATGCGCCCAGAAAACCTGCATCAGCTAGGTTTTGGTATTTATTTGCTGAATTGATGTTCAGTTTGCACAGTTGTAATGAATTTTTATGCTTCAGTGAAATAGGTAATTAGTAATTTCTTTTCCCACCAAACAATGTTTAATAAAGTATTGTCTTAATTGATCAGATGATCCATTAGATGATTTCCATACTTTCTTTATCATTAATTACTACCTCCGTCCCTAAATGAATGTCATTTTTTGATTAATTTTGATCAACTTAATTAACTATTACTAAATATTTATAAAACAATTAACTGTTCTTAAAAAATTATAAACTAAGCTTGATATATTATTTATTATTCTTACAATGAAAAAGTATTCAGAATTTAAAAAATAATAAATATTTTGTAAAAAATAATTTGATAAAGTTTTACGTTGACATTTCAACAAGAAAAATTGACAATCATTCTGGGATAGAGGGAGTGTTCAAGTTGCAAACATGCGATGATCACATGGCATTGGCGGAAACTTTAATGGAGGGGGCCAAATCTTTGTTGATTAAGATGCATGCACCATTTTGTGTACTTTTTCAATTATGCTTCAACAATGTAATTATTTTTGAAGATTCTTAGAAAATTTCCTGAATTGGTCACAGTTGGATCTCCCAGAATGTTCTATTATTAACAATATTTCCATTGTATTATTAGCAACAGCATGTTCTGTTAAAATAGTGCTCCTTTCCATACAACTTTGAGTCAGCTAATACATCAACAATGGCAATTTTTAGTAGTGGACACATAGGCTTAGAATATTAGCCTTGCATGAAAAAGTTACTCCTTTTTTTGACAAACCAAAGGGGAATGTTAAGAGGGAGGAATAAACTAGTCTAAACTTGATGTGATTTGAAATTTTAGCACAACCATTGGTTCACAGGCATGACAGGCCTATTCTTCTTGAAGAGTAAAACCTTCTTGTTTATCGGAGAAAGCTGTAAAGCCTAACTGCCTTCCCGAATTTGTACTTGAGAAGTAAGATTGGAAGCCCTTGTGAACCTCGGCAGAAATTTCGGGTATGGTAGATGTCTCCGCAGGTAGTTCATTTTCTAATGAGTTTGAATGGAATGATTGCAGTATGTTGGCATTATGTGGGTTAAATTGAGGATATGTATTTGTTGAGGATGTAGCAATAGGGAAATTCCCCTGTTCTGTTGTCTAGAAGTTTTCTTTACCCACCAAACTTGAAGATGATTCAGAACCATAAGGTTCAGATTTGAATGTCGTAGTTAGAATCTCATTGGTACCGGTGCTCAGTCTCCGTGCTACTCTGGATAAGGAGCTGCTTCAAATGTAACTACTGCTGTGTGGCTTCATTTTGGGCGCTCTACCTTGCAGTGAGAGTGACATTTGAGTTACATCCGCCATTTTTTTTTCATTCTACAGTTCCGTTGTCAGGTGTGGATTTCTTTTCTTAAGGGACATCATACTTTTGGAAACATTGTCGTCATGATCTACCCCCCCACCGATGTATGTTAATTATTTCCATTAGATTTGGATTAACTATGTGGATCAAATTATACTTCTTTTGAAGCCTTAGAATTGGGCGTCATGTTCAATGGCTACTCAGTTTAAACTAAACCTTAGGAAGTTCCAATTCAATGAGGACTCAAGTGACGGAAGAAAGTTGCAGCAAGCTTATAGGTATTGATGCTTGTAAGTTTGGTTTTCAATTTTTTGAGGTTTTACATCATAAAATAGTGAATTTCGATGCGTCCATGAACAAGTGGCTAATTGGTGCATAATGTGGGTGAAATCTTGTTTTGAGAACTAGAAAATTTGTTAAGAGAGTGTTTTATGCCTATTTGCAAGTAGAGAGAATATGAGCAAATTTTTTGATGGGTACGTGGGAGTTTTTGTCAAGCCGTGGGTAGTCTAGTCTTCTACTGAAGGTGCTTTGAGCACTTTGTAATAGGGTTTGGTTGTGATAAGGATGCAGTGTGTTTCTGCAGATGTGTGTGTGGGGGTGTTTTTGGTATCCGTTGGTGCATCTAGAAGGAAATGCAAGAACTCTCTAGAATCAGGCTTTGTCGTATTCCTGATTCAGTGAGAAAGTTCAGTTTCTCAGATGCTTATGGGGTTTTATGTGGGTGTTTCATTGTGTCGCTTACGCGTAGTTTTGAGATGGGACTTGCCAGCAGCACTTTACTTGCAGCTTCATTTCTTTGTGCTTTTCCTTTTTGGACTTAGCTTGTCCTTTTCCTGCTTTGTATATTTTCTTTTTAATCCAATACGGAGTACTATTCCTTTGTTTAGTGTGTATATGTATTGGTGATGGTGACGGTGACGGTGATGTTTTGAACTCATCATTCTTTTGAATGATATATTTATGCTTCCTAATACGAGATTAACCAAGTTAAGTCTTATGGGTCTCAAACCTTGAGCATAATTATGGAGGCATGAATCATTTAGGAGTTGTGCAACCTCAACGCTGCGCGCGAGAATATTATCAACTTGAGAAGTTTCCTCATCTCTTAAAGCTAAAGTTTGAGGTGGCTGATAAGTTCTAGTAATGGAGCCTCAGGGAGAAAATGTTTAATGGCATGTGTGTTACTGGTGGTATATATTGGACTTGGAGTAAAGCCAATTTACTGTTTTGCTTAAGATATGATGCAAGCACCGTTCAATGGACGTTGATGATGACCCTACAGTGGAAGAATGGATAAGAATTGTGCTTGCGAAGTTCATATAAACTGCATGGATACTAAGGAAGAAAATTGGAATTGGTATCTAGTGATTGACAGTAAAAGTGAATCCACTTGTTTATCGAGCTTGTGCAGGAGGAAATGGAGATGTCGGCCTACTGCAACTTTGTGTGAATTTGAGGTTTCATACGGAGTCCGAACAGTTATGCATGAGTGTGGAATTTTGAGTAATGAGTGGGCATTGTTCATAAGAAGCATTGAGTTGCTTAGTTCTTTTACAAGAGAGAGAATCCCTAATATGAATCAATATATTTGGGATATCTCAAGGACTATTATAGTATTATCTAGTTCCTTGTTTTTAACCATGTTCTTTGAGTTTTTTGATTGATTACCTTTGAATATTTTGCTTTATCTATGGTAGTGGCTTGTTCTCTTTTCATTAGGATCGAGTAATTGGGTATTGTTCCGTCATATCTATTAAGCAATCCTCCCTGTTCATTGGACACTTGTTCATTGAACTTTAGTGTTTTAGCTTTGACAAATGTACATCCAGGTATATATATATATAGATGTGCATCCACAAAGACATGCAATGTGTGTTGATAGCTAATTACTCATAGAAAGCTACAATGTGGGTGATATCAGTTGAGTTTGAGGGGAAGGTCGAAACACACTTTTGACAGGAAGCGTATATAAGTACAATCTCCAAGATTATGCTGGAGGAACTGGCATGTAATCTTTTAAGATCATTCTGAAAAAGTAACTTCCTTCCTCACATTCTCATCTAAACCACATTTTAGTTTGCAATGATGTCAATATTCAGATTCTAATTTTCTTTCCTTTAGATTAATTCTTTTCGAGGTAAATAAACTCTTTTTATGCTCCTATTTTTGGAGTATTATTTTCAAAAGGGAGCAACTCAGTTCTCATGTTTCTTCTTCTGAGGTTGGTGCCTTTAGTCTTCTAGAAGAAGGATTATTTTTCAAATCCAGTTACCATCTGAAGACATTCTCATCTATAAGTCTTTGAGATATGGAACATGATTGCCTTTCACAAATAATTATCTCTCCGTCTCAAAATGAGTGTCCGATTTCGACCGTTTTTGGCCAACTTAATTAAATTTTCGCCAAACTAGTAGATGTTCTTGTAAAAGCCAATTGCTGATGGGCAACAGTTATGTTGTTGACCAACAAAGAGGCTAGCTGGAAAAATGACTTATTTTTCGTACAAGGGTAGACAAATGCAGCCTGAGTTGTTCGTTAATTATGTTCAACCTCATTCTTGTCTTCTTGATGCACCAAATCATATGTTATGATTCTTAAAGTCAGCCTCTTGGAGGAAAAATTTGATTGGGATGACTTGGTCACCAGGCTTCGATGGTTCACTGTTACAGATTGGAGAATTTAGTAAACGATTAATGACCCACCTTTGCTACCTGAGAAGTAGATGAGATACAGGAAGAAGGAAGAAACAATATGTTGTAGCTTGGTCTAGCTTTGAAACTGAATCTAGAGCAATAGCTCATGTAGTTTGTTACTTCAAATGTTTCACTTTCTGTCCGAAGGATTTGGGAATCATAAACCTATGAGTTTGTATTGGGATAACTAGGTTATGATCGACTTCTTTACAAATTTGGTACACATGGTATAACCTAGATATTGAAATTCATACACATTCTATGTAGAAATATTGACTTATCAGGTTGATCTACAATCCTTGTGTCGAGAGATTTGTTTCTAAATGTATTCACCTTCAGGCTCCGTAGTAATTTGTTTCATCGTATTTTGCGGAAGTTGGGTGTAAGAGGTACTGAGATATTTATGCTCGTTTAGAGGGAGTGATATAAACTTTTAAGATGCTTTATGTCATTATCGTCTACAGAAAGGCTTGTATGTAAATTTAAATCTTTATCTATGTATGTGACACAAGTTTACTTAAATTTACAGTAGAAAACCAATAAATAAGAACATAGAGAAGAACAAATGCATCATATGAAACGACTTGGGCATCACTAATATTAAAGAATATAATGAAATATCTCAATTTTATCTGTATATGTGACTCAAATTTACCTTAGATTAACAGTAGGAAACCTATAAACAAGTAACGTAGAGAAGAAGAAATGCATTATTTGAAACTTACTTGGGCATTAATAAGATAGATACTGAATATGTTTTGAGTAAGACTAGAACTTATTACGAGATAGCCAACTAAGAAGGAGATGATAGCGTGTGGTATAGCGTAGATTTCTTCAAGTAGCAATGACAGAAGGAAAATTGAAATGAGTCATTTACCCATTCCCAAGCAGGTAGGACAAAGCTTAATTTATGATGGTTAGAGTTTGAGTTCTCTCTCCTTCTCTTTCTCTCCCCTCCCCCTTGCTTGTCACTCCGTTTCTCTATGTAACAGGGAGGTTTCTTAATCTAGTTATCGTTATCGTTAGACTGTTATTGGGCCATCCCACACTTTTTCTTCCCTTTTCACGCCGCAATTATCTATGCTCTTCTAATTCTCTTTGTTCAGATATGTGATTAAACATTTTGGCTGTGTTGTCTTCTTTTTGTCACAGGAATATATGTTGGTGAGGAAAAAGTGATCCATTTCACCCGGGGTGGAGGCCAGGAGATTGGTACTGGAACAGTGTTGGATCGCTTTATTTTCAGCTCATCCCCCTCCCATCCAACTAATACTCCATGCCCGAAATGTGGTGATCAATCAAAAGCTGATGGGGTTATCTCTTCATGCTTAGAGTGTTTTCTTGCCAGTGGTGACCTATATCTGTTTCAGTATTCTGTCAATCCAGCATTTTTTCTAGCCAAAGTTCGAGGAGGAACTTGCACCATGGCCAGTTCTGATCCTCCGGAGGATGTTCTTTACCGTGCTCAATACCTCCTTCAGAACGGTTTTGGAGTCTACCATATCTTTAAGAACAACTGCGAAGATTTTGCAATATACTGTAAAACAGGTTACCTCGTCTTTACTAGCGTCAGTGTAGGGCGAAGTGGGCAGGCAGCATCGTTTTTAGCTGCTACCAGTGCAATCGTCTCTTCACCACTTAGATTCTTGACCACCAGCACTCCCGGTCTGGCTGCTTTGGGCTGTGGTATTTATTGCGTTAGCAGGTACGTTTCCGACATTGGGATACGTCGCGACGTGAAAAAAGTCAGCGTCGAGAGGCTCGTCGCTAGACCTGTCTTAGCCGTGCTTGATGATTCATCAGAGGTGGCGGCCAAGACAGATTAGTGGTAGTAAAGTTTGTGGGAGCAACATGTACGATTGTAAGAGGAGGGCGAAAAACTGAAGTCAAAGATCCATCCCTTGTTAATGTCTTAAGGGAAGTTTGCTCGCCTGTTTAAATCTCTACCTACAAGGTATACTATATTTATGATTGAAACTTGTGATATTTTATTTATCTGTATTGGTGTGGAATTTTCATGATTATTATTTTATCTCTCTGTTATGATATTAATGTATTGAAGATTTATGTTTGGACTTTGTATCCTTCACCATTACCTGGATGGTTGTTTGTTGTTGTTCCTGTCTACTTGTGTGTGTGTGTGTGATTGTTTTTTTCATATGTCAATACTTTTGCACGTTAAGAATAAAAAATTGTCGAAATCCTAAGAGAAGACTCTTTAGGCCAAACCAAAAAATGTGTTAAAACGTCGTAGTCGTTGACTTATAACTTTATAATGTTTTTTAATGATTATAATATAAATAAGAAAAAATAATAATAGTAATCATTAAAAATACAAAAATTAAATATTATATTATATTAACTTGAAATCCAATCCAAGCCTTATCAGAGTTTACGTTCATGTGGTTCATAAGTAGCACATTAAGATTTTATTTTATCATAATGCTTAATTTCTGAATGAACAGTAATTATATTTGTGTTACAAACGACTTTTTGTTGAAGCAGATCCCATAGCTTTGGCCATTTCTCTAAGCACGAACTTTTGAATCTTCCCGGTGGAAGTCTTCGGTAGCTCCTCCTTGAACACCACCGTCTTCGGCACCATATAATGCGGCAACTTTGCCCGACAGAATTGCATAATTTCTTTCTCCGACAATTTCCCACCACCCATCCCCGCCTTCAAACTCACAAATGCACACGGTGTCTCCCCCCAAAACTCGTCCGGCCGAGCCACCACCGCTGCCTCGTTTATACCCGGGTGCGAATACAACACCGATTCAACCTCCACGCTGCTCAGATTCTCCCCACCGCTAATAATCACGTCCTTGGACCGATCCTTGATTTCCAAGTACCCATCCGGGTGCATCACCGCCACATCTCCCGTATAAAACCACCCGTTATCTCTCATTGCCTTGGATGTTCCCTCCGGATCCTTTAAATATCCCAACGTAACACAAGCACCCCGTAACACCAACTCGCCAAGAGTTGACCCGTCCCGAGTCACACTCACTCCCGACTCGGATGCCAGCACATCCACCTCCGTCATCCCCAATGTCCTCACTCCTTGCCTAGCCTTCAACCTCGCCCTCTCTGCCGCTGGCAACCCATCCCATTCCTGCTTCCACGTGCATGCCACGGCCGGGCCACCGGTCTCCGTCATTCCAAACACATGAGTGATCACAAACCCGAGCGACTCGGTCCTTTGAAGCACCGCCGCAGGCGGCGGAGCTCCGGCAGTCATGATCTTAACGGGGGATTTTAAAGCATTTCCACCTGTGAAATCAGAATCAGACAGCATGTTGAGCACCACGGGCGCGCCGCACATGTGCGTGACACCATGCCGCCGGATTGCATCGTAGATTACCGAAGCGTCGAACCTACGTAAGCACACGTTGGTCCCACCGACTGCCGCCATCCCCCACGTGTAACTCCAGCCATTGGCATGGAACATCGGTAGGGTCCACAGCATCACAGGCTGTTTCGGCATACTCCACTCCACAAGAGAATCCATGGCCACAATATACATTCCCCGGTGGCTGTTAACAACTCCTTTAGGATCCGACGTCGTGCCGGATGTGTAATTCAAAGTCAACGGGTCCCACTCGCTTTCTGGACGGACCCACTTAAAACCCGGGTCACCGTTCTCCACCATGTCCTCGTAAGTATTCAAGAAGTCAACGGCATTAGAGGGTGCGGCCTCATCGTCAATGATGAGAACTAGGATAGGGTGAGGGGTACGAGGTGGGAACAGAGAGATTGCTTCGATGGCCAAAGAAGTTGACTGGTGGTCAACAAAGAGTAATTTGGATTCGGAGTGACGGAGGATGACGGAGACGGTGCGGGCGTCGAGACGGGTATTGATGGAATGGAAGACGGCGCCGGACATGGGGACGGCGAAGTGTAGCTCGTACATGGCCGGAATGTTGGGGGCCAAAACAGAGACAACCTGGTGGCGCTTCTTGTTGGTTCCTAGGAGGTTGGAGATAGAGGAGGCGAGCTGGAGGCATCGACGGTGGGTTTGAGACCAGGTGTAGGTGGTGGTGTTGTTGTAGATGATGGAGGCGCAGTCGCCGTAGACGGTGGCGCATCTGTCTAGGAAGCTTATCGGTGTCAGAGGGCTTGAGTTTGCAGCTGTTGGCCTCAGTTGATCCATATTCCTCTGTTTTTTTTTTTTCTTTTGTTCAGCGGCCGGGAGAGGTGTGTGTGTGTATCAGTCTATGCGTGGTGAGAAATCTGACTTTGAGATTTTAATGTAAGAGGGAGGTAGGAGTAGGTATCGACAAATTGTAAAGACCGCAACTTAAATCAAATGTTTACGTATTTTTCTATTTTTGATCATTTCGTTAGGTTTGTACCAAAAATTTTAAAGTCGAACCATGGTAGGTTGGTTCCGAAATATTCAAGCAAATTTGAAAATTAAATCAAATCATATTAAATTGAATGATACAATTTGCTTCTATTCGATTTAACGGGTTAGAATACGCTTTATATATACACTAGTGTAAGCCCGTGTCTGAAAACACGATATAATATTCAATTAAAATTTATATTTTAATTGTATCAGTTCTAACCGTTGCTTAATTTTAGACTACTAATTTGATTAAGAGTTTTTAAATAATTATTGCTTTTTTTGTTTATATTTAAAATAATTATTGATTAAAAATTAATTAATTTTAACTTCTTAAATATTTGAAAAAGAAATTCAAAATACTAATACTCCATCGTACCAATGAGAGAACAAAATACTTATACCCATTTACATTTAACCTCCTTCCTTCCTACCATAATAAAATTTAAATTTACATTTAACCACGGGCCCTGTCTTTCACGCCCCAGTGGAGCTCCACCCCGATTTGCCCCTTCTTTCTATCACCAGCTTTTGTGTCGGTCAAATATAGTTGTGCAATACAAATTTTAAGAATTGCACTATTCATTTGCACACCTTTCCAAATTTATTTCGCTCTCATTTATAATATATATATTGATTTTTTAAATATATTTCTAAATAAGTACATAATAAATTTTAAATTTAAATTATTTTTATAGTTTTGTTTATAAAAATCTACATAAATAGAAGGTTAAGTTTTATATTATAACGTTTAAAGAAAAAATACTAATTATGACCGAACGAATATAAAGTGATTTGTGTCCAAACTCCGATAATTAGCGTATTGTTCAGAAAGTGACTATTTTTTATTCAATTCAAAAGCATTAAGCGTGAGTAGCAAAATTTTTACCTCACTCAAATTTTTTGACGTAAGAGTAAGTTTTTCGTAAAAAAAAATATTACAAAATTTCCAATAATGACTATGAAGGCGATGATATTAGTGGGCGGACATAAAGATTAGATTGCCTTATCATTAAGGATGGACCATGAAGCTTCCTGCTTTGGGCGATCACTTTGGTCGCCTATTGAGCAGATCGCAAGATCGCTATTTAAATATTAGATTCAGATGCTTTAGAACCTCATTTTTTAAAGTGGGCTTCTTCGTTGGACTGTGCTTTTATTTGGATCCGTTGGGCTAGTTGTTGAGTTTGAGCTTATTATAAAAATAAATTATTCAATTTACAACTAACATGATTTGAAAAAAAATTAGTTGTTGTATATATGATTTGCTACGATTTGGTTCAATGTGAATATATATAGAATTTCGTATGAAAACGAACCGCATGATTTCCAAAATTACAAATAGTAATCGAACTCTTAATAAAACCAAATTAAATTGTAACCGAGTAGACTCTTAATAAAACCAAATTAAATTGTATGATTCAATTAGATTTGGTTTGGTTTATAATTTGAGGAATTTGTATTTAGATCTAGGACTGTGCCAAAAAGAAAAAAAAAAATTGATATCTTAAAGCGTATTTTCCTTCTGTACTTTCGGATTAAGTAAACAGAATCGCCTTTTAGTATTTTTTTCACAACATTTCGACTAAGCACTTATGGAATGTAATCCAACAACAGGAATGGTACAGGAGAATATGAGAAAATGGAGCATCTGAGGGAGAGAGCATTAGAGTGGATATTTTCGTACATACCTTCGGCTCCTATCAGCCCCTTTTTATATTGTTTTTTTTTTTTAATAATCAGAATTAATGGTGATAAACAGTTACAAATCGCACGGGATTTGAAAATTTTCAAATTCGAATTCTGTTATGGTGTAGGGTTGGTAAAAAAATATTTTATCCAAGCCCACATACACATGTGCAACCGAATCGAGCCGACACTTGGATACTCCTAAGAGCATACCCTTAAATTATACACAAATGTTTAGGCAAAAATCCCCTTTTGATCCCTGACCTTTGACCCAATTGTCTACTTAGTTCCTATCCTAAAAAGGCGCTCAATTTCATACAAAAGTATTAAAAATCTGTCCAATTTAATTCCTCTATCAATTTTGACTGTTTGACTGTCATATGTGGCAATAAATATCTTACGTGGCATTGATATGACGCTTATGTGGACAATAGAATTGAGGAAAAAGACTTAGGACACTATTGCCCTTCTTTACAAAAAAAAAAACTTTTATTTAATTATTAAAAAAATCTATTTATTATTTTTTTTAAATACAATTTTAAAATAAAATAAAAAACTTAAAAATGATCCACCACAATCCCAATTAACCCACCACCCTCTCTCCACCACCACCACCAAATACAAAAACACCATCTTCATCCCATGAAATATCTGTTCAGTAAGGTAATTACCCTTTAAAAAATCACTGCATCTCATCGATTATTTTAAGCAGAAAATCACCCACTCAATTTTTCAACCCCTTCCCGATGTCCAAGCTCCGATCGCCACCACCAAAATAGGAAAATGCTCACAGTCATACAAAACAGCTGAAAAGGCGCAGAAGTGTAAACAAAAATTGAGAAAGTAAAAATCCAAGTCCCATTCAAATAACAGTGATCTTGGAACAAATGAAAAGAAAATTTCAGAACAACCAAAACAAACCCATTTTGTAACAGAGGGATTAACATAACTACCATTAATAACAAAGGTCGGCGATTGCAAATCTGTTTACCCTTGGAAGGAGCGCCGCTCCGATCTTGATCCCCCAAATCCAGATCTCTAAATCCCAATTCGTGCCCTAACCTTAACCCCTGATTTCAGATCACTCCTTCTTCACCTTAAACGGAAAGCCCCTCGTTCAAGATTGTCGTATTCCCCCTTCATCCACCCTCACGCTCCAATTTCGCCTCGCTGGCGGCGACGGCCATGGCTGACTGCTATCTCAACATGTACGCGATCAAGAAGCCCGATAAGCCCGATAAGGTTGCTGATGAGTTGCTGCTGATTTGTTTGAGAAGAAGAACAGATCTACAGTTGGGATGAGGATGAAGGGGAGTGAGAGATCTACGCCGGGGAAATGGGGAAATGGAAGAGGCTGAGAAATGGGGAGGGGGGACGCAGTGAGGAGGAGGGGGTATATTTAGGAAGCTTTTATTTTTTTAAAAAATTTAAGTTAAATGATTTTGATCAATTTTACTATTTTGCTCATTTTATATTGCCACATCAGCATTATTTAAAAGTAATTTGGGACTAAGTGAGCAACTAGGTCAAAGATCAAGAACCAAAAGGAGTTTTTTGTCCAAATATTTATAAACACTCTTCACACTTTATTTTTCTCAATGTGAGATTTCCCAAAAGCTCACCTCGATGAATCTTTTTTAAGATAAATTTTGTCATTCACCCTCTGAAATATTTTAATCGTTTGACCTTTTATAACGTAGATCCCATCAAAATATTCGTATTATCTCCAACTCACTCTAACGAAATAATGTTTTATCACTCTGAAATAATGTTTATCACCTTGATTAAACATTTTGAATTTATCATTTTTCCAATAGTATCTTCAACAGCAGTGGCCCCAGAGGCTGAGTCATCATCATCATCAACTGTCATCCCCTTCTGGTGGTCAAGAAGTATGAGAGAACTACGTTGCAGCAGGAGCCTCAGTTGAATTGTCACCTGATGATGGCCATTTTGCCCATGACTAGGGCTGAAAATCGAATGGATCGGATTGGAAATAGGAAGTTTCGGGAAAATTCTAAAAATTTTCGAAACGGAAAAGTCTATTCCAATTTCCATCCAAAAAATATCGAAAATGCATAATACATTTCAATTCCGAAATCATGTATTTTTTTCGGAATTTCGGAAATTCCAAATTTCCGAAAACTTTGAAATTTTTAAGAAATTTCGGGAAATTTTTTTTTTTCTTTCTAAAAATCTTGAAAAATTTTAGAAACATAGAAAACAATTTATATAGCTATTACATCCATCATAAT
>JAOWAN010000050.1:2740035-2752891 GCA_028566635.1 Lobelia cardinalis | reverse complement strand
CTCTCTCTCTCTCTCTCTCTCTCTCTCTCTCTCTCTCTCTCTCTCTCTCTCTCTCTCTCTCACACACACACACACAATGTTCTTGATTCTTTAATGTTTGGCGGAATGCATGGCAAGAATCAATGTATGTTCATTGCATCGTCAATTGGTGTCCCCATTTGATCCTTTGGTTGAAACACATGGATGATACAGCGCATTAATGAGCTTAATCTAACAGTACGTTCTTATTGAACATGAACCATAATGATCGAATATGTCATCTATCTGTTCAACAAGTTGCATTGCATTAATGTAATATCGAACTACTTGGTGTAGCAGATCCATATGTGAGCGTGTGTCTTCATGTTACTCTGGTCTTGGATTGCTAAGATTATAGATTCACCTTTGTCCATTCTTTCTGTAGGACGAAAACCAAACTGCAATGGGATCGGCTCAGCCTGCTATGACCCAAGGTTTGTTGGAGGAGATGGTGTAATGTTCTACTTCCACGGCAAGACAAACGAACATTTCAGCCTAGTATCCGACTCAAACCTCCAAATAAACGCTCGCTTCATTGGGCGCCGTCCACAAGGAAGATCCCGAGACAACACCTGGATCCAAGCACTTGGCCTCATGTTCGATTCACACACCTTCACAATATCAGCAAACAAAGTCGCGCAATGGGACGACGAGTTAGACCAACTCCTCTTCACTTACAACGGCGTCCCATTTTCCATTCCACCGAGCCATCTTTCCACTTGGTCTGCTCCGAACAACACCCTCCTCGTCGAGAGGACAGCTAGATCCAATAGCATAACGCTAACGCTGCTAGGCGTTCTCGAAATGTCCGTTAACGTGGTCCCCGTAACAAAGGAAGATGACCGGATCCATAAGTATCAGATACCTTCTGATGATTGTTTTGCGCACTTGGAAGTGCAGTTTAAGTTTTCCAAACTTTCTGACAAGGTTGAAGGTGTTTTAGGACAGACTTATCGGCCCGAGTTCAAAAGTCCGGTGAAGAGAGGCGTGGCGATGCCGGTAATGGGCGGGGAAGACAAGTATCAGACATCTTCCCTAGTGTCTGCTGATTGTAACAACTGCATTTTCAAGGTCGATCATGAGATATCCGATGATTTTATGGCATTGGCTTTGGACCCTCAAATGACCCTAGATTGCACCGGCAAATCGAGCAACAGCACCGAATTTTTTTGTCGTCGGTGAAAAGAATTCATACAGCAAACCAAAATTAGTACTCCCTTCGTCAAAAAATGAGTGTCACAAAGTTGCATATGCTCATTATCAAATTATGACACTCATTTTGGGCTTAGGGTCTAAACACAATGATTTTATTATTTCTCTCTTTGTTGGAATTTTGATCGACATTAATAAGAGTCGAAACCGGGATCGTATCTATGTTCTCCTTCATTTTTCCTTTTTTTGTAATCATTTTCTTATCAATTATTGTTAGGATTCATCATATCAATGAGAAGCAATGTATGTGATTAATTTGGTACCTTGAGCTACAATGTATTTGGTTGGTGAACATTAATCATGTGATACATTGTAATTGGTAAGAGACAATGAATCTGAATTTTTTTTGAGGCATATCAAGGATCAATCTCCCAAGTATAAAGGGGGTTGAGATGATCTTGGTTGATCACACCTTGAGAGAAGAAGTTCAGATATCGTTAAAAGTGCAATGTAGTCCCGTCAAGGGGGAGAGCAATAGAGAGGTGAGAGTATATAATTTCACTATATTTTGAGTGTGGGTGTACAAAGGGCTTATCTGGGTAGGTAAAGGATCTTGTGTTGATTATAAATACAAGGAAACTTTATATTGTATTATTCTCAAATTAGTGAAGTTGGTGGCTCTCCGTGGAGGTAGACTGGTAATTGGCCGAACCACGTAAATCTCTTGTGTCTCATTTACTTTCGGTTTGTGTGTGTGTGACATCCTGGTCTCACTCTAGAGCAAGGACATCCTGGTGGTCTTTTAGAGACGCACTCCGAGGTGTAGCTCGGATTGTCGGAGTCCAAAGTGTATCTTGGATCTTGCTTCCGTATTACGAGATTTCCCGTGCCATTGTTGTAATTCCGCTGAGCACAACAATTGGTATCAGAGCCGACGGTTCGTGCCGGATTGCTGCGTGCTTGGTTCGAGCGGAATGGCTGATCTCAACAACTACGGAGTTCAAATGTTCGATGGCACGGGAAGCTTTACACTTTGGCAGAGAAGAGTAGGCATCCTAGTTCAACGAGGCTTTGCAAGGGCGTTGAAGGAAATGGATGGTGAGCCGGAGAAAATGACGGAGGACGACTGGGAGGATATCAAGGTGTGACGCGAAAGGATTTGGTGGTTCTAGTAGGTCCTAATCCAAGATACGCGGGAAGTGTCGACATCAATGCTATAAGTGCGGGAACAAGGCCACGTCAAGGGAAAATTTTCGAATTGAAAGGGTAAGATGTTGGCGATGCGGAGCATTCGACGGGATTAGATGATGGAGAGGTTCTCACGGTCTCCAATATGGGCGCTACTTCTCAAGGGCTGCGAGGGGAGTCATGGATATGACACGCGGTGAAAAGAACCTACTAAAGGGAGAAGAGTGCAGTGGTATATCGCCTGGTGGGGAGTACGGTATCTAGTACTCGGACTTCGAGAATTTATTGGAAACGAGGTGCACAAGGTTTTCAAGTAGACGATGGTGAGAGGAAATTCCTGCTAGAAAATAGGTCGTATCGAGGTCCCTCTTTGAAGCCGACAAGTGATGTCGTCTCGGTTTAAGCTGCACATGGATTGGCCGATTGTGAATCAAGTGGGTAGGATCAAATTCTTGATTCAGATATTGTGTAGCTGGTACAAGTGAATGATCAATGGTACGTTTGTGGAACTTACAAACGGGTTATCTCTATTTTTGGCTCTCATGATGATATTTTTGCTTCTCATGTGTTTGGAGGGGGAGATTGTTAGGATTTATCCTCTCAATGAGATGCAATGTATGTGACTGATTCAGTGCATGAACCTTGAGCTACAATGTATTTGGTTGATGTACATTAATCATATGATACATTGTACTTGGTAAGAGACAATGAAACTGATTTTTTTTTAGGCATATCAAGGATCAATCTCCCAAGTATAAAAGAGGTTGAGATGGTTTTGGTTGATCACACCTTGAGAGAAGAAATTCAGATATTGTGAAAAGTGCAATGTAGTCTCGTCAAGGGGGAAGCAATTGAGAGGTGAGAGTATATAATTTCACTAGGTTTTGAGTGTGAGTGTACAAAGGGCTTATCCGGGTAGGTAAAGGATCTTGTGACGTTGGTTACAAACACAAGGAAACTTTGTACTGTATTATTCTCAAATTAGTGAAGGTGGTGGCTCTCCGTGGAGGTAGGCTGGTAATTGGCCGAACCACGTAAATCTCTTATGTGCTCTTGTTTATTTCCATCATTTGTTATATAGGCTTCTTTATCTATGCCCAATAAGGTGTCTCCTAAAAGAAGGACGCGCTGGTGTTCCATGAAGGAAGGACACGCTGGTGTTCCTTGAAGGAAAGACGTCCTGATAGTCCTTTTGAGAGACTAAAGTTGGGGTGTATATCGGAAGAACGAGATCAAAATTATTAGCAAAAGTTTATGGCATTGTTGTGTTTCGCGCTCAGAAGCTTCCGCTGTGCACAACAATTATTTAATCAAAATATTACTTAAAATTATGGAATTATAAATATAATTATTCATAGTTTATCTAAAAGATTATTCCAATAACTATTCATATAATATCCTATTAATTAAAATTAACTGATCAAGGAAAGTCACTTGTTTTTTTTTTTTGGAAAGAAGAGTTTTTAAATACGAATTGAGATTATTTATGTCAAATGGTATATCATCTACTGTGACATTGCTTATAAAGATAACACACGTATCCAAATATTTAAAATTTAAAATTATCTTTTAAATAATTCAGATATAATTTAAGAAAATTATCAAAAAAATAAAATATTATTTAATATAAAAGATCTAAGTTCTTTCAATATCATTCTTTCTTCTTCTTGTTCTAGATGTTTTGATGATATCAACTCTAGATCGTCGTATTTTTATTTTGAAAAATGATAAAATAAAAAGATGTAAGAAAATATAAAACTAATGCTATAATCATCAATGTGAATGATCATGAATATATAGGTTGTGTTCTCCGGATGATTTTCATCCAGGATTTTTGATTTTTGACTTTTCTCTCTAGTCCCACGGTTTTTCTATCTATCTCTTTCTTACTTTTTACTTTAATCATTACAAAAACCCAAAAACCAAATCAATAAATCACCCATCCAAACACAACCTAAGTTTGAGTATTTATAATTTTCAATATTACTTAATCCTAGTGTAAAACAACGATTTGTTTTTTTTTTTTTTAAATTTATGTTATTAAGGGTACAAATTATGCATTTATATTATTTCTAAAATAAATTACATTTTTATGTTTTATGAAAAGGATATTATTTGTCTTGGAACACCAGAAAAAAGAAGGAAGATTTTTTTTAATGTGGCTAGTGTTAGTTAATGTATTTTGTAAATTTGGGTCAGTTTTGAGAGTGTATTTTCCACTTTGTTTGAAAAAAAAAAAAAAACAGTTAAAAATTCGTTCAGTAAGGTTAATTTCACAAATATAAATTTTCTCTCTTTTACATTTTTTTTATACTCATATATCGACTTTATATCCTATAAAATTACATCAGATCACAATTATCACTACCATTAAATTTTTAAAATTTTAAAGGACAAAATTATAAAATTAATATAAAATCAAAACCCACACAAATAAATAACAAATTCTAAAAATAACCCTTCCAAACAATCTTATTGTTAAATGAAAAGAGATGGCGTCTTCCTTGGCGGCAAACAAGTGAATGATTAAGGTTGATTTTTTTAATTTTAAGCCGCATTCCCATTTACGGTCGTTAGTTAAATGTCGTCAATATAACGTCGTCGTAAGTTGCAACTTTTCCGTAACCAACTTTTACTTTTTTCTTTCTTTATAGTAATATAATAGTGGTATATTATGAATACTATTTTTCATTAAAATAAGTTGATGCGATTAATACGCTTTAAATCATAGTGTGATTGATACATTATTTTGTAATTTAAAATTATGTAAAATTATTCAATTAAGAACTATTATGATTGATCTGATTAATTAAGAACGTAATATAGTTCAATTCGGATAATCTTTAAAATTATTTTATAGACATTCGACCGTTTGTAAAATTTGTAGTGACGAAACAAGGGATAGTTTGACACTGCGTTTTCGCTGTGCAAAAGTGCTTTTGAATCTTAAAATTGATTTTTCAATTTAGACGGGCATGTTTAACAAGAAAAATCACTTTAGCATTTCATCTCAAAACGCACAAAATAGCGTTATCTCAGAATCACCTCCCAAGCTGCTTTTCTGAGAATCACTTTTACAAATCTTTATTTTTGAGAATAGTATTCTTATAATCACTTTTTGATATGATAACCAAACACACATTATAAATCACTTTTGTTTAAACGCACTTTTAAAATATAATTACCAAACACAAAATTGATTCTTCAAAAATCACTTTTCTAAAACTGAATTTTTAATAATCACTTTTGAAAAATCACTTTTATAAAACGCTTATCCAAGTCATAAGCATGATTAAGCGAGATAGGACAAAGTATTATGGGCTGCTCATATTTTTTTCTTATTAATTTTATTTATAATAAATTATATATCAATTTAAAATTAGGAAGTTTTCCCTATGACCCCTTGAACCATTTCAATATGCTATGAAATTATCACAAATAATTGTCTTTTTTTTTTTCTTATATTTATTGTTGTTACTGTTAATTCAGTCCGTCAATTTGAGTTAAATGAGTTATAATGAGTTGAGTTATAATAAATAAAAGGTTGTAATAAGTCAACTTATTATAACTCATTTAATTAGCCGATCAACCTAATTGTCTAATAAATGAGTTAAGTTAAATTCAAATTAATATTTAAAAACTCTTTCGCACAAAAAAAATATTTTTTATATATTTTAATACATAAATTTATATTTAAATGGGTTGAAATCGATTAAATTGTTTAGCAGATTAAAACGAATTAAAGTGGGTTAATGGATAACAAATAGGAGCGATGTATTCCTTTTATTTATTTTTTAGAAATAAAAATGGAAGGGATGAAAAAGTGAAGGGAATGAAACAATCTCTTATTTGATAAAAAAATTTCCTCCAAAATTGAAGTAAAATAAAAGGAAATGGTGAAAGCTAAAAATTATTTAAAAAATTTTTTAATTTTTCATCTCATATCAAATAAGTAAAAGTAATTTTTTTAATTTTTTTCCTTAAATAACAAAATGGAAAAATATTTGTTACTCCTAAAAATTAAACACTTTATTATTATTATTATTATTATTTTATTTTCCACCCCTTAGTAAGTAAGTATATATGAATGAGAAGAATGAGATCACTGAAGCCGCGTCCAAAGACATTACTCACCTTCTCAAAAGTCAAAGAAAAAGGTCGTACATGTAAAATTAATTGGTCACCACACTCTACCAAAACAATTTTACTATATAGTCCTTTTACTCTGTTTCATGACAAACTCGACAGAAAAGAGTTGACTTTGTCAACATTTCAAGAGAGCGCGTGTATTGAAAAATTTCAACTTGTTTTTTTGTGGAAGCTTCCATTTCCAAAGCCTATTTCATTACAAGATGGTACTTCCACTATCGACACGAGAATAGTTCGGGTTACGACGTTGATTTTTATTGATTTTATTTGATATTTTTTAATTATTAAAATAAAAAAGTAAAAAAAAGATAAAAAAAAAAAATAAAAATTTAAAAATAAAAGACGATGATAAACTGATATCGTGACCCTTAGAAGCATTTATTTTTTATCAAATGTATAGAAAAATTATAAATTATATATAATATGAATATAAATAATGCATAAATTATATTATTATTATATTTATAATTATTATGTAAATTTTATTTATAAATTTTATATACATTTGAAAAAAATACATATTTTTAGCACTGAATGCTTAGGCACTCGATATAATTTACATCTGTCGTCATCATCTTTATGATTTAAAAAAATATATATATATATTTATAATAATAATGACTAATTATAGTTTGAATATAAAGCCGTCTTCTTTAATAATATAGTGACTATTCATAACCACGGCCTCTATATATTGAATTAATTTCATTATTGCATCATCTGAAGTTACTTTAATCGCATGACATGACATGCCCAGTTAATAATTTTCCGTTTTATAGATAATATTTCATTTGTTTTAAAATAAATTATTAAATAATGATATTTTATTAAGAAAAATTTCATTATTTAGACACGGGTGAACCTATATAGGAACCCCACTCAATTTTTAAGAAGTAAAAAATCACTTAAAATAAAATTATATATTTTGTATTTAGGACATTTCTATGAATGGGGGAGTTTGGATTTTCTATGACATTTGGTGTGTCATTCTCTATGTCATCACTCACATACTGATGTGTCTCATTGTTAATGGGTCCTACTAGTATGTGAGTGTGATACACAGAATGCCATAAAGGATTCGATAAAAAGCAATCTATGAACATAATTCTCAAGACTTGCATTAAAACTTTGTTCAAATTTTCTTTTTATCTTTTTTTAATCTTAAAATTAAAAAAAAATTATCAACACGCGTCCAAACTGGGCCTAAAAAATTGGGCAATTCCAAGTGAAAGCTCACCTAAACAAATTAAGAAGAGCATCAAGACATCAACAAAAAGCAAGCATGCATATGATCATGTGAAACCTTCCCCATTACAAAACTAACTTCTTGGAAAGTGACCTCCCAACCTCTTCACAAATCTTTAAAGTCAATAATAGGAAGCTTCAAACTTCAACCCAAACCCTTCATAAGAAGAATACACACATCATGACTCTATCTACTCCCTACTTTTTCCTTCATTCAAAACAGCCTATATATCCCCCAAAACCTTGGCCTACAAAATAGAGAAATTATTTTTTGGCCATCTTTTTCCTTGTTCAAGACATTGCCAACTAGAGTTGGATATTACCATTGCTGAGATTGGACTCACTTAGCTTAGCTATATAGCTAGAGTTGCAGTACTACACCATGGCTGATCATCAGAGAATCCACCCGGTTCAACAAGACCAACCGGCCGAAGCACCCTCAAAGCCGACGGCTCCGTTAGTGCCACGAAACTCATCGAGGTCCGATAATGGCAATCCGGAGGACCCGTACTACCCTGTGCCGCTACAACGTACCATCCCACTTACGCAATCAAAGCCTCCGAAGAGACGCCGGAGCTGCTGCCTCCGGTGCTTTTGCTGGACGTTCTGCCTCCTCTTCGTCATAGTCATCCTCCTTGGCGTCTTAGCCGCCATCATCTACTTCGGATTCGACCCCAAAACCCCGAAATACTCCATAGACGGATTGAGAGTCACACAGTTCAATCTCAACAGCGATAACAGCTTGGACGCCACGTTTAACGTGAACATCACCACGAGAAATCCCAATTCGAAAATCGGGATTTACTACGAGGGTGGCAGCCGGCTGAGCGTGTGGTACTTCGGCACACGGCTCTGCGAAGGCGCGCTGCCCAAGTTTTATCAGGGACACCGGAACACGACCGTGCTGGACGTGCCACTGTCGGGACGTAGCGACGACGCTAGTACCTTGTTGAGCACGTTACAAGCACAGCAACAGACCGGAACTATTCCCCTCCGGCTCAGGGCTAGGGTTCCGGTTAGGATCAGGCTTGGGAACTTGAAGTTGCCGAAAGTTAGGTTCTCTGTGAGGTGTAACTTGAACGTGGATAGCTTGGCTGCGGATAACGTTGTCCGGATTAGGGATAGCGATTGCAAGTTCAGGCTTAGGCGATGATTTCACATTTTGTCTATTCTTTTATGGCCCATGGGCTTATACTATGCTATGGCCCATGGGCTTACACTTAGTTTGATTTACGTAAAAACAGAGGAGGATCATAGGGGGTTCTTTTTTTCCCTCCATTCTTGTATTTTAGGAATACATTTGTATTTTTTGTCTGTTTTATTTGTTCATATTATTATTATAAATCAATAATACTAGAGACCCCCATTTTCTATCTTTGAAATAACCACCATGCACACGGGGGTGATAAAATATTTTACTAAAAACTTATCGCCAAAGATGACTTCTCCGGTCGGGGAACGCATTAAATATTTACCTAAATCGGTAGGACCTTGAGCGGATCCGACGTTAGCTCCAATTGGGATTCAAGTCTTAAATAGAGGTAGTACGGTTAGAAAGAATGGTTGTCCGCCTCTAGTCCTAAGCACAGTGAAAGCATCATACTCTTAATGAGTTCAGGATCTGTCAAACCAAAATACCCAACAAGCATTAGGTCATGTGTATAGATCAATCGAATCTTCGTCTCTTTTATTTGAGTGCACTATCGCGGCAGCTTGTTGGCAAGGTTTGGGTGTTAACTTGCCACCTGGGCATGTGTAGAGTGATCATATTATTACATCTATCCCAATGATAGTAGTATTTTGAATTTATATCGGACTGCTTATTAAGATATTTCACCATTTCAAGTTTGTTTTTAGTAGATAAAGCAAGTGATAAGTGTATTTTATACACTTATTTAGAGCTCTTTTTTATTCATAAGTCATGCTAATTTCGAGCATTTTATTGTGATTTAATGTGTGTTTTAGTATTTTTGGTGATTATAGGAATTTGGAGCTTAAAGTGATTAATTTTCCATTTCTGTGAGATAAAAATTACATATTTGGAATCCTTGTAATATTTGGAGAAAAAGTCGTAAAGGCCCGTTAGTCATTCGAGCAACTTGTCAACAACTTATGAAGAAAAAGACTAACGGACATCAGAAAGCTAACGACATCAGGGGTCTAAATGTCAAAAATGCAGCAAAGTTTCGCTTGTGGACAGCAGCAGCTTCCAGCTATTGTACAGTACAACTCTTGCATGCACAGATCTGGTCAAAAGCCTTCTCCTCCAGCAGCCAATCAGGCGCTGCCACGTGGCAAATGAAGGAGAAGCAGGTCTGCAGCTCCAGTATTGTACCGTACAGCAACATAATGCACAGGATTTGGTCAAAGTTTCCTCTTTATTGGCCAACTACAGATTGATATCCGAAAGAAGTTGACAAAGTTCTTTCCAAATTGACTATTTCTTCGTGGCATGGCTTGAAGATTGCACTACAATTCCTCCGTCCGTGCGTACAAGGGCAAATTAAATCCGGATATGGGAATAAAAATTTCATGAATTATCTTCCAAAGTCAATTAAGGAAATTGTTGATTTTAGTATTTATTCTTTTCCTTTTAGGTTTAGAATTTAGATATAGTTTTAGTATAAATAAAGGCTTTGGCTTATTTTTTAGAAGAACCCAATTTTACTCCTAAATTAGTGTTTAATAGTTTATTTATTTTCTCTCGTTTCGTTCTTTCTAGTTTAGGGATTGGCTTGATTTGACAATCTTATTATTCAATCAACGGAGTTTGACAATTTTCGCAGAAGTAAGTTTTGTTTTCTATATTCAATTTCTTACCCGTTTATTGCTTGCTAATTTGATTTGTGTGTTCTTGAATTAGGATTGACAACCCTAGTTCTTGACGCGTAATCGCCGTCCAAATTAGTTATTTAATTATTGTTAGTTTATATATTGTTATTAGAATTTCAAGATTGACAACCTTGAATCTAAATATCAGTATTAGTTTAATTAATTAATTTGAGGCCTAGGCTCTCCTTGTAATTTGCACTTAATTTATGCCCCATTCTAATCCATTACTTGAGTTGCTACTCAACGAGTCGTGGCCCTCTTCTGAAGAGGTTATCGGGTCAGGGTCAGGTGGCCGGGTTCAAGCGAACGAAGCTTCTAGTTCTGGATCCCTTCTGGAATCTGGACAACGAATTTCGTCACACCAACAGAACCAGCCAACCACGTCTCTCCCCTTCGCCATCTCAACTGAAACTCCAAAACCTTTTTATTGAGAGTTTCTTTTCATCTTGTTCAGCCATTCAAAAAAATTTCCTCATTCACAAGTTACCGGTCTCGTATTCTCAAGTTTCGGGTTCTTAAGAGATTGTTGCTCGGCGACCACACCGTTGCTAGCTACCAGAAAATGTCAACACCTGCAGAATTTTATAATTCTCTTCCGCCTATATGCAAGGCTTATGGAACAATATGTTTGTTGACAACTACCGCAGTTCAACTTCAGATATTACCCATTGCTTCCATTGCATTGCTTTATCAGCGAGTATTTTATCAGTTTCAGATATGGAGGCTGATTACCAATTTCTTCTTCCTTGGCTCATTTAGTATTAATTTTGGGATTCGCCTATTAATGATAGCAAGATATGGAGTACAATTGGAGAATGGACCATTCCAAAGGCGTACAGCAGACTTCTTGTGGATGATGATCTTTGGGTCATTATCACTTTTGGTGCTATCTGCCATCCCCTTTTTCCAGTCGTACTTTCTTGGGGTATCTCTGGTTTTTATGCTCCTCTACTTGTGGAGTAGAGAATTCCCAAACGCTAATATCAACATATACGGTCTCGTGACCCTCAAGGCTTTCTATTTACCATGGGCTATGCTTGGTATGGATGTCATCTTTGGCTCACCGATTGGACCCGATCTGTTGGGAATTGTCGCTGGCCACTTGTACTACTTCTTAACTGTCTTGCATCCGCTTGCTGGTGGAAGGAATATTTTGAAGACACCATTGTGGATACATAGACTAGTTGCAAGGTGGAGAATCGGAGCTCCAGCAAACGCTCACGCCCAGCCTGAGAACAACACCGGTGGGGCTTTCAGAGGAAGATCTTACCGGGTTGGTGGATGAAGCTGTTCATTTTGCCACCAGGTCACAAGCTCGTGCCATGCATTTACCTGTGAAATTTCTGAGGATATAATCAGAAGAGCCATGCTAACAAAAGTGAAGTTTGTTTGAATTTCTAGCATATGTTTGTTAGGATTATTATTAACATAACAACACTAATAGGAATAGATCAATGGCAGATGTATTCATGTTGAATGGAATGTTTTGATTAATTGACAAATTTTTGCCTTCCAAAAAAAAAAAAAAAAAAAAATTTAATTAATTTGTTTATTCAATCTATCGTCATGTTTTGTATGCTTAGATTAAGATTGAAATCAAGTATTCAGTACTTATTGAGTTTTAATTCATCCGTCCTCGTGGGATCGACTTGTTCTTATCACTTTATTACTTGATTGATCGCGTTCTCTTGCGCGTATATTTTCATTATCGAAAATCTCATATCAGCAAGAGTAATCGATCTTTGTCATTTGCTAGAATTAAATTCATTCAACACTTCACTCACTAGTGCCATTCGAGGATGATCTTTGAAATGCAAGTACAGTGGATTAAAATGATTCAACCGGATGGAGGTATCATACATGTCATAGACATCCATCATTTAAACATTGTTTGGATCATCGTGGAGAGCTTCATCACC
This sequence comes from Lobelia cardinalis, assembly GCA_028566635.1. NCBI lineage: Eukaryota > Viridiplantae > Streptophyta > Magnoliopsida > Asterales > Campanulaceae > Lobelia > Lobelia cardinalis. The sequence goes on along the minus strand of JAOWAN010000050.1, from coordinate 2,740,388 downwards.
ATGTCCAGAGTCAAATGTAGACATCTTCAAATGTCAAAATGTAGAATTACGGAGGACTCTATAGAATAATTATAGAATGGAAATGAATTGATATCAAATATATTAATGAATCAAGAGCCCTCGCTCTGATATCATGTTAATTTCTTAACAGGTAGAAAGAAAATTGAGAAGAACATTCATAATTCTCATTCATAGATTATCACATTACATAATTATTGTCTTATACAAAATTAAGAGAAAAACTACCTCCTAACTGCTACAAACTGCTGCTTACTTAACAAATTACACAGCGTTCCTTGGACTAACTGCTACAGCAATGAACATTATCTTCATCGGAATTCTCAGTGGGGGGG
>JAOWAN010000050.1:2728917-2739186 GCA_028566635.1 Lobelia cardinalis | reverse complement strand
ATTTTAGATGCTGAGGAGGACATGAAGGTAAAAATGTGAACCCCTCATTTCTTTTTGTATTCGTGCAATTTTTGTATATATTTTAGTAGAATGTTCATAGAAGCTAGATTTCTATCGGGCAATAAAACGGAGAATCGAATAAACGAAACATGAATAGGAACGACTAAAACCTAAAGGACAAGTTATAAAAATGGTCCATGTACTTTGGAAAAATTTGGAGAAAAAGTCCATAAACTCAAGATTCCTCATTTTCGTTCCTGCAGTAAAATAATTAAATGCAATCGATCCAAACTCTTAGTTTCGGTTCAATTAAATTTAAAATTAAAATAAGCGTGGCACTTGCTAATGGCGGGGAAAAATGTCAAAATGCTTTGTTTTTTAGTTGATATATGCTGTGTTTTTTTTTTCTTGGCAGATTTTTCTTCCCAAGGGATGCTCGGTATTTTCCAAGAATAAGTGTCATGATTTGTTTTCTGACTTGGACATCATGGAGAACGGGAGTGTTGGTTGCTTTGATGACGAGTATGACTGAGTATATATGATGTTCATAGTTTGATGGGTGGGGTGTTTTTCTATCCGAATGGTTTATTGGGAGTTTAATGTTAGTTGTCTAATAGACTAATGCCCCCAAGGGTGTACCTACTTGGAACATTATTTATGTCCTGTAGGTAGGTTGACATGTCCAAGTCTTGGTTAAGTCATCTTTTTTTTTGTTTCTTTCCTAATTTGGTGAAGGTAAGTAAATCTTGGAAACATAAATTAATATCTCTGGTATTTTGTGATTTCTCCTTTTACTTGGTTACCTAAGTAGCTATCATCTTCGATATGATCTCTATTTTTATTTCTGAAGGAAAGTGTTTCATATAATTTTTACTCAATTCGTTTCGATTTAATTGTCCTCGATAATGATATGTTGTAAGAGATTTATGTCACTTTCAGGACAATTAAAACAAAACGGAGGGATTATAAAAAATTACATAATCGCAAGCAATCACCAAAAGATAAGGGCATCCACAACGGGAGACTGAAGAGAGATTGAGAAACAGTAGCAGCCTCTCCTTTTTCAGGTTGAATAGTCTTGCAGATTTCTTTTAGGGGAAAGAATGAAGGAGAGCTTGGATTTGCCCAGCCTCTCTCTCCTTTATAAACCAATGGTCTCCTGCCATGTATCACCCCAGTAAATAAATTAACAAAATTTACATCAATTGCGGAAATAAACAATGGTAAGAAATTTAAATTGGTCTTTAAAATAAAACAAAGAACGATGTACAAGCCAAAAACCAAACAACAAAGGAGAATAAGTAGCACATTTTTCATAAATAGTTCGTGATAAACAACAACAAATGACTTGTAAATATCGAAAATCCGTGAAGAGATAAATCATAGGAGAACAATCACGGTGAAATTATCCATGAAACAAACAATGGAGATAATCGTTTATCAAACCCATAATTGACAACTTCACACATCCATATGATTAAAAAAAAAAAGGAAGAAGTAACAGAAGAAGAGAATTTAGGCAAGAGAGAGAGACCCACCATTCTTCCACTCCTCCTCAAATCAATTTGCAGCAATTGAGGGCGGATTCGACTCCACCACTCGTGAATTATTCCAAATTCAGTAGCGGTTGGGGGTTTCTGCAATGGGAGAGAGAGGAGGGGGGAGAAGACATCGGTTGGTCGAGATGGAGACCTACCATCGATTTTTGTGTCTTGCTAGTGCTTATTTAAATGTTAGCAAGATCGTTGAAAATGATCAACCCGTATCAAGTTATTGGCAAAGATTAATAGATTTTTATAATGAAAATCGAGACATAAAGACGCAAGTTGAGAGGAAGACCAACTCGTGTAAACAACATTGGTACGCAATCAATGCTCTTTGCAACAAGTTTATTCCAAATTTGAAGGAAGAAGCGGGTTTAACGGAGGAAGAATTATGGATGAAGCTCTTAACTTATATGAAGCAACATACAATAGTAAGTTTCCTTATGATCATGTTTGGTACTTTCTTAAAGATGAACCAAAATGACCGGTGATTATCATTACGATAACATATATGAGTCATTCCAAGTTGCTCAAGGTACAATACCATCACATTATTCCAATCGAGAAAAATACTTTGAAATAAATAGAAGACTGCGAAATCGAAGAAAGCATCATCAACTCCAAAATGACTTGATGAAGCACTTGTGGAATTGTCGCTCTACTCACATTCATGGAAGTGAAGCTGGAGAAAATTTTTACTAAGTTATTTGTTCTGTTATTAATTACATTTCCTTATGTAATTTTAATTAATTCTAATTTTTATGAATTTCATATTTCGTGTGTATATTATTTACCTAATTTTAATCCTTTGTATTATTATTTTTTATTCTTTATGTAATTTATATCTCATGTATGTTAACTTATAAAATTAAAATTAATAAAATTAAAATGCAAAGTATACTATATAAATTAGTTACATATATTTATATATATATTTTTTAAAATAATTACATATATAAATATAGATTCATAATCATTTAATTATATATATTAGATATTTAATTTAATGAAAATAAAATTAATTTAATAAGAGTTAATGAAAAGCTAATGTGGTAAAGTATGAGAGAAACTGATCATGGGGCTTTTTTTTTTTTTTTTTGAAAAAACTGAAAGAAAGGATGAGAGAAGCTGAAATAGTGAAAAGCTAATGTGACACAGTCTCAAGAAAATGGAAGAGTATGACCAATATGGATGCCTAATATACCCCGAATCATGCAATGCTAAAGACAGCTTAAAATTGATACAAGTGTATTTGCATATACGCGAACATTGTTCTCAAAATCCAAGTCCAAGATGTAGTTTCAGACAAATAATCTCAATGAGAAAATTTCGAACAGAAAAACGGGCGTACCAAAAAAAATGGCCTACACCACCCCCTCCCCTTACCACTTCACTCCCAGACCCACTGCAGCAGTCATTTCCCCTTATACCCTGGCGCCGGCAACCACTTTTCACCGGCGTCGCGATGTCCTAAACCCCTTTCTCTCCGCCGACAAACTCACCCTCAAACTTTCGAACCAGAGAAAACCCAGCAAAATCAATACTAGGGCTTCCGAATCCGAAGTGGACTGCGTAGGCACCGGCACAGATGTTGAATGTATCGTTAATTCGTCCGAGGATGATGATGGAAACTCATCTTCTTTTGAGCCCAAAGCGGCATCTTTTCTTGAGTTGGTATTTGAATGGGGGTTGTTGGTTTCGCCGTTTTTCTTCTGGGGAACAGCAATGGTGGCAATGAAGGAAGTTTTGCCTAAGACTGGGCCTTTTTTCGTGGCGTCTTTTAGATTGGTTCCGGCTGGGCTGTTGTTGATTGGGTTTGCTGGGGCACGCGGCCGGAGGTTTCCGAGTGGGTTGGATGCTTGGGTTGCTATTGCTCTGTTTGGTTTTGTTGATGCTGCTTGCTTCCAGGTTTGTTTAGCTCGAAATTCTACCTTCTTTTTTTTTTTTTTTTTTGGCATTTTCGGTTTTGCTGGGTTTTTACCTTGCTAATGTGAATCGTTATACAATTGTCGCATTTACGAGTTGGTATCTTGTGTTACATTTATGAATGGCACTGGAATAGACAAATAGTCACCAACAAGCAGCACACACATTTAGCTGAAGATTCTAATCCATGAACACTGAACATATCAGTTGACTAAGGCACTGTGGTTGGACTAGGAGAATTCCCCTTACGGTTACTACATTACCTCAGATTGCATGATGAGCACCTTGCGCCACCTCGAGGACCATCGGCTCAAGAATAAGCTACTATCTCATGACAAGAGGGAAGCAGGGTCATAAAAATGAACCGTTGGTGTCCTTCTTGGAGTACCTCATAGAGGGGAACATCCATAATCAAACAACTACTGAACAAAAAAAATGACATTCTCGTTGGACTACTGAACGAGATTTGACTTTGCAATTCCAAATTACTCTTGATCATACATCTCCAAGAAAAAATAGAATGGGTTTTTATGATAATTAGATTACTCTATCTAATATCTATGAAAAAACCTATCTTGGGATCTTTTGGGATTTTGGATTGGTTGTCAATAGCAGTAGTGAGTGCATTGCTGTGGACTTACCCGGGGACATTTACACCTTTAATTTAAAGCCTATTAGATAGGCATTTGTGTAGTAGAACAATGAAAACCGTGTGAATAAACATGAGGTTGTTGTATGCCCATGTGTGTTTGTGTGTAAATCTGTTTGGTGTTTCCGTGTTTGTTTGGACGTGTGTGTGTGTGTGTGTGTGAGAGAGAGAGAGAGAGAGAGAGAGAGAGAGGTAATTGGCCATCAGCTGAGGCATCTCTTTATTGTTGATTGATTATATGTTCTTTTCAGGGTTTTCTTGCTGAAGGATTAGAAAGGACGACAGCTGGTTTGGGAAGTGTATGTTACCTAACGTTGCCCTTGCTTTCATTACATTCTATTGGAAGTTAAATGAAATTAAGTCTCGTTTTGATTAAGTTGGAAATTGGAACAAATTTAGCTGCCCTAATGAATCTCTATTTCAAACATGAATATAACACTATTTAGAAAATTTTGGTTCACCTATTTTTTGTTGAATTGATAATATAGTACTCATCGTTGGGCAAAGCTTGCCTTTTCTTCGCACATCTTTGATCAATCAATGTAAATAGGATATGATAGATACTTTGAAATGAACGTCGAAATAGTTTTATACTGTGGAGCACTTGATGTGTTTCTAACGTTGAACATTAAGCAGTCAGTATACTGGTACAATGAATCAAATTCCATATTCCCTCTTGCTCACATACTCTGTCCTTGATGCTAAAGTTCTCCACAATCGCTGTCTAATGCTTAGATCTTCATTTTCACTCTTTATCATCAATCTAAGTACCAGTGCTACATATACTATCACATGAAGATAAAAAGTACAACCAAAGGCCATTATTTCCAAACCTAAGAATTCAATTTATTTTTTCTGGTCACAGTTGAGAATTCTTTTTCAAAATATATTTGCAATCTCAAGTACGAGCACTTAGGTTCCCTTGAAAAGTCCATGCTTGTGGGTTCTGTTCTATAACTAACCTTGTTGGAGACAGATTAAGCACTACTATCTTTTTGCACAAGAGAGTAATGAATCTTAACATGTTAGTTGAAGACCAAAACTTGTATGGCCCAACATTTGCTGTGTGAGCTACCTTCTATCCCATCTAGAAAGTTTAATACTCCCTGTGTTTCAAAAGAGTCTCATCATACATTTTAATTTTTTTAAAGGTAGAGCTTTACATGTTAATACCATTTCTGAATTACACTGCCATATAAGCCTTTTTTTAGTTTATGGGACACACAGAAAAGAACAGTGGGAAATGTTTTTAGTTTCCAGGTATTGCACTTATATTTTATCTGGACGTATTTATACTGTTGCAGGTGATAATTGATTCACAACCCTTAACGGTTGCTGTACTTGCTTCCCTGTTATTTGGTGAATCGATCGGCCTTGTTGGGGCTGCAGGTCTTGTTCTCGGTATCATAGGTCTTTTACTTCTTGAGGTATTACTATCACAAGTCCTTGATTTTTAGATCATTTTCTTTCAAATTATAGGTTTTTAGCATAAACTTTTGAAATTCATGTTGTTAACAACTCCCTCCGCTCCAAAATAAGTGTTCTAGTTGAATTGACATATAGTTTAGGAGATGATTTGACTTTAAATTATGTGGATAGGAAGAGAGCGATAATGGGTCCTAGTTCAAGTAAAATGTGTCTCAAATAGTTTGTTTTTGCTCCATAAAGGAAAAGTTACCAAGTTAACTCTTACTTTGGAACACTCCAAAATAGAATAGCGGACACTTAAATTGGAACGGAGGGAGTAACATTCAAACATTAGTTATGGTTCACTTTATTCTTCAGCTTTAATCTGTCTAGTCTACTGTCTAAGATTTTGTTTCTGCTGACAAACTTTCCAATTGGCATATGATATAACTGCTTTTAAGTCTAAATTTTATCGTGCAGCTTCCTGTTCTTTCATTTGATGAGGGTACTTTTTCATTATGGGGGAGTGGGGAGTGGTGGATGCTTTTGGCAGCTCAAAGCATGGCAATTGGCACTGTTATGGTCCGATGGGTTTCCAAGTATGCAGATCCTGTTATGGCTACTGGATGGGTAAGTCCATTGTCTGACTAAGTTTATTTCGTAAATATTTCTCGAATACAATTTTTCCTGGTTTGGGCCTATTGTGAAAACGAAGTTGGACATCATCAAGGCACCATAAAAAGGTTTTTACATATTATTGAAAGAGCTGTCCATAAATGCATCTTGTAACAGTCCGAAAATATGGGAATGATTGAGCCATATGAGCATGCTTGTAGCACCCATCTAACAGGCTAGCATTTTTGGGCAGAAGGCCCAGTTCCCTACAATCCCTTTGTAGGAGTATGCTGGGTCAAGCACTGCAAATTAAGTATTTAAGTGGCTTACGATGCAAAGATTCCACATCAGTTGTGAAAGGAGAATCTTAGGACATGTAAGAACTGAGAAGGTGGGTAGCGCCAACAAGTTGGCTAATAATTCTGGGTCAACCAATCCATGAGATCATATTTTGGAATTAACAAGTATTGCTTAGCGACTCCATCACCATAAATCTCACGATATTTCAGTGTCAAACTTATAGGTTCACTTGCGGCTAGGTTATTGCTGATAGAGGATTGAGAGATGACAAGCAGATAAATGGGGCTAACGTTTGCAAAATGTTGTTGCAGCACATGGTCATTGGTGGTCTTCCTCTCGTGGCAATCTCCTTTCTCAATCAAGATCCAGTTGTCAGTGGAGGGGTGAATGAGCTCACATCAAATGACCTTTTGGCCCTTCTGTATACCTCTTTGTTCGGCAGTGCCATTAGCTATGGTGTATACTTCTACAATGCTACAAAAGGTAGCTTGACGAAGCTCAGCTCTCTGACCTTTTTAACTCCAATGTTTGCTTCGGTTTTTGGATACCTCTATCTTGGTGAGACCTTTTCACCGATTCAACTAGTTGGGGCACTTGTTACTGTCGCTGCAATATACATGGTTAACTATAAGAATGCTGTCGAGTGAAGCACTTCTCAGTTCTCACAAAATTGTTGCCACTAGGCAAGACAGAGATGGCAAGTTGGCTTGACCTAACTCCCAGAGAAGATACTATTTTACATGGATAGTATCTAGTTGGCTTGACACATCTAGTGTAAGAGAAGGCATACAAAAAGGTTTAATACTTCATAAATTGCCGAACTAGTAAGGGTGTCGTTTCCAGGGAGCATGATCGAAGGTTTGTATCGCTACTTCTTGATCAAGGGAACTCATCAGTACATAGTTTCTAATACAAATCAAAACTTCTATTCAGTGTGTATTGTGGAAGTACATTTCCCACCGTATTTGAAAATATAGTCAATTATTTCCTTGAAGCTCAAGAATTGTACTTAGTATATGCAGCTCTGATGATGCCTTTTTATTCATGTTTTTAGACATTTTAATCCCAAAATCTGTTGATGATTTTTCAACTTCTCATAGTACGTGTTCCCAGCTTGTTCACATCAGTCAATAGTCACAACAAATGCTCATTGAGACACTTTGCTTCAAAAGTGCAAGCGCTCATGCTGAAGAAGCTCAAGTACTGTAACTGAAGAATATAAACTAAGCCATGTGTTCTTTCGGATTAAAGAACTAGATGAAACAACTGGTACAACCAATCAAAACTATACTAATGAAAATCAAATTTAGAAAGGAAAATGAAAAGAAATGAGAGAATAAATGGTTGCAAGTTTGCAACCCAGCATTTGAAGAGACACACATCCTTAGAAATCAAGTTGAAGCAGATGCAGCGGCAGGCATTGTGTATCTACTAGAACCAACTCGGCCACGCCCTATTCCATTCCTCTGATTATCAGATTCTCTTTTCTTCACATAACCCGACTCAGAAAATGCACTTCGCTGAAATCCCAGAGGGTTGAAATCATCCTCTCTGCTATTAGACTTTGAGGAAGTCCAGCAGTCAGTGGAATCAGCTGAATTCGGTTCCCATGGAGAAGACATCCAGTTGATTTGTTGACCACCCGCAAAGCTATTGCTCCCGGATGATTCTTGCGCCTCTTCCATATCTTCCCCACCTCCCACTGGACCTCTTCTAACGGTCACATACTTGTGAAGGCTTGGCTCCATCAAATCACCCATAACTTCCATCTCAGGTTCTCCAAGTGAGTTCTTCGAATGCTTCTCATCATTCTTGTTTAATTGATGATCAGTGGGGTTTTTTCTCGTTTCCTCAGAAAACTTGGAAGAGATATTAGAGCTGGTAGTGGAATTTAGGTCAGCTACTGCCTCAAGAATGGAGCAGGCCTTGGTGAGACAAGGAGGTAGGGAAAATGCTGGTTGTGGGGTGCCCTTTTGGTGGAAGTTTTGGATATCTTCAAGTAATAGAGAAGTGTAAGATGGATTAGGGTTCAATAGAGTTTCAGGGTTGATATCAAGGTCTCGTGATCGCTTCGAGGATCGGCTTCTCGTCAACATTTGAAATTTCAGATTTTCAGCTCCCCCAGGAACCAATGTAACTGCAACATTGCCCGTCACTGGTTGTAATTCTCCTCCGGCCTCATCGGCTTTCTGATGTTCCTTTGTTCTGAGATCTTTGTTGCTGCAAGTTTTGTTATCTGTCCCTTGGGCAACTACCACCTTGTTAGTGTTTATCTTCTCACCATTTGGCTTCTGCACTGCAACCTGCAAGATTTTCAAATCACATAAGCTCCACAATAAAAGAAAACCCCAAAATTCGCACTTCCAGGCATCCACCATACTTCTGTCATCCAAATTCTCAAAAATCAATACTTGATATAAAAAACAAAATGGAGAAAGATAATAGTGTTAAGCCCTTCTGTTTTCTTCATTTGATATGCCCATGTTTTTCATTTGTTAAGAGGTTCTACTTTTTTTTCCTTCACACAATCATTCTACTTCCCTGTGAGGCCTTAATTGCAGATAACAAAGATGCTTTGTGACCAAAGCGAAAAAGGACTGGTTACCTTGTTGCTAGATTGTTCATTTCCAGCCACATTGTTGTCGATATCGCCCAAAGGGTTTCTTCTGTAAGGAGACTGTTCAGCCTTCCTTGAATTACTTCGACTCAGTGACAATGACTGCGGCTTTTGGTCTTGGTTCTGATTGTCATTCAAAACCCTAAGATTAGCTGGAGACCTGGAACGCGGTGATGCTACACGAGCTGGCGCAGGCGCTTCACCTGCATTTCTCTTCACTTGAATCCTCCGAACACCACTACCCATCGCTCCCTCTCCACCATTGCTACTCTTATCCATTGCCATAGAAGATACAGTCGCAGGAACCGAAATCATTTTCCCGGGCCTATTACCACCTGCACCGCCATTACCACTCCCCGAAGCACCACCACTCGTAATGGGTGACTCAGATCGCCTTCCAGGAGATCTGCTCACTCTCCTACCACCACTCCCACTCCCCCTCTCTCTACTACCAGATCTCGCCTGTGAACTATCTTGTTGCTCCCTCTCCCTACTTGGTGTCCGCCTCCTCCTAGACGATGAAGGAGACAAAACCCTAGGCTCTCGTTGTCGGTTTCTATGACGATGAATTCTCTCCGCTTCGACGATGACCTCATCACCATCACCACTCCCATCATTCCTATCATTCCCCCCATTTTCTTGGTCAAAATCAAAACTTCTTTTCGACCCACTATACTTCCTCCCTCTCTGCACACAATTAGGGTTATCCCCAGAATTTGCCACCTTGCCGGTGGAGGAGCTCCGGCTGAGCCTACCGCATTGTATCAAAATCGCATCCACCTCTTCCTTAGTACAACTCGAAGTTCTCACTGGAGTCGCTGCAACAACAACCCCACCGTTAATCCCATTTCCCAAATCAGGGTTAACTTTATCAGGCTGGGAAATTTCAAGAACCTCCTTCTCTGAATTGGGTTTATCTTCTTCTTTTCGTCTTTCAATCTCGTGGCTCTTTCTGTGCTTTATAACAAAGATCTCCTTTTTCATGATTTCTTGCTCCCCAACAATTTTCTTGACTGGGTCTTGAGTCACTGGCTTGGTTTGAGCTGGTGGGTCTGGTAGTGCTGAAGGAGACGATGAATTTGTAGTCTTCTTGCTCAAACACGTTCCCATCTTGTGCGTGTTTTCAGTATGTGTTTGTGTGTGTGCGAGAGAGAGAGAGAGAGAGAGAGAGAGAGAGAGAGAGAGAGAGAGAGAGAGAGAGAGAGAGAGAG
>JAOWAN010000050.1:2703201-2716167 GCA_028566635.1 Lobelia cardinalis | reverse complement strand
GTACAATCTACCAAATTGGTAAACATGGCACGAAGTGGGATCAGGACACGTTGGCCACCAAATATTTCAGAACCTGCCACGTAGATTCTTGTGTTTGGTGGATAGCCTAGGGCTCGAAGGAGAAGGCCTACCTTCAAAGTAAAGGTACAAGGAATGTAAGCATTTCACCATGTATTGTGAACACTAAGACAGAAAAATACCTCCTATTTACGTAGATAAACTGAAACAAATTAACATGGGTCAGATACTGAGTCAGCACATTAACCTGCAAGTGATTTGCTAAATGCATACATAGCTGATGTGTATCTGTACATTACGTCAGTGATAGAGTGCATAGACCAAAAACCAGACCAAGGCCAATTATTCAGGAAATTTCAGAAGGCTTTGCGCCAAAGACGTGCAACCGCAAACATGGGGAATAAATTCATAGACATAATACAACCCTTTCTATAATGATATAGACATCAGTAGCTAAGAGAGGTTGATGGCATTAAATGGAAGTACAAATATAAAGCATGGTCCTTGCAGCATGGTAATGGATGTGTTGTTTTTGCTTTGTTTTTGTGTTTTTATCACCTGGGGAAGCTAGTTGAACTTGCTCATGTATATTTCTAGTTATCTTACAATGTAGCAGGAAAATGTTCGCCAAATTTCTGTTCCTGAGAAACAAATGACTGCTTCAATAGCTTCCAACATAGCCTACCTTTTCAACCTTAAATAGGCAGAAGATCTTCCCATCTTAGGAGAAAGTGTAGTTTCCTTGTCTGGTAGCTGTATTCACCCTAGAATCAAGAAAAACTCCCTATGAAACAAGACCTAGGCTAAATGCAAAAGCAATCACGAGCTGTGGGTAAAACAAGATCAAGGAAATATTGAAAAATTAAGCAAGTTTGGGTCACTCCTTGTGTATCTCTTTTCCTGGGGTTTTTAGACTCGTTTTGCATTGACACCCCATCATCTAGGTTTCTTGTTAACGAGACTGCTTATTTCCCCAGGAACTTAAAATTTTTTCAAGAGCCTTTTTGATAAGGATCGGAGGAGGTAGTGGTTTTTGTTTATAACCTTCCTTTTTGACAATTTCCTGATCACCCTGATTGAGGATCCCGTTTACTTGATCCTAGGTGCATTTTTTCTAAGTTCTTTATGAAGACTCAAGTTCCTCATCATTTTCATAAAATTTTGGTATTTTATCTGCAAATCTAAGGCCCCTCAGATGTTGAACTCTTGCATAATTCCTTATGCTTGAAAGATAGAAAACTAATGGCAGGAGACAAATGATTAGGATTCGTAGTGCGATTTCCCAGGGCAATTGTAATGAGCACCCATCAAAAGCACAATTCCACAAATACCTTTTTCTATGTTGTCCAGTGTTAGAGGTTATGGCACATACTGCTCTGTCTCTGGGGGAACATTGGGGTGGCCATCCTCTTGAGCCTTTCTTACTATTATTTTATGACTTTGGTTGAGGGACAGCTGAGTGTGCTGATGGTGCTATGTAGTAATTGGAATTCTCTGGTGCTATCAGATCAATGCTAGAATTTACAATGGCCAAGCAATTTCTTTCCGTCAACTCGACTCAACTCAACTCGGCATTTTTCCCAATCACTTGGGTTGACTATATGAATCCTTTTCCGCCATTCAATACGGTCAAATGCAAGGTCATCACATAAGCCACAATCCTTCATCTTTTTTTCAATGATAGATGTCCATCTTAGGTTTGGCCTTCCCCTACCCCTAGCTTGATTGAGGTTGATATCATCACACTTCCTGGCAGGAGCATTAACTATGTTGCACTTGCCTGAACCATCTCAAACGATCCTCTCTCTCTCAATTTCTTTTCAGAGAAAAGGATCCGGTTTATAGCTTCATAATCTTCGCGAAAAGGAACATTTAGAGATTCAACTTGCGCCAGACTAAAGAACAGTGGTATCATTTTCATCCATTTTTCTTTTTTCCACTACAATTTGTAGTGGAAAGTGGAAACTTGTTGTTCAATGTTTTATGTACTTTATCTTTTACTTGTAAATCAGCATTCTCTCAAAACATAAAAATAAATATAATAAAAAATAGTTTATGAATGTTATGTTAAGCCAACTAACAATTCCTGCAACACCGAAAATGAATTTATAGGAACACGAAAAAGTATTTCATATACCTCTTCAGGCATGATGGGACATGAGCCATTCCATTTTCGAAGAAATGAATCAACACTTAATTCATCATTAGCAATCCCCTGCTTTATCATCTGTGAGCGTCGGTGCTGTACAAGTTCAGTATGGACATCCTAAGCAAATGCAAGGGAGGGAGGGAGGGAGGGAGAGAGAGTCAGATATAAGCCAATAGAATTATGTAACGTGTACTGCTGCTTCACATGTATCATGCTGAATAGCGAACAAATGAAATTCCCAGCTAGCAATATTTGCTAATGGATGAAAATGAAACGTTCATGCAATCAAAAATGTGATTAGGTTCATATGCATAACAAAATCTGCTGTCTTAGAATATCAAACACTGGATAGAATTGCAGGAACTGATAGATTTCAACAATAGCACCTACAGAGTTTTGACTTTTTATATTTCCCGTATGTACACATGTAATCAGAGTGTGAGTGTGTGTGCGCGCGTGCACGTGCGGGAGCTAGCAGGTTACCCTCTTCTACAATTTGACAGAAAAATTCGCTAGGACTATTCATTAGAAGCCCTTCAAAATTAATCCTGTCATGCTCCTGTGATGTGGTTAATGAGTAAACCAGCTTTAGATTTCTAATAGTCATTCATTCTGGGCCCAGCTCCTCCATTCATAATTCCCTGAAACCACTCCAGTAAATCTGTAGAACATCTGTTGTGGAGGTCTATCTTGCTGCATCTTAGTTAACGTTTAGGTTGTTAATGGGCAAAAGGCATATTCCAGAGTATCCCAGGGAAAGGGTAATGTGACCAGAGTAAAATCGTAGTAGCTCAAGTAAATATTCGCCTCATTCCTCACATTTTTATTGGAAATAACTGCAAATCCATGGATATCACCAGCCAGACCCTACAGGATATACTCAAAATTATTCACATAAATAAAATGCAGACAAATAAATGGGAAAAAGGGTATGTATCATCTTTTCTGCTATGTTCCATCCTCCAACCACTCATGTTTTCCCCTCTTTCAACTTGTGGACTAAAATTTTGCTAAAGGCACTACTTCTGGACACTTTCTTATTTGTCTTGGTCAGCAGGGTGGCCGTCTTCATATTTTTAAGACCTAAAAAAAACATGGATGTATTCATCTCCAGCTTAACATGACACGAGTAAAGAGAAAGGCGCACAGCCCTGGGGTTGATCTGGAGAAGAAAATAACTTTTTATAGAAAGAAATATTTTCCACCAAACTGGGCTAAAGGTTAGATTTAGATTGAGAATGCATGAACTATAACCAATAGGACTGCCCGGAAGGTGTGTGCGTGTGTTAGTGCGGAAGTGTTGGTTCCCGCACCCAGCTGAGTTGGTGGTGGGAGATTTCAAATCAAGTTTCGACCAAGAAAAGGTTGGTAGATAGATTTGGTTCCAGTACCTCTTTCACTTTTATTACCAGTGACACCAATTGATGATACAGCAACATGCATATAGTTAGCAGTCTTCAGTTATTTGTCATGCATGTCTCTGTTTCTATTATTCACTGTTGTTGCAATGCAGCAGAATTCACTTACTAATCATGCTGTTCTTTATCTAAACTTTAATACCTCATATTAGTCTATTAGTATATCATTAACATATTCATAATGCACTATGTTACTCCAACAATTAAACGTGTCGGGTATAAATGTCAGATTTCAAAATTGGATAAGGTATGAAATATTATCTGACAATTGTCATTGGGCATTCAGCATGTTACTATTAGTGCGTATAAAAGCTCAACTTTATCACACATTTCGAACAATTTCTAATAAAGCATACATTGTTTAACACTATCATATGTGAGCAACAGTGTATCCGGAGCAATAACTAATTTGTGTTTGGTTGGTGAGAAAATAGGAGGGGTGGAAAATAAGGAGGGGAAATGGGAGGGGTATATTCATTTTCATTTTCATTTGTTTGGCAGAGGGTAAATGTGAGGGAGGGTAAAGTGGAGGGAAATGAAAACACCTCTTCTTTGTTAAATATTTACCCCCAAAATTGGGATGAAAAGTGAAGGGAAAAGTGGAAGGAAGAATTAAAGGTCGTTATACTCTTTTCAAACCTTTCGTTTCCTTCCTACATTTCATACCAAACAAGTGAAAATGAATTGTTCATTTTTCCCTTATTCAACCAAACAACCGGAGGGAAAAACATTTTCCACCTTATGAGGGTTGAATGTTAAACACTCATATTTTCCACCCCTCCTATTTTCCGTCACTCCAACCCTAACGGACCATAAAGCTATTACATAAATAAGAAATTCCGATTACACGGTCTAATGGAATTAGAGGATTGGAAGGTCTGACATTGACACATACCTATACCAAAGATTCGTTGAGGAGTCAGGCCAACATAATGTGATGCAAATATGTCCTTATTGAACAAGATAGATATTTAAAACGAGTTACTAAGTTTTCAGATTCTTTTACTAATTGTGAAACTATGATTGATTAACAACGATTAGCAAAATAATTTTATGTTCATACGCAACCTGGAAGAGCTCAGCACAACCCTGGTAAGCTAAGGTATCTCTCACAAGACCTGGATGAAAAGCAAGGTAAGGTTGCATTGAATCTCGTAACCTGCACCAGGAAAGAAAATCTACAGTTACTTAGCAAATGCATTGTAAATGAGGGTGGAAAACTTGGTAGTTTAAGCAGCTAATAGCTATAAAAAATTTCAAAAGCATCCTATTGCAAACGACGCTATTGTGATGTAAGATAGTAGTGGTAGTAGCTGTTGTGTTTAACAGTATAGCCCGCCAAAATCAAATAATGAATAACTCAACCAATCAGATAGTTGAACCTTTCAACCATTCGACGTCCCAGTGCTAGAATTTCTGGACGAAAATGAAGTGCATGAAATGCTACCCGACATCTGAGTCTCTGATATTCAACCATATTGGGGGAGAGAAGAGGCTGGTAAGAAACAAGCACGCGTAAGAATTTTCCTTATATCAGTCAGTTGAAGGTCAAACACTGCCCAGAAAGCATTTAAAGATCAAATGATAAAAATTATCTGCTATAGTTTTCAGGCATACGCGAAAGTAAACAGGTCCTAGAGAAGTGGATATCTATGGTTCATAACAACCAATGAGTCCTCCAAACAAACTAGAGAAGTTAGTATCTTGAGACCATATCACCCAAAGAGTCCTCAAAGTATATGCATCACAATGTACAACGGAATACCGACTAAGCATGTAATCAATCTCAACATTCTCTACCACCATCGATCAGAAAATAACTTCGCAAGAACACTATAAAGGGAAGTTCTTTTCATCCTATCATATCAGATAGATTACACTACATATTAGGGCAGTGTATGTCTTCATGCCAAGTTTTTTTCGGTTATTTTTCTTTTGCTGAATAGCTATTAATTGGACTGACTAGACTACAGTAAGTAAAAAACACAGCGGTGTTTGCGTCTTACGCAGGAGAAGAAGTCATTATAACTTCAAGACAATTTACTTTTCCACCAAAATATTTTCCAGAAATTAGATGGAAGGGAACTATTTCACCAACTGGCATTAGGTAATGTAACAATGTCTTTCTTGAATCATTTTCGTGAAGGCATTCGCGTAGTGATATAGTTAACTAGCATCCATCCTAATGACAATAATGATAAGCGATAGATTACCCAAAACAACATAGGTGTTGCATAGATTTGCCTTGTAATCCTATCAACTGAAAAGTATTATTCCTGCTACGAAGGCTAGATAAATTCGGAGGTTTAGCTCACAAAAATACCAAAAGGTAGCCTCTACCTGTGCAGATTGATAGAATATCATCTGTTTCCTGTAACTAGGTCAAGATTTCCGCAGTAAGACCCCAGAGAAAGTGAACTTTTAGTTTAGAGAGCAGAAAGAGGAAGGGACTGTACAAACAGAACTGGTTCATTTCATTCCGTAACAGAAGTCTCACTAAACCCTGAACTCAAAATAACTACACACAAAGGAAAACTATAATATTGAGTATGATGACAGTCATAAAGAAATCAGCTAAAACTGATACCTGAAGGCAGCCTCCATCAGTAAGCACTAATCCAATAACCCCCGATTTCTTTAACTGTGGCAAGACTTCTTTGGTATAAAAACCTGGAGAAGATGATCTTTTAGGCTTAAAGGTAGGGTATGCTTTCCGTTTCCTTGCCTCCTTCAAATTTGGGGGCAGGGTCTTCACTATGATAACATCATGTATAAGAGATGCTATGAACTGGTCTTCATCGTAGAGATATGAAAAACTCCTGAAATTGGAACTGCACACAAGAGAAAGTTATGGCATTTGTAAGGCTAGCAAGGAAACACAACGGTGCCTAGATCACTCCGTTTGTGCTAAAAAAATTTACCTGATGCCTTTCGACTGGGTGCTTTCTTGGATCTCTGGGATGACCAAGGTAGCATTTAGGAGCCTGGATAAGGTAACAAGATCACAAATCTAGCAAATTGCCAAACCCATAACAAACTTTCAGTAAAATGAATATTAAAATATTGTAGAACAATGTTAAAGAAAAGATATCAGCATACCGCAGATCTTATCTTCTCAAATCCACCAAAAATTTTGGCATATATAAAGCCATTATTTTGCTCGAGTGGAACTGCAACATGAAAAGAGATGGTCAAATAGCTGAACAGACAAGACTCTTGACATGCTGTACTTGCTCACAGTAAAATACACATGAAAAACATATTCTTTCAGCACTATATAGAAGCTTATGTCCTAGTTAGCAATTTAGCATACCAACATCTAGAAGGTACAACTGCCCTTGAACACTGAAACATATTGATCACCATAAAATAGAAGCGAGGGAGGCCTTGATCCTGGTCGCCGTGATTCATAGGAAAGTATTATGTATCTCTTAAGCACACTTCAATAAAGTTCATCAAAAGTAAACTAGCATGCAAAGTATGGACAATGATATTACAGTCAATGCATGTCAATTTCACACATAACATATTTGGCTATCGTTTGACAAAAGTGGGTTAAAACAAAACAATCATCAGACTTAGGAAAGGGGAAACAGAAAAAATTACAAAAAGATTTATAGTACTGCTCAGTCTGCTCTATATAATTATGTTGCTGATAAATAAAAAACAAGTTTGAAAATGTGCAAATTACCAGCATAACTACTTCGAGGTTTTGCGTATGGCTGCAAGGACTCCAATGCCGCCACCTTTTTCCACAATTTTCTAGATACAGCACCCTGTAACAATAAAAAAGTCATGAAAAATGCTGTGGCATTTGAATGGGCATAAGTGGGCCATCAATTCTATATCATACACATATTTATATGATAGTTAGTGCTCAAATGTATATATATTACCTGTATACCATCTGGAATGCCAATTATACCTGGTGTCACACTGAATTGCTCTAATCCTGTACTAGAAGACTTAGCGAGAAACAGGTGCAGCAGCAAAGACAGAAAAGATAAAACCAGGCCTCCAAGAGCTGCCCATTTAATTTTTGATTTGAACATCATTCAAACATACATTGCCATCCTCTACACTGCTCGGTTTTGCTACAGCTGCAATAGAAAATTGACCATTAAGACTAAAATACTAATGCAAGAAGAAAACTAAATCAACTCACCTTTGTCCCAATTAAAGATACGAAAATGAAGGAACACAATATCATCCAAGTATAACAAAAAGTTAGTTCATTATTCCATAGAACAATAATATGCAGTTATAAATCACTCAGTAAGAAACATGAAAAAAGAATAGTAAATTACTCGAGGCATTTAACTAAGATAAGAATTTCCTTTACAATAGAGTTTATAGATTACCACCAGGAAAGGTAAGGGGCCAAAATGCTCTATTTCAGATGTGAAGAAACCAAAAACAAGAAAAGTAAAAACTACAAATTTTCACACTTTAAGAAATCACTACACCAAATGGTAGGTGTTAGAACAATATACTAATGCATAATTCTAGTTTTAGGCTATTAATTGACTTATACAAATTGGATTTGGATTGAACATTTAAATTAATTTAAAAGGTAAAAAAACTACAATCTATTAATTGAAAAAGATACTAACTGTTGATCAATCCTAATGCTTCCATGAGTGACGCTTGATATGGTTATGATCGTTGTTATGAACGAAGGAAGGATACATATACAATTCGACCAAGTGCATGACCGAGTGATAAGCATCAATGCGGTTTTATCCCCATAACCCCATTTGTATTAAGGTCCTTGAAATACTCATCAAATAAGTGTAAACAAATTCCGATAATATTATAAGAAAGCTAAGGAGAATTCATTCGACTAGGATCCATTACCAGCACGTCCATGACAAAAATGGCTCTTAGCGCAACCAAGCATTCCTCTTGACTTACACTTACACAGCAACACTCAGACCCCTCCATCATCCAGAAGAACGACTGTTCTTTCGCAAAAAGTAGCCACTTTAAGAAACAAATCTGACAGATATTGGGCATTTGCAGTCATAGTATGTGCACCAGAACCAGTTCTGGGGTAGGCACTTTGTAGTAAGTATGGAGTCTACCATTGTTCTGTTCATCTTCACTTTATTTCATGCCAGGAAGGCATATGTTGCTACCATCAGAGAAAGATCTGATCCTACTCATGAAATGTATAAAATACTGCACTGCTATTGAAAGTTATTTTCTCCCTACATGCAATTGAGTGACGTTATCTAGTTTCCTCAACTGGAAAGAAAAAAAGCTTGCACTACTAATCAAAGTCTCTCTATTTGCAATCACCAACACGAAAGATGCCTATAACACAAATGGACTCGATCTATAACACTGGCTATACTACATTTGGACTAATTCTATTACACTGGTCGTCATATCAATATTACCCCCTCCTACTTCCTTTTTAAGAAGTCACCCTAAAATATTTTCAAATTATTATTTAACATATATCTATTGTGTTGTAGGTTCAAAAGTTTCAATACAAAAATATTAAGTAAACTATCAATAGAAAAATTATAAATTCACAATACCAAATCAATTCTCATAAAAAACTAAAATTAGACAAAAGTTTGATGAAGTTGACCAAAAAAAATTCAAAACATGACACTTAGTTAGACACTGAAGGAGTAGTAGTTTATTACACTTCATCCCTAAATATGTGTCATAATTAAAAAGGAATAACCAAATCAAATACATTTGTTACTTAATCCATCATGTTCAAATGAGCACTACCATCATTATTGTGTGAACACAAAAGGTATTTAAGCATAAGTGGTAGTAAAATTGCTTGAAAGTCAACTTTCTAACATGCAATCGAAAACTCCGTTAGGAGTGAAATGTACTAAATATTGATTCTTAACTTTATAACATCAATATCTATCAAAGCAATCTCAATCAACTAATATCTTCAATCTACAGAACGCATTTCACAAGTTACCACACAGCACACACTGAAATCAAAAACGAAACGAAATTGAAAGCATGACATTAATTACCTTCAACAGCATGTAGATGTAGAGAATGATACCACAATTTTATCAGTAATAACTATTCCTGTAAAATCATACAAAGACATCGATTCAAATACAAAAATACTAACGGCACACACATATACGCACACCCAACGATAAAACGGCAGGGGAAATGGTCAACGGATCTCACCGACGAGGAAACGTGCATTCACAGCAAGTAGAATGTATTATTGATAGTGATGAGTGATTTGCAGCCGCGGAGGAGCCGCCGTCGGCCGTCCGAGAAACGGTGGAAGGAGGCGGAGTGGCGATCAACCGACTGTGTGTGGACTGGAGTGAGAGATTTTGACGGGAAAGGGGTTGTGGTCCTTGTGGACCAGGGGGTGTTAGCTGAGAGTTTCAAAAGACTGTTTATCCTCTGTGCTCGAGTGCATCTTAGCACTTGGAGTGCGCTTTACGCTTTTGTCTCTTCTTTCTCTTCGGAGAAAAACGTTTTTGTTTTAACTTGCTCCGTATCCTCCAGGTGGCCCAATGATAAAATGGCCTGCTTTAGCCCCCAAAATTTATTTTATTTTTATTTGTCTAGCTTTCTTTTTTTTTTTTTTTTTTTTGACACTGTATAGCTTTATTTTTAGTAATGTAATATCATATTCTATAATGATTATAAAAATATATATTAATTACAATATTATGTTTTTAAAAATTATCTATACTATAAGGGAGAGTGTGAGCTCCACCCATAAATGAATAGTATCTACAAATGATTGGAATGAGAGTGTTTTATTTATGAGGGATGTGTGTTATGGGATTGAGAGAAAAGTGAGTGTATTGGGAAGGGAGAGAGAGAGGGGGTGATGGGGAGTGGGGGAGGGTAATTTTTGTGTGGATGGAGTTGGAATTGGGAAAAAGTGAATGTGTGTTGGGAAGATAGATATATTAAAAAATGCTATATTTTATGTGTAATTTTTTATTTGACTTAATTAATTATAGTTTAATTATGTTAAAAAAAATTATCACTTTTAAATATTATTGTTTTCGAGAATACGAACTACTTGCGATTAAATATTTTGATACGCCGTGCCCGAACCGTATCCTCGAGCATGGGCATTTACTAGTATATTATATATTATATCACTTTGGTTAAGTGACTAAGTTTTAGGTTGTGTTCTCTTGGGTGATTTTCACCCAGGTTTTCTGATTTTTGATTTTTCTCTCTCATTGGTTCCACATTTTTTCTCTCTAGCTCTCTCTTACTTTTTACTATAATCATTACAAAAATCTAAAAATCAAATCCATAAATCACTCATCCAAACGCACCCTTAGTGATGTGATACATATATGTCCTCATCATTGATCAATAAATAATAATTTTTATTTATAAGAAAAGAGCTTCATAAGAATATAACATAAATGCGTTAAATAGCTTTTTATCACACGAGTACTATTACATACTCGTTACATACTAACACTGTTGAATATTTTCATATTCAATTTAGAGTAGACAATTTTGCATTAAAAAAATGATAAATAATCGCGTAGATGACATGTTCTTTCTCATTTCTAACTTATCTTTGCTGATAATTATTCAATTTTGAGTTAAAAAAAAAAGTATTATTTTGAATGTTGAGGACATTTTCAAGTGAGTTACAATATTCAAAGGTATAGTGTGGTTTTATAATTAAGAACAACGAGATAATTCATGCATAATGAAAATAACGGATCGCATGAACAATTGTATTTTTTTTTTTTTTTGTCTAGCATTGATGGGTGAGTCTTCGAACGAAAATTTTCTGCGTACGATGAGACTCGAACTCGAGACCTCCCTTAAACGAATCCAAACCACTTACCACTTGGACCAACTCCCGTTAATAACAATTGTGTTATTTATTAGGAATAAACTAACGTAAATATGATTGATAACAAAGTACTAACATTCATGGTATGAAAGCAAAAGTGGTTTAATATGTGGGAAATATATAGAAAGAGAGACAAGTATTTTAAATGTATGGTATAGCAAATTTGGAGTTCGTAATGTCAAGCATCCTGCACCGTAAAGCACACAATGGAACTGCTCCTCATATATTACGCTTATGTTTTTTTTTTTTCGGTTTCGCCCGCACATAAAATCATATATAACAAACAATTACTTATATTATTTAAATTTATATATTAAATTATTAAATCATCATCATACTACTTAATTTATAATTAAATCCTAAATATAATTATAAGCTCTATAATTTTTTTAATCCTTAATTAATAAATTATAAATAACTTATAAACCTTAATTGAATTCATAAATTCAAACCCTAATCGAATTCCTAACCCCAAATACTAATTTTTAGCGACTGAAAAATTAGTCGTTATTCACTTGTTTTCTAGTAGTGTGGTCTCCATTGAACGCAAATTGAAATTTTTGGTTTACACTTCGATCGTGGGCGTCGACATGACGAATATTACACGATACAATAACATGTTGAAAAACTTTACGTAATTATTAACTAGTTTAAATAATATTCAGAATAATCAGAAAAAAATGAGATGAAAAGAAATAGAAAGGAGATTTGAAATCATTTACCGAAGATTTAAACGAAGCGAGGTATGCAATAATGCAAATCTTTTTAAGACAGACTTCGTCTCTGTCTGGGTGCTTACAGTATATGGACGTCTGCTTCCCAAGATACAACGCTCCTTCGCAGCCTTCACCGTTAACACTACGGAATACTGCCGTGCGAACCAAACTGAACACATTTTCCAAACGGATGAGAAAATATAGAGAGAGAAGAATGAACTCTGAAAGTAGGAGGAGCATTTTGTTCCTTTTTGTAGTGTGTCCTGCAGTCTGGCACTACCCTGTTTATATAGGGGTTAACGTGTCTTTTCTGAATAGTCATGACCGTTAGAACCCTAACTGACGAACTGTAACGGTCGTTTACAATTCGAACGGGTATCTGACGGGAAGGACCATTCTGCAAGGAGTTAACCGACGCGCCTGTTAACTCCCTAACGAACAGACACAAATGTTCAAGTGACTGACACACCTTCCGTTAGTTTCAGACTGACGGAACCTAACGGAGTGACGTGACTGTTGGCTGAAATAGCAAAGAGGCTCTAATGGCTCCTGGCGACGATGCGGCGTGCGAAGTTCAAAAGCGCGCGCGCGCGTTGTGGTGCTCCGCACCACATAGGATTCAAGCTTCCCATGTGGTTTTCAATTTGGATACGGGAACCATCTCTTTACTTATAAAGAGCATATGTAAATATCTCTTCATCAATGTGGGATACTACCATTTAATGCATTTAAAACGCACATAACACATTCCATGAGGCACACTTTAATCACATTTTCCAATTCACCCTAAATTGGGTTTGACCAATTTAATATTTTATGATA
>JAOWAN010000050.1:2667843-2679174 GCA_028566635.1 Lobelia cardinalis | reverse complement strand
CTCATTTCAAAATCTCCAAAGCTTGTTCTTCCGAAGCTAAATCAAAACGGAGGTGGCGACTCTCATTTTCTCAATAATTGAGTAGTCACTAAGAGGACCCAAAAACATCGAAACGAATTCCTTTCGTAACCATGGTTCGTTCGAACCGGGGTTCTCACAGGATGCTAAGGTATTTTTTTAGAATGAATATGTTGCTCAGTTGGCTGAATAATTTGTTAGCAAAATTAGTACGGGAATAAACCGAAAACAAGAATGCTTAAATAAACTTAGTACAGAACTGAGTTCAGAAAATGTTAAGGTTTTTCAAATACTTGTTTAGATCTGGAAGATAAAATTACAAAATCTGCAAAATATAGGGAATAAAACTGTCAAAATAGAATTTTCAGGGACTAAATTGTAAAATCTACAACTCCTGAGGATTTCTAAAAATCTGAATTTCAGAAAATTAAAACGATTGTTCAGAGATTGTTCTTTTGAAGCTGTTTTGAAACAATTATTTCAAAGACTTTTTCGAATATATTTAACAAATTATGTGGGTGTGTTCATCCGTCCAGTTTTTTAAACATTGTTTGAAAAATAAATAAAAAACACAAGTTTTTTCAACACAAGTTTTCTCTCTCTACCTATTATTTTTACATACCCCTATATCACCTTTATATTCTATCAAACATCACATCAAATTACAACTATCACTCTTTCTCTCTCCATCACTATTATGTAATTTTTTAAAATTTAAAGGGTAAAATTGTAAAATTCTTACAAAACCAAAACCAACACAAAACAAACACAAAATACAAACAAAAACAAAACATATTAAAAAACTCCACGTCCAAATGCACACATTTTTTCGAAATCGATTTGATATAGTTCGATGTTCTCCAAATCAACCTAGTGTTCTCAACTGAATACAATTATATAATTTCGTAGCTTTTTTTGAATCTGCACTAACAGTGCTTTGAATTTCGCTTTATAACTGTTGCAAAATTAGTATAGAAATAAATCAAAACAAGAAAGCTTAATAAAAAAGGAAACCGTAAACAATACATGGATTGTAAAATGCACATATGCATAATAGAACTACGAATGATCTCTTATTTGATACGATTTTCTTAAAGCGAAATCGCGATTCGGTGCCTACGGATTAAACAGAGCAATTAATACACTTTTCAGGATCCTTCGAATACACGATGGTGAAGCACGTTCGGACAGTGCTCGATCGAACAACGAAAATAAGGAGTTGATTCGAGATTATTGAAAATCGCGGTGAGGAGGGAGGAGAAAAAACTAATCCGCAGAGAGTTTGATATTTTCGGAGCTGATCGCCCTTATGAACCTGATCAGTTACTAAATCTAACTGATACTGTAAATCCGTTAATTTACTAAAATAGGTCGACTAAAAAGATTAATCCATGAGTCTAGCACTCACACACGCGTGATCGATTCGAGCCGACCGCCCGATAGCACATGAGAACATAGGTCTTCCGCTCTGTAAACTTGGATGATCTCAAGGACATGCCCTTCCGACTAACATAAACGTATATAAACTACCTTAAATATTGATTTTCTCGTAATATGAGATTTTTGATAAAAATTTTATTAATAAATTATTTTCAAGATCAATTTTAATATTCATTATTTTAAGTATTTTAATAATTTGATCTTCCACATTTTAGCCCCTACATTAAAGTACGTATACTAGCTTGAATGATTGAATCCACTACAAGTCTACAACAGAGTAGTGAGATCTCATTTCTTAAATATGTGCCATTTTTCAATATGTTTAGATTGGATGTTCAATTTTAAATGGCGTCTTGTAACCGTTTGCCTCAAATTCTATCATAATCTTTCTAACTACTTCCAATAGTCACTCAAGGTTGTTATGACAACCACACGCATGCCAATACAAGATTGGAAGAAGAGAATGTAGTTGGAGTATAATATTTGCTTTTTATGGCTTTAAATTTTATTTTAAATTTTTTTAAGAGTCCCAAAATACCCTTGATCTTACTATGCAAAGAACAAAATTTTCCTTTTTTTTTAATAAACAAATTTAAAAGACTTAAGCACTCTTTTTTTTTACAATTTGAATATTACAAGTATATAAACACCCTTGACTAATTTTTATTGGTAAAAGGATAATTATATATGCATAACATACATTTGAAAAGAATAAAAAATATACTTTAATAAATATTACTTTCTCTGTTTGATCATATTTTCATTAATACATATAATAAATGTAAAAGACTATTTTGATTCCTTGAGATATAAAGATATGCTACATATAAATTAAAAGTGAAGTTTCAAAAAATTTTGAAAATACATCTTCAAAATTTTAACTAGTTTTAGTAATTTTACAATTGATTTGTATGAAATATATTTTCTATTAGTTTGTCTTATTTATTTTTTCTCTATATAATTTATCTATCGATTATAAATGATTTTCTGAATGCCAGATATTTTCGAAAAAATTAGAAATTTTCCAAAAATTTCGAAAACTGAATTGTAATTTAGAATGATGCAACCCTCGCCGAGTCCCTTGCCTTAATTTTTTTGCACTTTTGAGATCGAAATTGAAATCAACTTTTACATTTCGATTTTTTTAAAAAAACACTTTATAACACCCTATTTTCTATCTAATATGTCTGATTTTTAACCCTAACAGGGAGAATTTAATGCTTTTTGGTTAATGAAATAAGAATTTAAAGAGACTTCATATGTTAAAAGATGATAAAAATGAAAAATTAGAAAATATTTTATGTACTTTTTGATTATTGTACATAAATTTTAAATATCAATAATTATAAATTGAAGAGGGTAGTTAAATGTCTTTTTAAATTCATTCTTTATTAATAATTTGAAAGTAAAAAATAATTTTTTAAAAAAAGTATAAATTTATAAAAAAATAATTATTTTAAAACATCTTATACTAGTAACTTTTAAAAGATAATTATGGAACGAATGGACTATTTTTTTTTTTTTTTTTGGCTTCTCCTAAAACACATCATTAGTGGGAAGGGGAGCTCATGCAGTGTACCAACATGGCAACATAGCCTTTTCTAGGAAGCCGTGATAGCTTATTCAAACCTTGAAAATGAAAAGGCAGTCTCTCTCTCTCTCTCTCTCTCTCAACAACACAGTCTACTTATTATTACCTGATCGAAGTATGAAAAGTGATTGCATAATTACATCTTGAATCGCTGAATTCATAAACCATATATATTACACTTTCTCCTTTGTTTGGAAGCTGTATAGAGTGCAGTTTCCTCTCAAAGAGCTGAGTGCTTTTTTTTTTTTTTTGGAGGAGCTTTTTAATCCTGAATAAAGCTAGCTTGGTCACTTTGAGGTACAACATTCTTCCTATACTACTATCATGCATTCACTTTAATTGTACTGTCTCCATCTTAATTTCTGAGTTCTTTACTTAGCTTGCAACTAAGCTGTGAGAGGAAGGGTTTGTGTTACTGTGTCAAGTGTACATGTGTGTGTGTGTGTGTGTGATGATGGTTTAATTTCTGATTGACCCTTGACGTTTCAGGAGAGAAAGAGTGTGTGTTAGAGAGAGAGAGAGAGAGAGAGAGAGAGAGAGAGAGAGGGAGGAAGAATTATATAGCAAGAACATCAATGGCAACTAGCAGTGTGAAGAGGGAAGAAGAGGAGAATAATTATCAAACCTTGGTTGAAGTGATTTTTTCATGGTCTCTTAGTGATGTACTCAACAAAGATCTCTACAAGGGCCAGGTTTGACTCATGACTTCTCATCTTTAACTTTGAATCAGTCAAAATTATTTTGCATTTTAATGGTTACAAAATATCATATTATTTTTCATTTTTTCATCCTCAGTTCTCACCACCTCTTACTTTTTCATTTTCATCGTTACAAAATATTATATAATTTTTCATTTTCTCATTCTCATTTTATAGTTTTCATTTTTCTATCTCAAATGGTTCCACCACAAATCTCTTTGTACGTTTTTTTTTACCTTTCTTATTCAGTGATCATTGAAACCCGAAAACACCAAAAAAAATCAAAGATCACTTGGTCGATATCCTAGTCTCACAACTATTGTTGTTAATGGTCCGAAGTTCAAGCCTCAATGGAGACATTATTGGTCTAGCTAGCCAATATAGACATTATTTTTTGGTACTTTGTAGCTGTTTTCAGCATTATAATTGAAAAAAAAAAATAAAAAATATTTAAAAAAAAAAAACACACACCAAAAACCACGGATCCATGGGGCCTCTAAAACTGGCCTAAATTTATATTACCAAGTGCAAAAATAATTTGACACTGGTTTCTCTTGCAAGGTTTAGAATTAGGCTCTTTAATATGATAATGTTGTCCACATCAATTCTTGATTTGCTTGGTTAAACTGATTTCAAGCCATTGTTCTCTAGGTATCTTCAATTGCCAACTCTTATTTTGTCATGATGATTTGTGGCACCTTTGACAGGTTAAGGTAATCCCAACAACATTCCCAACGGTGAGTCATTACTTGAAGTCATTCATGTTGCCCCTTGTTGAGGAAACACATGCTGATTTGTTGTCGAACATAATGGGGGTTTCTCGAGCACCAGCACGAGAAATATATTCTATCGAACGCAGTAAGTACTTTATGTCTCCTAGAGCACTATACTATGACATTTCATTCAAAGACTGCAAAAGAAAGAAAGATGATAGTCTATACGAGCCGGAGGTGGGAGATCTCATTGCCTTGACAGATGTGAGACCAAGATGCCCTGATGATCTAAATAGACCTAGAAGACCCTACCTTGTGGCCTTTGTTCAAGGAATAGCAGATGGTGATCCTTATAAATTTGAAATCTTGTCTTCAAATAAGCTTCTACCCTTGACGAAATTTTGGGTAGAAAATGAGGAAGAGGCTGAGATGAAAGAGAAAGAAACTGATAAGAAGAGTGAGCAACTTTTTGCTGTTTATCTTACAAATTTGACAACAAACATGCGTATATGGAGAGCATTGAATGCAGACCATGAAGGGGAGAACATGAAAATTATAAAAAATATTCTGCAAGCTAATTCCACTGTGAGTGTCACGTTAACCATTACTTCATTTCTTTTCTCATCCATCTATATCTGATCTCTCACACGCAAACATATTACATATATACACACAC
Source organism: Lobelia cardinalis (assembly GCA_028566635.1). Classification (NCBI taxonomy): domain Eukaryota; kingdom Viridiplantae; phylum Streptophyta; class Magnoliopsida; order Asterales; family Campanulaceae; genus Lobelia; species Lobelia cardinalis. Next base: position 2,674,038 of record JAOWAN010000050.1, on the reverse strand, counting down.
GTGCATAAAATTCCTAAAAACAAACTCTTACAGGCTTACTGTCTTCAGGTGGGCGTTTGTTGCACACTCTGTGAAGATAATGATGTAGACTTGACAACATTCAGAGAGGCTCTCCGCCGTTTCAAGTTAGACGATGCCCAAGAAGCTGCTGTCTTGAGTTGTATTGCTACAGGGCTGTGTCATCATCATAATACCATAAAGTTAATATGGGGACCTCCTGGTACTGGAAAGACGAAAACAGTTGGTTCTCTGTTGTTTTTATTGTTGAAAATGAAATGCAGAACCCTTACCTGTGCTCCAACTAACATTGCAGTATTAGGAGTTACCTCACGACTTGTGAGTTTAGTGAGGGACTCACTCGAGTACAAAACCTATGGATTGGGAGATATAGTTTTATGTGGTAATAGGAAAAGAATGAATATCGACGATCGTGATGACCTTGCTGATGTATTTCTTGATTCCCGTGTTGGCCATCTTGCTAGTTGTTTGGATCCAGTATCTGGCTGGAAAAGTAGTATTGAGTTTATGATTTCCTTGCTAGAAGACCCTTATAAAATGTATTTTTTGTACCTTGAAAGACAAGTTGAGAAAACCGAAGATGATGTTGATGATGATGATGATGATGATCAAGGCAAGGGAGGCAACACGGATGAGGTTGGAGACCAGAAAAGTATTTTTTGGGCATTAGCAGAAAGATTAAATAGTACCATTACAAGACAGCTGATGAAGTCTGTTGACCAGGCAGCACGAAAGAAGAAAAAAAATTGCCTTAAATTTGAACAGTTTGTAGCTGAAAGATTCAAAAGAATACAAAAGCAACTGATAAGTTGTATCCCAAACTTGTATACCCATTTGCCAACAGCTTTCATTTCCGTGGAAGTTGTGAAGAAAATGATCAAAGTTCTTCTCTTGTTTAGAGTTAAAGATGCTGAAAATGGGTTGGCGCACTATATTAAGTTGCGAGAGTATACTGAGTGCCTTCAAATTCTAAGATCCCTTCGTGATTCGTTCTCCCTTCCAGACTTCGGCGATGAAGGAATCGGAAACTTTTGCTTGAGCAATGCGTGTTTAGTATTTGGCACTGCTTCAAGCTCTTGTAAAATGCACATAGAAGCAATGAAACCTTTAGAACTGCTGATAGTTGATGAAGCTGCTCAGTTGAAAGAATGTGAATCTGCTGTTCCCTTGCAGCTTCCTGGCTTAAGGCATGCTTTCCTTATTGGGGACGAGCGACAACTTCCTGCAATGGTTCAAAGCAAGGTTTGGAGCACAAATAGTTATTTTCTTCATTGATGGTTTGGTTGCAATTTAAATTCCTATAACTAACCTGCTATAGTCATTCCTCTTATAATTTCAATTTCGAAGAGTTTTTTCATCATTGAGCTTGGAATTTAGTAGACATCGCAAGTATTAGTCATTAAACAACTTTATTATCATATATTTTTTCTTGAAATTATGCAATGATAATTATATATTGAGCAGCAATGTCAATTTTTTAAAGTTAATTACATTTATTATCATATATTTTATAATGTTATACGCATCAATAAAATCATATATGAACAACATTACATGCATAAGAAGATTATTCATCAGAAGATTACATGCAAGACACATCAATCCTTGCTTTCCTCTAATAATGAAGATTACGATGTTAGTTTTTTTTAAAAAAATTTATTAATTATTGAGTGATTGGGATATTAGTTATACCAGATAATAAAGTTGATTCCTTGAAAAAATACTAATTAATACAAAATGTGAACTTATTGAGTATCAGTTATTACAATACCAGCTAACTGTAGTTTTTCTATTTATCCCTCTTAGATATGTGAGAATAATGAATTTGGAAGGAGCTTATTTGAGAGGCTGGTAATATTAGGACATGAGAAGCACCTTCTTAATGTCCAGTACAGGATGCATCCCTCTATTAGTCGATTTCCGAACAGAGAATTCTATGAGGGTCAGATTCAGGATGGTAATAATGTCAAAGAAAGAACATATGAGAGGCATCTACTAAATGGAGGTATGTATGGATCTTACTCATTCATCGACATAACCCATGGAAAGGAGGAGTTTGATAACAAGAATAGTAGGAGAAATATGGTTGAAGCGGCTGTGGTTGCTGAGATCATTGCAAACCTCTATCAAGGTACTTGCCTTCCCTAACTTATTATCTGCCACATGAGAAAATTAAATGAATTATTTGGTATCTTGAGAATCTCGTGATTCCTCTTTTTACAGAGTCCGTGTCCAAAAAACAGAAGCTTAGTGTCGGTTGTATATCACCATACAAGGCTCAAGTTTTTGCAATACAACAAAGAATTGGAAACAATTATAATGGGGACGATAACTTCTCTGTGAATGTACGCTCAGTCGATGGATTTCAAGGTGGGGAGGATGATGTAATAATAATTTCGACCGTGAGATCAAATGCAAATGGTTCAGTGGGGTTTCTTTCTAATCATCAGCGAACAAATGTGGCACTCACTCGAGCAAGGTACTAGCCTTTAGTTTCAATTGCTAAAAGTAATGCATTTAATTAACATGACGGGTAGCTTGATTAATGTCTTTTACTCCATCTATTTAGGTATTGCCTTTGGATATTGGGAAATGGAATGACGTTGATGAATAGTGGCTCGATTTGGAAGAAGTTAGTATTAGATGCAAAGGCTCGAAATTGTTTCTACGAGGCTAATGACGATAAGAATTTGGCTCTAGCCGCTCAAAATGCAATGGTTGAGCTTGGTCAGTTTGATGCCTTATTCAATAGGGATTCACCACTTTTCGAGGAGGCCAAATGGAAGGTATTATGGCTCTGCTGCCTTCTCTTGTACGTTCTTCATATAGTCTAGAGTGCGTCTGAATTTGATAGGTTTCCTACTAGATTGAATGTTGATGTCCGAAGTCATTTTTGACGAGGATATTAACCAAGTTTTCTCTAATATATGACAGGTTTCCTTCAATGATGATTTCTTGAAAACCTTAACTAGAATGAAGAACATAGATATCTGTAAGCAAGTCATCTCTCTCCTCATGAAGCTTGCAACTGGCTGGCGTCAACCCACGACCGATGGATTTCCGGGTGACATAGTGATAGAGGGAACTTCCTCTATGCTCTTAGAGATCTATAATGTTGATGGAGGTTTATATATCATATGGACTGTAGACATTCTTAAGGAGAATTCATTCTGCATTCAGGTTATAAAGGTTTGGGATATTGTTCCTGTCCATAAGATTCAAGAACTGGCAAAGAAGCTAGACCGAGTATTTGGAAATTACACAGTGGATATGATGAATCGCTGCAAAACCAAACATCTTGAAGGGTACGGTATCATTTAACTGTTTTCATTCTATCTAATTGATTACCTTATGTTTGTTTTTAACTGACTAACTGAGAAATAGAAATACAAACTTAATACATGTATGAAAACCAGAATGATGAAATGCTAACAAGATTGAGTACATGAAATTCTCCAGGAACCTAGTGCTTCCAATGAAATGGCCCATGAACTCCAATGCTGATTCGAGTTGGTCCTTAGCAAGCCAACTTAATGCACTTACTCTCAGGAATGAACCTCGACCATCAGGTGCAGGTTTTAGGTGAGTGAAAAACAGTACCAGTCCTCTTGATTTAGTGAACTGTTGAAATTTGCTTCTTAAAATTAAAATACATCTTGGCGCAGAGATGATTGGAAACCAAACAAGTACGCAGGAGGAAATGCTTTCGGGAAGAGAAGGGGGTGGTGATCGGTGCCTTCGTTTGTAGGTAATGAACACTTCTTTTAAGAATCAAAACTCATCCGACATTGACCAAAATGTAAATTAAAGTCCCGTGAATAACTTGACGGACTACTTCACCAACTATACTCGAAAGACCAAGTCCACACCTGTGCTTGGCTCACAGTATTGTATTGTGTCATAACTTCGTCTTTAAGTTTTAATCTAGTGTTCTATTTTGATGCAGGTACGGAAGGAAACAAGACAATGCCTACAGAGGGTCACCTAAATATGATTTTGTTTTGTTTTTCATCACTTTTGCCACTCAGCAGCAGTTCTTTAGTAGTGACCTGTGTTTGGGGACTGTAAATCTTCAACGCGCAAGATGTCCATTCCTCCGTAAATGGAAATTTTTGTTGCTGTAACTCATCGTCAGTCCAATGCTGGAATGTAAATTATGTGATCCATGCTTTACTTTACTTTGTCCGATGAGTTCAGAAAATAGTTTTTAAAGATATTTCATGTATTCTGATCATGGATTGATGTGTGCCTTCCTTAGACTTTACGTGATGAAACGACTGTGTCGTGGCAAGGGTTTGTTCCGATCTTGTACAAGTCAAAAGGTCGAGAACACGTTAGAACCTTGCAGTATTGAACATTCTGTCACTAGCACTATCCATTTGAATCAATAATTTAGTGAGATGGAACATTCCATTTTATACAAGAAAACTCGGATCGGGGATACATTAGAAGGTTCTGATTAGCTTCTATATATGCTGATAAACAAAATCATATATAATTTTCATGGATGTTAACTAAGTGTATCACAGGCTTTCCTCAATGATAATTGCTTGAAAACCATAGAAGATTGATAAGAAGTGCAAAAAAGGACATCCCTCTCTTGTGACCAAGTACCTAAACTTAACTAGAACTAAAACCATAACTATAGTACCAAAGATGTCGTTGAGAACGATTCAACTTTCCGGAATCAATTTCCGGAATCAATTGCTGTTTTATGACTTCCGGTGGACCCAGAAATGATACATTGGAAGAATCTCTTGGGCGAACAACGCCCTATTAAAAGGGGGAATCTCTGTCCGCTCAAAAACAATATTCTCAATCTTCTCAGCCTCAGAAATAACAAAACTAGGGCTATGGACATTCATTGATTCCAGGCTTACTCGATCTCCTTTATGTTGAGAAGATTCAGCACTGTTTGCTCCTGGAGCATCAACCTCATCCTGGCCGTTAACACAAGAGAATGAACAAGAATATAATTTTAACACATTCCCTATCCCAAAATTGTATCAGAGAGCTGAGATGAATCTTTGGACCTTAGAGTACGTAGACTGTGTCTTCTCGCTCAGGACCATCCAGATCTCCAATGTTGTCACGATATTCCTGTAGAATTTCCCATTAGCATAAAAGAATTTAAGAAAGACATAACTATTAACAACTATACCTTTGTTTGAAATTATGAATTTTTCGAAAATTTTAATTATTGATATTTTCGAAAATCAAAATTAATTTTATGCTCCGAAAATTTTGTAATGAAAATTGGAAACTAATTTTGAATTTTAAAAGTTTTTTAAAAAATATTCAAAAATTTTATTTCTGGTTCGTTCCCTTTCGTTCATCCGTAACCCCTATTTATCAAAATAATGTCGTTTTGATCGGAATGTTTAAAAAGAAAAGGAACAAACAGGTGGGTTGTTCGCCCAGACTGTTCATCCTCCCATTAGTGCCGATGGAAAATGTGTGTGTGTGTGTGTGGGGTGGGGGTGGGGGGTGGGGGAGGGGAAGAAGAAGAGTGAACGTTTGAAAATGGAACATGAACCGAATTTCCCCTGTTATTATCCCCGGGTAGTCTTATATAATATATGCTTTTGTTCCATATCATTTTTATTTAAAAAATACAATTAAATTTGAAAACATTAATTAAATATTTTAATTAAGTTTTTTTATTCTTTTTTAAATTAGTATACTCTAACACAAATATATTTAAAAAATTATATGATATATTACTTAAAAATAATTAATTAAGATTTTTTCTTTCACTCTATACCGTGGCACTTTAGTTGTATTAACTTTTGATATTGATTCTTAAGAATGAAAAAAAATATATGTATATTAAGGTGCTGTTTGTTTATTTTAAGTGCTTAATGCTGAAGTCTAAAAATAAGTCTGAATGTGTCTGAAGAATTAAGAGGCAGCATCTGAAATCTAAAAGCTGAATTAGTGAACTTGTTTGTTTCTGAACTGAATGAAATGTCTGAATAGTGTCTTTTGTCTATTTTAACCCCTAACAAAGATTGTTTACTATTTTTAAGTACTAAATATCGATATGAGTATATTTTCAATTGAAATAAAATAATTATAAGGTAAATATAAATTGACATAGTGATGGGCCCAAGCCCAACATCCTAAACCCAATTTCAGCCCAAAGGAGAAAGCCCAAGAGCAGCTCATCATCAGTCC
>JAOWAN010000050.1:2628413-2643946 GCA_028566635.1 Lobelia cardinalis | reverse complement strand
AACGTTTTCCGTACAAAAAGGCCTGATTTGCTGCAACGTTGCAACATCAGGGCCCAAATCACCAACTTTGGAACCTGAGGACCCAAAATGCCAAAATGGTCAAATATTGGGGCCTAAAATGCGGTTAACCCTTGATACAACTACAACTCCAATGGCGAATGTTCTCATACTATGTGGAGATTACATGGAAAACACCGAGGAAATTCTGTTTCAATTCACACCCACAAAAAATTAAATTCTTTTTTCTCCAAATTGAAAATAAAAACAAAATTTTATGTTATCTGATAGGTTTTGAGTTTGATCTTGGTTTGCATATATGCAGGTGATGGTTCAGTTTCAAGCATTGCAGGCATATGGAGTTATCGTGGATGCTGTTTGTCCCGACAGAAAATTCGGTGACTTTTGCCGCACTGCTATTCAGTTTTTCGCAGGCCACCAGGTTGGTCTTGATCTCCCGCCGCCGCCCAGTGAATATTCGTAGAATGTATTTGTAATTTTATTATGCTCAGATCCCTAAAATTGTTTACGAAAATTTTTGGACAGACGTATGCTGAGTTACAGGGTCACAACTTCCGTCTCAATGCAACATTTGACGAGATTGAAGCAAGGGAATACGATGGATTGATTATCCAACTTGGGCGTGCTCCGGAATATCTTGCAATGGACAAATCCGTTTTGGCCCTTGTGAGCCAATTTTCCAGCTCGGGAAAGCCCATCACGGCTATGTGTCATGGACAAATAGTCTTGGCTGCTGCCGGTTCACTTAAAAATCGCTCGTGTACAGCTTATTCTGCTGTGAAACCATTGATTGTTGCTGCAGGTGGTCACTGGGTCGAGCCAGTGGACCTGTCAACAATCAACGTCGATGGCAATCTAATCACCGGAGTTTCCCCTATGCAGGAAACCCCGAATATATTAGTCTCTTTGTCAAAGCATTAGGAGGCCGTATTGTAACTCGTTCGGATCATAAACAGATTCTATTCCTATGTGGTGTAAGTTAATTATGATCTTGTTACCATTAAATTTCTAGCGAAACCGTTGTTATAAATAACCGACTAGGTTTTTAAAAATTTTCTTTCAAGAAAATTATTGTGTGCAGGATTTCATGGAGAACTATGAGATAACAGTTCCATTCCAGTCTCTTCAAGCTCTTGGATTCCATGTCGATTTTGTCTGCCCTAACAAGGATCCCGACGACAGATGCCCTACTGATATTCACGATTTTGAGGGAGGGGACCAAACGTACAGTGAGAAACCAGGGCATGATTTCGTCCTAACGACAAAGTTTGAAGGTTTAGATTCTTCTAGCTACGATGCTCTTGTGATCCCGGGAGGTCGTGCTCCCGAGTACCTTGCATTGGATGAGAATGTTATCAAGCTGGTGAAGGAATTCATGGAGACTAATAATCCAGTTGCCTCAATCGGCCACGGACAACAAATTTTAGCTGCTGCAGATGTTCTCAAGGTACACTAGGTTAACGCTGGTTCACTAATTTAAGCCAAAATTAACCAATTTTTACTAACCGTACATGTTTCAGGGTAGGAAATGCACGGCCTATCCTTCGGTTAAAATCAATGTGGAATTAGCCGAGGCAACGTGGTTAGAACCGGATCCAATGCATAGTTGCTTCACCGATGGAAATTTGGTAACCGGAGCAGCGTGGTGGGATCATCCCGAGTTTATTTCCCGGTTAATGGCATTGCTTGGAATATCGGTATCATTCTAGTATATATTTTTCGTCGTGCATTGTGTTCGAGTGAACTGTCGATGTCTGTTAGAATAAAATTAGTAGATGACGGAATGTACCAGTTTCACGCGAGTTGCAGTTAGGAAATTGAACTTGAGGAAACCCCAATCTATTTTTTCTACATTTCTACTGTTCTTCGAGCAATGTATTAGAAGATTGGTGAAGATTTTTTTCTCTCCTATTTTTTTGTTAAAATCTATTTTGACATGTAAAAATTCTGTACCCTTTTGTTGTGGAGATGTAAATGCAGATGTAAAAATTATACATGTAAGAAGTTACATTTAAGTAGACATGAAAATGAATGAGCTTACCTCAAAAAGCTCGGAAGCTACAAACTGAAAAAAAAAGTTAAAATAAAAAAAAATAGACGGGTAAGAAGTTTAATTTTTTTTTATATCAGTTGAAAAAAAGTTGAAATTTTGAAAGGTGGGGGAAAAGTGAATTGGAGGTGTAAGTTTTTTACGGAGATAGGTTGTTGTTAAATGTGTGTACTATAGATGCATGATTGTTGTTAAATGTATCAAGTTTTGGACGCATGAGGATGTGAATTTTTGACTTGAATTGTACAAAATGAATGGTTTGTATAAAATGTAAGTTTTTTACGGAGATAGGTTGTTATTAGATGTGTATACTATTCATCTGATGACACGGATAACTATACTATAAATGCATGATTGTGTCGGTGAAAGTGAGGTTTATATAAGAAAATATAGAATGTGCACAATGATCATAATGGTAAAGGACTGAGTTCGAAAACGCCGTACACTAGTTCACCGAGCATCAAAATTGGTCTATTAACATCATTCGTCCACTAATCCATGGAACACAAAGGTTCACTAGTCCGCCATTGTCCCATCGAAAAGTTCATAAATAAATTGGTGTTAAGTAGTAGTGAAAAATAACATTATTAGCCACGCTAATTTTTTATTTCTCCCAATATAAAATATAAATTATCACATAATTAATGCATTAGATCTCTTGTCAAGCAAGGTCTTATTTATTTCGCACAAAAAAAAAAAAAAAAAAAACAATTTGAAGCTTTCAATCTATAAATATCTGGTCACGATATAGGGCCAACCTTGTGATCTATGGCGTCAAGGTAATTTTCCATATAAATTAAAGCCGATACTAATAATGTGTTTGATTGGGTTGGGGGTAATTAAAGAGGTGAAAAATGAAGTAAAAAAATTTGATAAAAGGTATTTTTATTCATTTAGTTGGTATGAGTGAAATGATAGAGATAGAAAATTGGAGTAGAATCACCTCATCTTTGATATTTAAAAAAAAAAAAAAAGTGAAAGCATCAATTAAATAATTTTAAAAGTCTTTATTTTTTATTTATTTTTATATCAAACAAGTGAAAATAAATTTTTTTATTATTCTCTTGTTCAACCAAATAAGAGAAGAAAAAAGTATTTTTTATTCCCTAAAAAATAAAATAACATTTTTATTTTTCACACTTTCTATTTTTCACCATTCAACCAAATGAACCACGAGAGATGGAGTGGTTGTGTCTAAACAAATTGAATAATTTAAAATACTTTTTATTAGGTGCTCATTCGCGAAAGTTGAAAATTACAGGGTATTTTAACTATAAATTGCCCTTAACTATACTGTAATGTGTATTTATGAACTTATTGATTTTCTAATTAAAATTTTTTTATTTCTTTTTATAAAAGTGATAATAAAAACATATGAACTTGTATAAAAAATGAATAAAAATAAATTCAATAAATCCACTGTATACAAATTGTCACCCTAAAAGCGTCGCGGAGGCCGAAGGAGTATAAATCGCAGTAATTGGGAGCCATGAACAAAGGATTGGTAGATCAGTCTACTGACAGCTGAACACTCTCCCTCCAGAAGATTCGACAATGGCGAATCCAACATCTCAAAGAAGAGTTCTCATACTGTGTGGTGATTACAATGAAGACCACGAGGTTCCCCTCTCCTTCAATCTCTCTATATATCTGTGTGTGTATGGTATGAATATGACACATTAGCGTATCGATGTGATTTTGATGAATTTGTGGATCTCTAATGGTTGAAGGTTATGGTGCCGTTTCAAGCATTGCAAGCCTTCGGACTGTCAGTGGATGCTGTTTGCCCCGGCAAGAAGTCCGGCGATATTTGCCGCACGGCTATTCATCAAGGCTCTCTACAGGTCTCTCTCTCTCTCTCTACACTATATATATTATTTAAAGGCGTTTATTTACATATGTTGCTCTTCAGTTGGATTTTCAGTTTCAATTGATGTGTTTGGGAGCTTGGATACATATCTTAGAATTGGAATTGAAGCATAATTAGCTCAAATTTTGAACTTTACGAGCTCCAATTTCACTATGCATATGCATGTATCTATGGGTATTTGGTCTTGATATTTCTTTTTTATTTCAGTTGCTATGTTTGGGAGCGCCGAATCCCTACCTCATCTTTGGAACTTGAGCATAATTGGTTAAAACAGGAAGAACTACAAGTTTCAATTGCTAAAATTGAACTTCATACTATCGTTAATATTTCAAGTTATCTGTTGCATCCATTTAAAATAAAAAAGAATGAAAAAGTTGATTTTTGGACATTTCCTTTTTGTAAGTCTGGATAAGTTACTAGAGCCACAATGAATTCCAGATTAGACCCAATTTATGTGAGATATGGAGTTATAGAAGTAAGACTTTCGTGGTGAATCCTTTGTTAAAAAGTATAGCAGAACATAAATTAAAATGTTAAGTTACAGAAAATGTTCGAAGATAAAAGGTGGGATGATTCCCTGTTACAAGTCCTAGTGAATTAAATTAGCTCGAAAAGCATTAAAACACCCGCCCAGGGGGTTCGTAAGCAGAGTGATAGCAGCAGCATCATTGGTGTTCCTTCCTTCTTTTGCCAGTAAATCAGGGCGGCAGTTAGCTTCCAGGAAGATGTGGCCAATCTTGATGACATGCAGCCGATTCAAGAGCAACCAACAATCATTTATCAAATTGAAGCAAGGATTATAGTGATCAATATTGTTGTTAAGAAGCTGAATTGCTTCACTTGCATCCATTTCAATCTTTAGGTCAGTTATGTTTTTGTTCAAAGCCAGCCGAAGCCCCTTTTTTGAGGTCTAAAGTTCAGCCACAAGTGGAATGCGAAAATCCAGATTTCTGAAAAAACCGACAATCCATTGACCTTCTTGATCTCTTATTCGGCCACCACAGCCTCCCACCCCTATATCATTGGCTGAACCATCGGTATATTTAGCTTGAAGGAGAGGGAAGGCTTGACCCAAGAAACATTGATGGTCTTTTTAGGCGATTGAGTTTTTTCCATGGCTAAGAGCCCCTCTTGAGCTTGACGAACAGCAGTATAAGGAGGGGATGAAAAAGGAGATGAAGTATTAAACCATCTTTCATTACGGTTTAAGTACAACAAAATGTTCCTCAAACCATGAAGAAATATGATGGATCAGAATGTATCCGAATGATGGCAGTCTTTGCACTTAAGATTGGTTGTTAGCCAAGAAAAGAGATCGATATTGAAGGTTTGACGAATTGCAGGTGGAGGCTTAAGAGAGACCCAAAACTGCTGGGCATACGTGCATTTTCTGAACAGATGGAGAGTTGTTTCTCCAAAGAATTGCACATGCTGATGGGAGGAGGAATGAATAATGATGCGCCTATGATGGAGAAGATCTTTGGTGGCTAGAAGAGTAGTGGAAGATCGTAGAAAAGACTTGAGTTTTGGAGGACCATTGATTTTCCGATTCCAGTCAAATTTCCAAGTTGGAGTTTTAGTGAGTAACTGGAAGGCTGAACGAGAAGTGAACTGGTCATTAGAGGAGTGTTTCCAAGAAAGACAATCCCTGATGGAAGATGTGGGATTGGACTATTGCTCATGATGGAAGAAATGGTGGATAAAACTGGAATTTGCATGCTTTTTGCAAAAATAATACCTGCAGGAATTTACATATTTTGAGTGAAAAAAGACAAATGAATCATACCGAAGGAATATATTTAATTTTAATGTTATTTTTTACATATTGTGTACTAAAATATTTTGGGCCCCTTTAAAATTGGGGGCCCTGTATCACCCCACCTGGAACACCCTTGTAGCTGGCCCTGGAATTAGGGGTAGACTCTTCTTTCTAGCAAGGTCATGCTTTTGTTTATCCATTCTTGGTTGAGAGCCTTCATACCTGCATGATAGTTGCATCTGATAAAGGTTTGTTGTATGCACTTACCTCCATTTTTTTGAGAATCCGATTCAGAAATCAAAACTTGCACATAGTGCTTGCAATGGCTCTTGCCGTTGCGTCAAGTCCGGTCTCAAGAGAGTTGCAATTCAAAACTATATAACACAGAAATTTGCGGAGCGCGAATAAAAGGCAACATTTTGTATACAAATTGCTGATCAACCCCTAGTAAAGCGATTAAGGGCATAACAGAATACAATCCTATCATATTGTGTTGGACCTCTACGCGGTGCTAACATCTTTAGGCGACTGGCAGCTCTAGGTGGTTCAAGTTTCTGTAGGTCGAGTTTCTTAGACTTGGGTTTGAGTCATGAATGGAATCATGGCTTTATATGGCCTGAACATGTTAATCAGAATGTAGTAGTGTCTTGCTACCAACATAAAGAATTTAATCTTTTAGCTTGATGGTAAGGTCTTGCTCGTCAAGACTTTATCATTTGGATATATAGATCATCCCATCAAAGCAAATCAATTGGAATCATTCATTTCTCTCTCACGAGTTTTGATCATAAATCATGAAAGAGAACATAACATTTTTCTAAAAATTGATAGAACTTGTCCGTGTTCATCTATCTCGATATGGCTTCATTGACAATTATTGGACATAGACATCTTTAGAAAATTAAAATCAAAATTATGAAAAACGGAGATAGCTATTATATTTATTGCAATGCCATAAAGTTTGTTTTGTGGATTTAGCTTGATAAGAATGCTTAGACTGGTTATATTACTACTCCGTTGAGAAACTTCCTATCTTTCCTTTTACTTGCATGGCATGCACACATAATGAGTATGCATGTATACTAGTTGTAGACGAAAAAGAAGCGTAGAAATGGGAAGTTGATTTTATAAAATCGTAGATTTTTATTGGTGAGGTGGATCAAGTAGAAGTGAGAGGGACATAAGGTGTCACTCTCTTAAGAACTTGAGCTTTTAGCTTACAGGTAAGTGCTAGACTCCTAACAACAGCATCCCATTTGCACGAACTTATCCATCAATAAAAATGCGTTTAACTTTCGGATGCCAATAATGGAATTTATCTCATTTTCATTTATTTTCTTTATACAAGTGAAATCAGAGGAACTGAGCTATCAAAGGTGAGTATTTAGGATAGCGTTTGGGAGCCTCTTCTCCCTTTACTCTTTAACTGGATTATTCCAGGTAAAGGAGGATTAAGAATGATAATCAGTTACCAGTTACCAGTTACCACTTATCCATCTCCTTTCTTCTTTTAGATAAAAACAAGTAATAGTGATGATAATTAAACTGCTAATTACCTTATTTGTGGTGATGCTGATTACCATCATTCTTAATGTTAACAGACATATAGTGAATCTCGGGGTCACAACTTCTCTCTGAATGCAACATTCGATCAGATTGAAGCAAGTAGCTATGATGGCTTGGTAATACCTGGAGGACGTGCTCCAGAATATCTTGCCATGGATAAATCTGTTTTAGACTTGGTGAACCATTTTGTTAACTCTGGGAAACCTATTGCTTCTATCTGCCATGGGCAACTGATCTTGGCAGCAGCGGGTGCAGTTAAAGACCGCAAGTGCACAGCCTACCCTGCAGTGAAACCTGTGCTTGTTGCTGCTGGCGCTCATTGGGTGGAGGCAGAGACCCTGAAATCATGCACTGTTGATGGAAATTTGATAACTGCAGCTACGTATGAAGGGCATCCTGAGTTTATTCGGCATTTTATCAATGCGCTCGGAGGCAAGATAGTTGGTTCTGGAAAACGGATTCTATTCCTTTGTGGGGTAAGTTAAGTTACTTTTCATCAATTTCATAGCAAGATCAGTTGTAAAGCTTTGGATTGTACTGGAGCTTGTTTGGATTATGTGAGACTAAGCCTTTCCTACTTGAAACATACACTTCCATTTCCGCTAATTATTGAAATAACCACCAAGCACATAGATGAATCAGTAAAGGGGTTGTTCGAACTTAACCAGAGGTCTTAGGTTCAAGCCCTTGGAATGTAGTTGTTGTCAAACCTTGATAGGGAGAGCTTTGGCGCCATTGTAGTCCTATCCGGCTCGAATCTGGATTAGTCGGCACCCAATGTGGTCACTGGAAACCAGATGGTCTAGACTGGAAAAGAAAAACTAATCATTGAAACAATCTTCTCTCTACTGGACCTAGGACATTACCAGTTACACTTTGCATCATGGATTTGATGTTATTCTATACTTTTAAGAAAATGGCTGATAATACTTACTGCTGATAATTGTTAATGTTCTGCAAGAGTGCCATTGCTTCTAAATGACTTTCAAATGACAATATTTTTTGAACAGAGCTTCCCCTGCTTTAGCAAACTTCATTCTTGGCATGGAAACTGTTGAATTATGTATACTTTAAGAAAATGGCTGATAATACTCACTGCTGATAATTGTTAATGTTCTGCAAGAATGCCATTGCTTCTAAATGACCTTCAAATGACTATATTTTTTGAACAGAGCTTCCCCTGCTTTAGCAAACTTCATTCTTGGCATGGAAACTGTTGAATTCAAGCACTTGTTTATTCCATTACTGGTAGGTTCATTTTTCAGTGTGGGACATCAAACTTTTCCATTGTTATGCAGGATTTCATGGAAGATTACGAGGTAATTGTACCTTTTCAGTCTTTTCAAGCTCTTGAATGCCAAGTTGATGCTGTTTGCCCCAACAAGAGAGCTGGTGATAAATGTGTTACAGCTGTCCACGATTTTGAGGGAGACCAAACTTACAGTGAGAAACCTGGCCATGATTTCACTCTAACGGCTAATTTTGAAAGTGTTGATGCTTCAAGCTATGATGCTCTTGTAATCCCCGGGGGTCGAGCTCCGGAATACCTTGCTTTGGATGAGGCTGTTCTTAAACTGGTCAAGGAGTTTATGGAGGTTGGAAAGCCAGTAGCATCTATATGTCATGGACAACTGATTCTTGCTGCTGCTGGTGTTCTCAAGGTAGTTTACGTGCATCTCTTATAACTCAGATAACTCTACCTTAATAATTAGTGTACTACATAGTCTTCACGTAGTTATTGAAATGAAAAGCTACGAGGCTGATAGCGGAGTGCACAATTGGCTGAGCGTCAAGGATTCACATCGAGTAGTGAAGTGTTTTTTGAATAGGCTGCATGTAAAAAATCATATTGCACTTACCACACTAACACCACATCAATCATGTTTTTGAAACTGCTGATTAATGCTGACCAGTTCCCTTTTTGCAAAAAAACAGTTTACATTTGATGTCCTGTTGTCATAGAACTTTTTTGGTTTAATCAGTTTTACTTGCGCCATCTGATTTCTTGAAGATTGTATATAATTATGAAATTTAGTGAAGAGGCTAATATGTTGCCAAAAATCAGATGAAAAGAAAAATAATGATAAAACTCTTATTTGTTACATTGTATCAAGAAATTCCAAGTTGATCAATTTTTTTCTCTAAGTCCTGCTTATTGCTTGTGTAACTAGGGGAGAAAATGTACTGCCTACCCTGCTGTGAAACTTAATGTGGTATTGGCTGGGGCAACATGGTTAGAACCTGATCCAATAGACCGATGCTTCACGGATGGGAATCTGGTAACTGGAGCTGCATGGCCAGGTCACCCTGAGTTCATCTCTCAGTTGATGGCATTGCTTGGAATCCGGGTATCTTTCTAGTTTGCTGTATCATGTATTTGCTTTTGCTTGTACAATATATGTATCAGTATAGAATACAGAACAAAGACATGTTTATGTATGTGTTTCTGTCTGTATGCATGTGATGCCAATAAAGTCTTGTACACCGTAACACTTGGGATCCGTTTGAATTGTTGTTGTTTTTGTTTTCTAGACCAAAAAAACTTGTTTTCATGTTCACTATATTAGTTTTCTAAAATAACAACTTACATTTTTGCACAACACAGATATCCTATTATTTTATTCCTCAATATTCATTTTTCTTTTCTCAATACAACTTTTATCTCTTCCCTCCTCCTTTTTCTTTTCCAATATAATTTTTCTTTCTCCTCTCTTCTCATTTTTTTTCTTCCCAATAAAAATTTTCTCCTTTCTCACCTTTTGTTCTTTCTCTCTCCTCTCTCTCACAGGGTAATTTAGTCTCTTTATAATAAATGTGAACAGTAACAAAAGCACCTGCCTTTTTCAGAAAACCAAAAAATCAAATATCGCAACAAAAAAATATACCATTAAAAATCGACCATGATTTTGCCCCGTTTGAATGTGAATTGATCAACCTCTTAAAGCATTTCCAAAGGAGGAGGTAAATGAGAAGGCAAAGTAAAAAAAAAATAGATGTATTTGGATTATCGATTTTTAGAACTTTTTGCTTTTGTTTGGTATTGTGTTTGTTTTGTGTGATTTTTGATTTTGTAAGTTTTACGTGTTTTCCTTCAAAATTTAAAAAATTATGTAATAGTGATTGAGAGAGAAAGAGAGAGACTAGGAGTTGTGATTTGATGTGATATTTGATAGGATTTAAAGGTGGGTGTAGGGCATGTAAAAAGAGTAGGTCATAGAGAGAAATTTTGAAACTTATTTAATGACTGCATTTTTTTTGACCTTTTTTCAAACAGTGGGAAAAGGTCCATTGACAAACACACCCTTCCATCTTTACCTTTCTTTTTTAAAAAATCATTCTCCAATGAAAGAGGCATCCAAGAAGGCATAATACATTTCTTCACTGTGGGAGGTAAATTTACCTCTTTGAAAGGGAAAAGGAAAAAGAAAAATTGTTTTGAATGGCAGAAAGGAGCTGGGGGAAGGGGGGGGGGGTGGGTGGGTTGCCGTTTGTTGGGAAAGAAATAAATCATTAAACCTATCAATGTATAAACATTTATAAACCCTAATTTCTTGGTATAAAAATACTATGTTTAGGCGGAGAATCCACAATCTAAGAGTCTTCTTCTCTTTGACTCCCTATTGTTCCCTAAGCCCGTCTTCTCTTGATTTCAAGAAAATCAAAGATATTGCTATATATATTGAAAGAGAGTGAAGGATTGAGGGGGGGGGGGGCTGTGAAAGACGATGTGAGATGAGAAGCGATAGAGTTTTGGATGTATGGAGTTATGTCTCTCTTGAGAAGACGGTGTGAGAGGAGAGGAGAAAGAGTTTTCGAGTTAGAGATAGAGATTTCGGTGTGGGTTTGAGTTTGAGTTTGGGGTGTGAGTATTAGAGTGTGCCGTGAGTTTATGTGGGTTTGGGTAAATTAGGATCGGATCATGAATGCGATATCGTGCGATGTTTGATGATGTGATATGTAAAGTGTAAAAGTAGGAGAGAGATGGAGAGAAAATAGTGAGATTCATCCAAAATCAAATATCAAATGATATCAAATTCTTGATACGAGCCTTAATATTTTGAGGATAAATTTTGTTTACTTTTAATCTACTGTTTCTAATTTATTGATTTTGGATAGAATTTAGGATATGTGCTGAACATCTCTCCTCAAATTTAATTTACTATTTTTTTTATCTAATAATTGTTTAATTTACTGTTTTATTCTTAGTTTATAATCATTGTTTGATTTACCTATTTTCTAGTATCTAATTATAGTATTTAATACTGTTTTATTTTTAGTATATAATCATCATTTACTTACTGTTTTTCTAGTATTTAATGATTGTTTGATTTACTATTTTGTTTTTAGTATGTAATCATTGTTTGATATACTATTTTTTTGTTTGTTAAATCTAGTTCTTTTAATTTAGTTATTTTTAATGAAGTCATTGTTTCTTTATACATATCACTTAATATTTTTTCAATATATATCAACTAATTTTTTTTTTTTCTATCAACTTGTGTAGATGGATTTGCTGTCTTACGTAGAATTGGAGTCGTTCACAAATTTGTTGATTAGAAAAAATTCGGTTGATTTAGTCGATGACTATAATGATTTTGAGGCAACTTTTGAAGCTGAAAATTCTAATGTTTCTCCGGCGCCACGAAAAAAAGTTAAACGGACCGTCAGTTTCACCCACGAAGAGGATGCACTTTTGATTGCCGCATATCTCCATACAAGCAAAGATCCAACCACCGGAAATGGTCAAAATGCTACTACTTTTTGGGGACGGATAATGCAATATATCGAAGAAAATGGAGGTTTTTCCACCCCACGTAGTTTACCAACCATGAAAACGCGTTGGAGAGATATTAACAAACAATGCTCCAAATTTGTTGGAGTTTACAAACAAATTGAAAGCCTTAACCAAAGCGGACAAAACGAACTAGGAAAGGTAAGTTATTTAAAGTTACAAATATTGCGTACTTTTAAAATCAACTATATTTCTAACTCATTTTACTACTTTTTCAGCTCCGAGATGCATACAAGGAGTATCAGAGGCAAGTGGGAAAGTCATTTACTTGTCAACACTGTTGGGAAATTCTAAAAAAGGATCCCAAATGGCAAGCAACTTTGTCGAATAAGAGACAAAAAACAACCACCGATGAAAATTCAGTTGCCTCGGATGGGGCTAACCAAGATAGATCAATGGGCATGAATGCTTCGAAAGAGGTACTAACAGATAAAGGAAAATGTATTGTTGGGAGCGCAAGTTCATTTCTTACTTTAGAATTTTTTGAACAAAATGAAAAGTTCGAAAATCAAGAGAAGGTTGACCGACAAGAGAGAATGTTACTACAACATCAACAACAACTAGATCTTCAACAAGCATGTTATGAGATGTCGATTATGCAACAGAACACTACTGGCATGAGCCCTAAAGAAGCGGCGTATTTTGAGAGTATTAAGCAAGAAATTCTGAAAAAAAGGGGTTTTTGAAGTACTAATAACTAATGTTGTTGCTGGGTGTAGGCACAATATTTCTTTTTTCTTGTTATGTGAATTAAGTTTTATCGTATATGACTTTTATCATACATTATAATAATGCATGAAATTAAATATATGTTATAAAAATGAAGAATATAGCAAAAAATAAAAATAGTTTTTTTAAAAATATAAACATTACATATATTGGTCGTGATAAAATTAAATACAAAAGTAAAAACACATAAAAAACACTAAAAACAAATACAAACCTACACATCAAATAACACATAAAATAAGTACAAACTAACACATAAAATCCAACATACTTAACATGTAATATTCATAGGTGCTGAATCAAATCCTCCTTCAACTTTTAATGAGTTTCATTGCTCCTTGTCCGACTTAATCTTTCCCAAAGTTCATTGACAATTTTTGTTGCCCATGTAACACTGAAATAGGAGAATTTGTGTCGATTTCATCAAAATTAGTACCAGTTGGGCTCCCTTCATATTCAATTATCACGTTACGCGTTATAATGCATGCTTTCATAATATTTGAGAGTGTCTCTAGATTCTAAATACGAGTAGAACCACGCGCAATTACAAATTGAGCTTAGAGCACGTCACTAGTCCCCTCAACATCTTTTCTTAAGAGGCACTTTAGCAAAATGCTTATGTTTTAAGTTTTGAGGACATGAAATAGTTTTCACTAATTTTTCCAATCCAGGAATATATCATCAGCAAGATAGTTAGATAGTATGCAATTGAATAATTGTGCCCGTTGATGTCTTAATTAACTACTGGCGCACAATCAAAAGCCATTGTATCAAACACATGTAATTGATCTAAAACATTAATGTCATTGAGCGATTCTAGCATCCCAAAAAAAGCATGCCATATACATACCTCGCTACGTAGTTGAACAACTTCCGGTGTGTGCAGTCTATGCTCCCTAGTCCCTTACATACCTAGAAATTCGCATTATGCTAGTAGTCAAGCGATCATTGCTATTTGAAGCCCTCAACTATTGAATGCCATATACCTCCACAATTGTTTCCACAAACTCTCTTAGACAAACAAATGTAGTACTCTTTCCAATCAGAGCATATTTATCTAATAGAATACGCTGGTTGGTCATACGCAAGCATCCTCATGTCTGTCGTGATCTTCTGAAAGGAGGACGAACCAGGACCACCAATTGCATTAGATATTTGACGAAAATATGCAATGGGAGCTGCTTTATCATCAACAATTCAACCAAAATTAAAGAGGACGACTCATGCGAAACCTCTTGCGGAACAAATTTGCAGGATAAACATGATTGTCACAAAAGTAGTCACGAGAGTCTTTCATGACCTTCTTGCCTACTACGATTAATCACACGTTGTCCCGGAAAGGAACCACGATGACCCCTAATCCGTCGTTGGCTCATCTCTTCCTCTTGTGTTGCCGCTATGATTGCGTTGAATTCATCATCTAACTTATTGTTCATATAATCTAAAACATTTGGAAAAGGAAACATTTGACAAGAAAAAGGAGATGAACTTTGATAATATAGCTAATGTGATAGTAATAATAAATTACCTGATGAAAGATGGTCATATTTATAGTTGAACCTTAACATTCATGTGCTTCAATTTGAATTTTAAATTTGAAAATTTTGAAATTTAAAATTTTATTTGGCAGTTTTATATTTTAGTTCAAATTTAAATAGATTCATTTTGAATTTTTAAATTTAAAATCTTCATTTTGGCGGTTGTAATTTTATATTTAAATCAGCCCGCATCAAATTTAAATATATTCATTTTGAATTTTCAAGTTAAAATAATTTAAATAACTAGGATTACTTTAATCATCTATGAAAGTATAAATTTTTATCTATGTTAAATAATAAATAATAGTAATTTTTAGCTTATTAAATATACCTCCCATCATTAGAATACACAAAAAATATATTCTTATCTACATTTTTTAAATTTGCCTTATCACTGTTAAAATTGATAACATGTTGGAAAAATAAATATTACTTTTTAGAAAAGTAAAATAAGCACATGCTTTTTTATTTTCGATCCCACTACGGTGTGGACGTCCGTATATGCGATCGTTTGCATCTATTTATCATTTTATTATAATATTTTACCATTTAATCGTAATTTTTTAAATTTGAGATGAATTTATTCGTATATTGATAATTTTAAAATAATATTTTAACTATTTATCATTTTATAGTAATATTATACTATTTAATCGTAATATTTTACAATTGAGATGTAATCATTTACCTATGCGAATGTTTGCACCGTATTACTTGTAAAAAGAATTCAGACCTGGAGGATTCAAATGGGCAAAAAGAGGTGGTACTCTTTCATGAAAGATGATGTGTATGCAGTTGCTCCCAGTGCATATATCACAGTGATAAAGGGAAAGGTTGATAGAGCTTAGCGTGGTAGTGTGAATGGTTCGATTCTTCGCAAGGTGGAATTGACTCTGCTACAAGCGAGAGTGACCTGAGGGTTAAGAGCCTTGGGCCTATCCATTAGCTCTCCACCCTGGCTCCTGTGATGTACATCCTGCGATTTACCTCCTCCACATTGGTTCAGGACATGATCGATGGGGGACTGTCGAAGTTAAAATTTCAATTTTTTTTTGGGTTAACGTGGAGGAACCCCCTGTAGTTCACGGGCTCGAGGTTTGAGCCCCTTGTACTTTATTCGGTGAGGGATAACCTCCCCGCGTCCATCTCCTGTTACTTCCATCCACTCATTTTGGCCAAATTGAAAGAACAAAAGTATTGTGAAAAATTAC
>JAOWAN010000050.1:2614105-2628313 GCA_028566635.1 Lobelia cardinalis | reverse complement strand
ATCTTTGTTTTCGGAGGAGAGTTCTGAGAGATTGGATGGTGGTGGAGGGGCCAGCTTGGGGGAAGGTGGTGGTGCTTTTGCGGTTTGAAGAGAGAAGAAATTGGCGAGGGATGAGGACGCCATTGAAATTGATTTCTTTCTTTCACTGGGTTTGATTATTTTTTTCTTTAATTTTCTTCTTCTGGGTTATGTTCGATTTGTGGGTTTCTTCTTCTGGTTTGTGTTCGATTTGTTGATTTCAGGTGGTTTTGGTGGTGGTTTTAGTGGGGGTGGTGGTAGTGGCGGCGGCGACTATGGTGGAGGCGGCGGCGGCGGCAGCGATAATGACGGTGTCGGTGCTCGTAGAGATGGTGGTGATGGTTTTAAGGTTGATGGAGAGAGAAAAGATGATAATAGAATTTTAAAGGGATATAAGATATAGGATAAAATATAATAATTTATTTTTAATTTAATAGGTGTAAGAATAGGGGTATGTAAAAATAGTAGGTATGAGAGAGAAAATCTGGGTTTTTGGTTTAAATGTGTGAACAAGATTTTTCGTGGTTTTTAGAACCTAGTGCCAAAAATTGGCTTCGTGAACACGCCCAACGTTAAACTGTAATAATTTATTCTATAAGATCAATATTTATTACATTCCGGATGAAAAGAGGTATATTATTTAACCACACACAATATTCAAATATAAAAGTTGATGTCCTAATAAGCAGTTCGCTGAACGTTTTACGATCATCAAAGAGATATCATCAATCATGTCAATAGCTTTCGGTATTTCTTCAAAACAGTACCAAATGGAAATTCATTTTCATATAAGATGATATGGTACTATTCACAATATATATGAGATGATATAAAATATGAATTTATGAAGTAAAAGATTAAATCGCCCCCTAATGTGAAAGAGAGAATGTGATGTGAGAAGAAAGAATACTTTGGGAAATTTAAATGTAAGGAGAGAATTGAGAAAATAGGAAAGAGAATGTGATATAAAATTCATGAATTAATTTGTGAAAATATATATGTATATGAATGGTAGATGAAAAGTGTCTCATATTAATATATATGTGATATTTGATGACATTAGGATTTTGAGCAATGATACAGTCACAAAAAAGATACAAGGAGAAGTATACCAAAACTTAATTGTCATATTTTTACTAGTGCAATTTTTTCTAATGATAGGGTGCACAAATTTTTTAATTAAATTAAATGGAGTCGACTAAAATTTTTTTATATATTTTTTATGAATATAATTTTTTTCTAGAATGTAATATATTAGAAATATGAATAATATAAATGATATGAATGATATTATCGATATATTAAATTTGTGATTGAACCCTTATTAATATTAAATCATTACGTACTATTATAATTATTGTTGATATTCAATCATCACGTAAGCATTTTTGGTAGAAGTCTGAATAAATTATAAAATTTTCTCATAGGGATGGCGCCCAAATCCAATTAAAGTAATACTGTACTAATTACTAAAAGAAGTCCATACCAACGAGCAATTGGTGTAGTGGTGCCAGTGGTTGCACTTGAAAAGGAGGACTACGGTTCGATCCCTCGTAATTACATTGGGAAAGGTTTAAAACCTTAACCCCGGAACCCGCCTCGAACAGGATTAGTCGGCGGCCAGTGGTCGAACATCTGAGCTTAGACAAAAAAAAAAAAAAAAAAAAAAAAAAACTAAAAGAAGTCCATAAGGGTGTGTTCTTGTGGGTGATTTTCACCCATGATTTCTGATTTCTGATTTTTCTCTCTCATTGGTCCTACACTTTTTCTCTCTATCTCTCTCTTACTTTTTACTATAATCATTACAAAAACCCAAAAACCAAATCAATAAGGGTGTGTTCTTATGTATGATTTTTATTCATGATTTTTGATTTTTAACTTTTCTCTCTCATTGGTCCCACAGTTTTTCTTTCTATCTCTCTCTTACTTTTTACTTTAATCATTATAAAAATCCAAAACCAAATCAATAAAATCACTCACAAGAACACATCCTAAATCACCCACAAGAACACACCCAAAGATTCCTAAGCAAAAGTGAGGCTGACGTGGAAAACGTGGGATAGTGGATTGGTTGCCTGGAGCCGAATTGGCATTTTTGGCATTTATAGGGAAAAACAACTCATTCATTGTAACAAAAATATCTGAAATCTCAATCTAGAATGATTATCGTCGCTCTTTCTGGACCGGTTTTAAATTTTTTTTTAAACATATTACAACTACTTCCCGGTACAAAGAACCTTTTCCCTACGTCTCTTAAATCCAATTATTGCTCTGTTATTTGGATTACCATGTTTCATAAGTGTCCCTTCTTCTTCTTCGGTTAATCACACTGATCCTCCTAAACTTTAATTCTTTATGCCGTCTCAAAGTATTATTGTTATGTTTGATCTTTTAAGTCTGTTAGCCTAACGTGTGATATGTCCGTGGTCCTTAGAAAGAACCGTACTCCATTTTATTACTAATGTCGTGTTGGGTAGAAGAATATTAACTACGAAAATGACCTTTTAAGAGCGATATGGAATAGGAGACTCTGTAATTCCATCTACGAAGAAATCATAAGGGAGGAATATATATCTATGGTGCCATTTTGGTTGTCTCGTTCAGTATTCTCTACAACTTTAAATAAGTGCATGCTCATTGTAGATAATACCGAAATCAATGTATGACGGCAAATCGTTGACGAGAAAGAAAAATTGAGAACATTCATAATTAACAAAATATGATACCATATTATACATTTCTTGATTGTTTATTTTCAGAAAGCATATTAATGATTCAAGAATTTTACCTACACCTACTCAAGGCCATCGTGATAAGTTTTTATAGTAATTACTTTTAAATAGCTGACACAATTAAGTTGACCCGAAAACAAAAGCATAACAACTAATAAGTAAAAGACGCTACTATTTAACAAAAAGTAAATATTGAAGGCCTATAAATCCCAAATAAGAAACTATGAGGGGGAATACAGAAAGCTTCATTTCCTAATTAAAAATGACACTCGTCTACTTTGCATGTAAAAAACTTCTTATAAATACACATCACCTCGCTAACACCGAAATGCAAAACCAATTTCTTTTCTTTCTCATCTCAGCAGCCAAGAAAGACAAGAAATTTGGGAGAGAAGAAGAAGAAGGAAAAAAAAAAAAAAACTTGAATTGAAGGCATCTGTCGATCTATGCAATCGGCGGAAAAATCATCGTATTGTTTTGTAGTAATCCGATTTCTCGTTGCTGTTGTGGGAAAGATTGTTTAGATTATGAGCTGGCTCGATAAGCTGCGGAGTTCTTCAAATTTCAGCCGCTTTATTGCTGGCCTTTTGATGTTCATGTTATATCATTCCTCCCAATTAGTTTCCAATTTCCCTAATCCTATACACCCTTAAACCATTTTCGTTTCTCCCTTTGATTTAATACCCTCTCCCTCTTTCTTGATCGAATTTCTGCGCAATTCATTGATTCCTCTCAAGATTTTATTGGAATTTGTTGTTTTGATTGATTCTGCTGATCCATGGAGTTTAAAGATTCGATTGCTGGCAATTTCCTCACCGGTTAGTACTGATTTATTTTTGGGTTCATTTTCTTGGAGCATTTTTAATTGGGATTTTTCTTGGATGATTTTTTCTGGCATTGTTAACAAAATTTTATTTTTTGGTGGGTTAGTTTATAGATATCAACATTTGTGAATTTTGGGTTTTTTTATGTGGATTTCTTGCATATTGATTTTACTTGAACCATTCATTGATTGCTTACGGCTGGTGGGTAGGTAGGAGTGTGCCTTTGGTTAAAGTTGGATTTTTTTGGGTTGATTTTTACTTTATTACTGCAAATTCAATGCTGTTTGAATTTGTACAATTTTTATATGGAGTGTCTAGGCACTCCTAGCAAGGAGTAACATAACATAATTTATGTACATTATGTATATATTATGTGCATAATTTATAATTTTTATGTGCATTATGGACACTTCTCACTAAGAGTGCCTAGTCACTCTATATAATTTTCAGAATTTGTATGCCTAACAAATGATCTTGTTTTAGTTTTATATGGTTCAATTATGAGTTTGTGCAGCCTATGCCTTGGGTACTATAGTAAAGGATGGGGGTAAGAAGAAAGTACTCCCTCCATCTTTTTTTACTGGCCAACTTTCCTATTTTGTTAGATTCAAAGTTTTTGGCCACTTTAAAGTTTAGCGGACATTAATTACTTACTTTCTCAAGTTGCCCTTAATTATGATTCTATTTACAAAGTAAATACTACATTGCATCTAAAAGTCAAGTTATTCATTAATAGGGGTAAAAGTGCAAAGAACTGAAAAATACATGCATTTGTCGTCAAACCTTAATCCCTTGGATGAAGTATTTAATATGCAGTCTAATGTAGGTTAGGAGACGATGACCTGTGTTTTTCTTTCTTTCTTTCTTTTTTTTTTTTTGAGAAATACTGTGTTTATTTGTGAAAACTGAGAGAGTGGGTATATTAAAAAAAAGAAAAAAAGAAAAGGAAAAGTACATAAGATGGAAACTATTGGTTGTATTGAACTTCATATGTGTTATAGCACCCTTTTTTGGGTGCCATATTAAATAAAGGGTTAACCTTGCTGTCCAGGTCTAAATCATAGTTCACTGGCAGTTCTTTCTCCATTGATTTCATCAACCCTTCTGACATGCCCATGATTGAAATTTTACTTGTTAGTATGAAGTGTATTCTCTGTTTTGGAGGAGAAGTCAAAAGCTACATGATTTAAGTTTTAGATTCTTTGGATGGGTGGGACTGAGGTGAGTTAGTTAATTAAGAAAGAGCTATAGGATTATTATTTAGCAACTGGATATGGTCGGATGCAGCAACTTGTATTTTGAAGTTATAACTTTCTTTCCACGAAGAATATTCTGCAACAATTGAAGGAATATTCGGGAAGCATTTGTATTTGGTGGAATGCGGCATCTTGTGTATATAGAAGTCGCTACTTTGTTTTCTGAAGGAATTGAAGGACATATTCTGCAGAAAGTTGGCTGTGGTATGATGCCATCTAGTTTAAGGAATATATCCTCCTTTACGTGATACATCACGATATGTCTTCTTGTAAACCAAAAATATCCCGAGTAGACTGATTTGACTTGTGTCTACTAGATCTGTAAATACGATACTTCTTGTTTTGATATGCCTACTCCCTCTTTCTCTTCCATCACATTGCTATACTTAGCTTATTTAAAACTTACTACATTTTCTTGCTCAAAAAGTTCTTATAATTCAACGAATATAAGTATCTATGTGAACAAAGAGCTTTAGCTCAAGTAGTATCCCTTTTTCTTCCCTAACGGGAGGTTAGGGGCCCAAGTTCCGTCCGGGAGAATCTCAGGGTGAAACTATCATCTTGTTTAGATATATTCCTTCCACTTGCTCTGGGCTCCAAGCCCTCTTTGCTGGTTTGAGCTTTAAGCCATCTCTATCATATTTGTAAGCTCTAAGTTAAATGTTTGCGTTGGGATAAGGCCTATATCCCCTCCAACCTTTAAAAAAGATAGTATCTATGTGAAATTAATCATCATTAATGATTTACTCTTCAAAGTGAACGAGTTTTTGGGACATCCCTGATTGAAGAATTAGCATACTCTTTTGGGATGAATGTTTTATCTTGAGGGTGATTATGTAAACCAATCTGAGCTGTGACTGAGAAATTTAGAGCTGGTCTAATATCTTTGGGATGTGTTAAGACATATGACTTGTGTCCTCTTGCAATGTTTCACTTTATAAAGAATATCTTGTCATTTTTGACTGGTTTGTGGACCAATTGCTAAGAAATAGTTACTTGTTCTGCAATGTTTAATAGTCAGAACATAGGAAATGGAGAGGGATGGGATTCATAAATGTAGAATTTTCTTTAATAGTGATAAACTGTTTGTCCATCTATTGAGCCGTTTAGTCATTGTCTACGAGCTGGCAGGATGCCTTAGTTTCCACTCTGCTTTGGTATGTTCCATAAAGTGTAGTGGTGTGATAATGATTGTAAATAGTTGAGAAGATTATGGGGAAGGTTGATATAAGTGATATTATGGTTTTCTATTGAGCTGTCACATGCAATGATTTTGTGTCTCTCTTTGCGCTTCTATGTTTATTATCATTCCTTTATTTCTTTAAGGGAACTTGTTGCATCTGCTGATTTATCTTGTCTGCTTGCCAGGCACTCTTGCCTCCTGCATTGAGAGGCACCAGGGCTCAAGGTCTTCTGTGATTGTGATTGGGGCGGGGATATCGGGGATCTCTGCTGCACATACTCTTCGTAATGCAGGTTTTGAGGTAGCACATTTTCTGCATTAAACATTCCAGAGAAAATGCTCTTATTATCTTTTGCCTAATATTAACGAGGCTCTTTTATCCCTTTCAGGTGCTCTTGTTAGAGTCACGGGACAGAATTGGCGGTCGCATTCATACTGACTACTCATTTGGCTGTCCCGTGGATATGGGAGCATCATGGCAAGTTTCTAGTTTTCCCGTTTTTGATTTTTTGAAGAAGATTTACAAATGAGCAACATTTTGAATGTATAATGTCGTCAAAAGCTTTTTCAAGATCTATCCAACTTTTATCTATGCTTTGCATTCACCATGAAAATGTGACGCTTATACACCATTGTAGAATTTCACTTTCGACATGATAATAATTAGTGGTACGGGTACCACAAAGTTGATTTGTATCATATAAAAGCTGTAGTACTTGTGAATTGTGATCTGATCGAGTTGCTGCTTGTTTGGAATATGTATTGATCTTTTTAATGCATTTACAAATTAATGGTCATATACTGTAGTAATTTACCATGAAAGTCTCTAATATTTTACTTTGTGGTTGTTTCATACTCTTCAGAAGCCAATGCATCAATTTTAAAATTTTACTTGTAGTATGTTTAAATGTGCCATGCAGTTTGGCTGCAGTTGTAAGCATTTATATTATATATCATGTGTAATCATCTTAATTTAATTTGATGACATAATGCAGGCTACATGGTGTTTGTAACGAAAATCCATTGGCTCCATTGATACGTCGTTTGGGGCTTACATTATATCGGACTAGTGGTGACAACTCAGTACTATATGACCATGATTTAGAAAGGTACTACTTGATCTTTAAGTTCTAGCTTGTAATTCTCTTGGGCTGAATTTAGCAAGAGGTTACCGACACAGCAACTGTTTGTTTCGTTTATGTCGTATATTATCTTTTTATAGTTTAGCTTGGACAATGGTATATGATTCACTATATAATTGATAATTTGATCTTCTTAGACCCTTTAAAACCTCAAAAACTAATCCAGCTTTTTAGCCTTATCTTTCTTTTGTTTTTCTTTGATTGTATATCCCATTTTTCTTCCCTTCTCTCGCTCGACACATCTTAGAGTTCCGGCTACCTGGGCAGGATACAAGGAGAAGTAACGGAACACAACTTGTTTAATCTAATGATGATAATACTTCCCTTATCCATATTTATTTACCTATCTCTTCGCTTTTGGAGCTCTCCGCAGATTAATCACATCTTTTTCTCTTTTTCTGTATCATATATAATTTTTATTTTATTATAATTTATATGTATATTAACGTAAAGCGCTCTTGGGACATCCATTTTTAACATGAGCGGTAAACTTAAGTTTGAAACCACTTAGGTTAACTTCTGAGTCAATTTTTCTATGAGTAGAAACCAATTAAGTTTTGACATTTTTTATATTATGTTTCACCATTGAGTTGAAATGTGTAATTTCAGCTACATACTTTTTGACATAGAGGGGCGGCAAGTTCCTCAACAGACAGTCGTTGAAGTTGGAGATGCATTCAAGAAAATTCTCAAGCAGGTAGCTCTTTCCCCCATAACTTTAGTTTGTCTATTACTCATTACATTAACAATCAGGTAACAACTTACTAATTTGTTGTATAAATTAGACTGAAAAAGTGAGGGATGAAAATTCTAATGACCTGTCCGTTCTTCAAGCAATATCCATTGTGCTGGATAGGCATCCTGATTTAAGGTATTATAAAGCAAGATTAATTCAATGTTGAATATTGAAGCTATCATTCTTATTTTTTTGAATGGCGGATTTAATTTTAATAAAGAAACCGTATGTTGTGCAGGCAAGAAGGGCTTGCTCATGAAGTGCTTCAATGGTACATTTGTAGAATGGAAGCTTGGTTTGCAGCAGATGCAGATATGATATCTCTGAACAGCTGGGATGAGGTAAAGTATTGATATATATTCTTGAATAAAATCTGTTTTTGTCATCTTATTATGCCTATCAAAGGAGAATTATAAATTAAATGGACAAACCCTACCTGACTGATTTTGCTTTGGTTTCTTATTCTCTCCAAATAAAAGTAGTACTAAAATTTACCGAGGGAAAGTGTTTTTGAAAACACTTAGATTTATGCTTCATATAAATATAATTAGTTAAAAGAAATTTGTTAGAGATATATTTTGAATATTGGTTTCTACATTTTTCATTAATCCGTGCACAGCTGAATTTGTGAATAGAACAATGTAATATTTCCAGAATATGTTCACGTCAACTTGTTCAGATATCTCAGGTGGACCTGTTTATTGGTAAATCATGTCTGTACAAAATCACATAAGAACACACCTATGCTTTGGTATTGAAGGCTATTGTTCATGCGCAGGAGCATGTGCTTTCTGGTGGTCATGGACTTATGGTGCAAGGATATAATCCTGTAATTAAGACCCTGGCAAAAGATATTGACATACGTTTGAGTCACAGGTACGCATACCAGATTTTCAGAATTATTTTAGTCAATGCATGCAATATTTGAAACAAAAATATTTTATTTTGGGACTAGATTTGTTCGGCGCACACAGACAAGCTCGGAAATACTCACTCTACAAGATAACTACTCCGTGTAAGACATAACTGTGACGGAAAATAAGTAGCTTCTAGCATACTTATTTGATGTTAAATAATGTCACGGAAGAAATCCAACATTGAATTAATGATTATTTTATTCTTCAGCTTTGTGGACTGGATAAAAGCTTGATTTCATCCGTTGATCTGCATGATTAGGGTTACAAGGATATTCAGTGGAACGAATGAGGTGATGGTTACCGTTGAGGGAGGAAGAAACTTTATTGCCGATGCTGCAATTATAACGGTGCCCCTGGGAGTTTTGAAGGCCAACTTAATCGATTTTGAGCCTAAATTACCAGAGTGGAAAGTCACTGCTATAGCAGATCTTGGTATGGGCAATGAAAATAAGATTGCCTTAAAATTTGATAAGGTCTTTTGGCCAAATGTGGAGTATCTGGGTACGGTTGCTCCCACATCTTACTCTTGTGGGTACTTTCTCAATCTCCATAAAGCTACGGGTCATCCTGTCCTCGTCTATATGGCTGCTGGAAGATTTGCTTATGACCTCGAGAAGCTATCTGATGAATCTGCTGCGAAGTTTGTAATGTTGCAGTTGAAGAAAATGTTCCCAGAAGCAACTGAACCTGTAAGTCTGTTCTTTTAAGTTATAACTCACTAACCCCTTTGCGGAAATGAAATTCTAAAGGGTTAACTCCAGTTTACGCTTTCTCTTTTGTTTCATTACTAACTTTTTTGCTGGTCCGTTGTGCAGGTTCAGTATATAGTATCGCACTGGGGAACTGACAGGGACTCCCTTGGATGCTACTCATATGACATAGTTGGTAAGCCTACAGATATATACGATAGGCTTAGAGCACCATTGGGTAATCTGTTCTTCGCGGGTGAAGCAGTTAGCATGGAGAACCAGGGATCAGTACACGGAGCATACTCGTCTGGAGTTATGGTTGCTGAAAATTGCCGGAGGCTTCTCATGGAGAAACCCGGTTTTCTGGGAAAGATTCAAATGGTCGATGAGATGCTTGATGCCACTTTTCCCCTTCAAATCTCAAGAATGTGAGAGGTCGGGGGATCGCTGGTGTTTAGTTGTTAGGTGGTCGGATAGGCCATAATTATCCGGCGCAACTTGATCGGACATTTTTTTTTTATTGTTGTTTTTGGTTTTATTTTTTTCAGGTTGGTTGGACAACAATGTTGAACAATATGTACGATGCCTCAGTATTATGACATTTGATGATGTTGGGAATTTTTAGCTAGTTTAATATACCAATGGCAGATGATTTTAATCTGAATTTCGTTTCTAATTAAAAAAACCTCAAGAGTGGAAATAACAGGTCACAATTGTTTATGATATATCATTTTATTCGGACGGACTATATTTAAACAATAATAACGATAATCGTTTTATCAACTTTATACGCTTCATGTTTGTGTATATATAGTCGTTTTAATTTGCATAAGCTTTATCTAAATATAAATATGTGGCATGTACATATAAATATCGTGGGTTGGGAGCGAAGTCAAGATTCTTCTGAATGGGGCAAAAGTACTCCGAAAATGGAAAAAAAAAAAAAAAAAAAAAGGAGAGAGGAGGAATAGCCGTATATTGAAAACACTTATTTTTTAGTAAATGATAAAAAAAAACCACGAAAATGGTTCATCCAATTTTTAAAATGTTTCTACTACTCATAAAAAATAAGACAAATTTAATAAAATAAATTTCACAAAATCAAAATTAGAACAAACATCATAAATTTAATAAATAAAGGTTGGATCATGAATGAGATTTCGTGGAATATGGAAATACCGTGAATACGAAGAATATGCGACTACGAATCAAATTTCATCCCAAAATATCACACATATCACACTATTTTAATTTTACTTTTCATCAATTACCCCTATATATCTACTCCTACAAAACATACTTTTACACACTTTTCAAAAACTTTTTCCTCTCCCTTATCTCTCTCCTCCCTCAAAAACCCACTCCCCACCCCCTTCTCTCTCTCTCTCTCTCTCTCTCTCTCTCTCTCTCTCTCTCACTCCGTCTCTTTCACCTCTCTCTTCCACGTCTACCTCTTTTCTCTCCCAACCATAATTGTCCCTCTTCAACTTTCCCCCCAAATTGTTTTTCTTTTCTGCTGGCCCTTCTAATCCCCTCCTCTTCAACTCACAATCCCCTCCACCTTACCTCTCCCACCCCCTTTACCGCATCTCCTCTGCCCCCCACCACCACACACACACATTAGAATTCCAAGTGAAACTCATTTCTTTTCTTTCTCCTCTACAAATGCCTTAACCTAAATTTCAAATCTTTCCCAAATCTAAGCAGAAAAAGGAATACGAAAATGATGGGTTTGAAATAAGAAGAAGAAGGCAGAGGTTCAAGTTGATTCGCTACTGTCCACCGCCGCGCTACGGCAATCTACTTATTTGGCGATCCAATTTTGACTCCAAGTCATACATCTTCAAGCTCCGTACCTTTGTCCAAATCTGGATGTTATGACGTTGCATTGGAGTGGCTATGAATGAGGAGCTCTATTATTGAAATTAAAACCAAGAAACATGAATAAAGAGTGTAAAGAAGAATAGACATTCGGTTTCTTCGGAGTAACATTCGTGGGTAATTGTTGAAACGGTGATTTAGGGGTAGAGATGGGAGGATTGTGGGGGGGGGGGGGTGGGAGATGAGGTTTGTTTCAAGTTTTCAATAGGGTAGGCTATATTAGGGACTGAGCCCTTTTTCCTTCTTTCTGCTTCGAAGAAAAAGAAGGGAAGAATACGTGGAGCCTGCAGTCTTGGCAGAAAAAAAAGTAGGAAGGGCAAAAGAGTCATTTTAATAAAAAATCTCATCTACCTTATCTACCCAATCTCATATTTTGAACAGTACCGTCTACTACGATCTGTTACGAAATTTGATTCCTGATCTGACCCTAAAAAATTCGAGTTAGAACAAACGAAAATTATTTTCTCTGTGTGTGGAGGGGGGGATTTACCGTGGGGAGGGCAACCCCCTACCCCCGAATCCGCCCCTGATGGTGATTTCGAGTTGACAAATTGTTGCAATGTAATAAATTTGTGACAGTAAATTTTAGAAATATGTCCATATTTTGATAGAATTTTGAAAAATTAAATTTCTTCATATATTATTATAAAATTAATTTTTATACCTTTCAAAGGTTCTTAATATCATTTTAAAGTAAAAATGCTCCATTTTTAAAATAATAAATATATAATTATGCATTATAAACATAACGAATCATATTAATATAATGTTCATAATTTATAATTTTTTGTATTCGGTTAGTGCCTACTCTCCCTCTCGATTGGTCAAAGAGGCCGTCACTTTTGAATTAAGTACTTGATTTTGACCCAAGAAGTCGGCGGGTGGCTGCCTTCCCTCCCTTTTGATCGTAATGAATTTGACTAAATGTGTAAATTGTTTTTCCCTTTTTTATTTTGCCTCAAAGATGAGGAATTTGTTGAATATCTGTCCAGCGTTTTAAACCATTGACCTTTTCTTTTGGTTGATTCCACATTCAGCAGTAGTAGTAGTAGTATATTTTTATTTTTAAAAATTATTTTTTTCAGTTTTATTATTTATTGTCAAAAATAATTATAAATTTTGATTTATTTGTAAAAATATATAATCTCCGTAAATATAAAAAAATTTAACTGGCAACCAAAGGTGACCCGCTGACTAAAATGGAGGAAGTAATTATATAGGCATAAACAATAAGCAGAACTATTTATTGTTAAATTTACATCTCCCAAGTATCTAATAATAAATATAATATTACTTGAATATTGCAAATTATTAATGCATAAAGGTTATTTAATATCAATATTCATATTTTTCAATAATTACATAAATATAAAAGTTCTTAAATTTTGGGCAATGGTTCTGAACAACCCGAGCCGGAACGAAATGGAACAATTGGGGATGCGCGACTGATTAATGGCGGAAGTCAAAGGTAAACTAAAGGCAAAGGGTGAAATTGATAGTGTAGTTTTTTTTGGGCAGACCTGTGCGTGGCTTTGGAGATGGCGGAAGGAGGTTGTGTTCAACCAAAACATGGTGGAGCTGCCAAGGAAAGTGGTGATGATCCAGGTTGCGGCAAAGGCATCCATGTCCGCCTATGAGCAGCTTCAAGGAAGTGGTTTTGGGCTTAAGATGATGCAATTAATTGGGGTGCGTTGGATGGCGCCGGAAGAGGGCTAGATATGTATAAATACGGACGGAACGGAAGGCAATGTGCTTGGGGTTGCTCCATGGGGTGCTGTTTTGAGGGATCAT
This sequence comes from Lobelia cardinalis, assembly GCA_028566635.1. Lineage (NCBI taxonomy): Eukaryota > Viridiplantae > Streptophyta > Magnoliopsida > Asterales > Campanulaceae > Lobelia > Lobelia cardinalis. The sequence continues at coordinate 2,615,144 of JAOWAN010000050.1, read as the reverse complement.
ATGGGGGAGTGGGTAGGAGGTTGTGGCGCGAAGGGAAAGGACGAGGGGATTTTGCGGACAGAGCTTCGAGGGGTAATCGCGGGTCTAACCCAAGCCTGGTCGGATGGGTGGCGACGGATATGCATCCACTCCGACTGTAAGGAGGTGATTGATTCAATCAACAATGGGAGCAACGTTCAGAGACTTCATTAGGATCTCTTCTCTCACATTAGGAGGCTTGCATGGCAAGTTCAATTTCGGCACATCCTTCGGGAAGAAAATGCAGCGGCAGACCAACTAGCGTGGATCATGCTGATGGACAGGGCATCAAGGAGAGTTTTTCACGCACCCTCCCCCCCCTTGCGTTAGAACAGGTTCTAAAAAACAATTAACTTGGTAGATAAGTAACGAAATATATAACGAGCTATGTAAAAATAAATAAATAAAAAGTTATTTAAGCTTGTTAACAAGTGTCCTGACTCCTGAGATGATTGTTAGCAAAAATTATCATCTTCATATCATATGAATGATAAATATAAAGGTTACTATATGATATTTTATTGAAGAATTTTTTTGAATAATTTTATTATTATATTATATGATATTTTAACTTTAAAGATACTTTAACTTTAAGAGATTATAGTAAATATTTACCCTACAATCCTAAAAATATTACTATTAATAAAATAATAAAAATCTTAATTTTAATTACTTAAAAAAATTGACTTATAGGAATTTTTTTTTCCATTGTGAATCCTGTTATTACTACTAATAGTATTAAAAAAAGGGACATGAACACAAATGTAATTTTCTGTCCCGTTAGTATTTTATTTTTTTCCTCATTATTTTTAAAAATTTATATATATATATATAAAATAAAAAATTAAAATTTTAGTATTATCTTTTAAAATATTTAAATAAAATTTAAAAAAATAGGACACTAGACACCCAGAACCCGAAATCAGCAAAAGAGGGTATAAAATAGTGAAAATTATATGGAGTGCCTAGGCACTCCTAGTAAGGAGTGCCCATAATGCACATAGCAATTACAAATAATGCA
>JAOWAN010000050.1:2573865-2590522 GCA_028566635.1 Lobelia cardinalis | reverse complement strand
ATGTTTATTTTGAATTGTGATATGTTATGTTCATTTACTTCAACGTCTGTGTTCTTTTCGTCAATGCTTATGTTCAAACGTCATTTCTTATGCTTATTTATTTATTCATTTTTTGTATTAAAATTTGAATTCTTATTAATTTTAGAAATTATGGTATGAGTTAATTTATGCATTAATTATGAAATTTATATAAATCTGATTTTTTTAGTTTAAATTAATTCCTAAATTTTAGGGATTGATTAAGGTTAATAAGTAAGAGTGGGGGAGAGCGGGAGAGTGAAGTCACTTCCGGGCGTATAAAGCTCTATACGCCTGTGCGTATAGTATACCAATTGCTCGTCGTCGTCCTCCGCCGATCGTGATATGATCCCACCTCAATGGCGACGTGACATGGAGGAGATGAGGGAGACCCAGCGAATGTTGGTCGAGCAGCTGGCGCGGATGCAGTAGCTAATGCAGTCGCAGCAGTAGTCTCAGTCTTAGCCGCAGCAGGAGCCACCGCAGCCGCAGTCGCCACAGCAGGCGTCACAGCTCATGCCGTCTGATGATGTCTATCGCCCACAGATGCCCGATGATATGATCTTTCGCGAGGACATGCTCGATGATCGATTTTTTTCGTTAGTCATTTGTATTTTTATTTTTAATATAAATGTATTGTAATTATTACATTTTTTGATAATTAATCAAATATTTTATTTTATTTACAAACTGCAATATTTATTTAGTATTGAATATTAATATTAAATAATTAGTAATTAGTATTGAATATTATTATTTATTTACTATTAATATTAAATAATTAATATTAATAATAAATAAATAATTAATTAATATTAATAATAAATAAATATTAATTAGTATTAAATATTAATAAATAATAATTAAAATACAAATTATTATACTAGCGACTGACTCAGTCGCTAAAGCATGTGACTAATAGCGACTGCCGTGACTAGTCAGTCGTTAACAGAGACCAGTCAATAGCGACTGACTTTTAGCGACTGAGTCAATTGCTAAAGCCAATGTCCGTCGCTAAAGGTGGGTATAGCGACTGACAAGTCAGTGGCTATACCCCTTTTCTGTAGTAGTGTTTGGAATCGCTGAAATATTTTGGGGAGCCTCCCGAAATGAGTCAGATCTTACAGAATGATAGATCTGGCAAGCAAGTCATGAGAATTATTATAGACTAGTTTGTTTCACCCCCTTTTGATATAAAAAAAAAAAAAAAGATTGATGCACCAATGAATCCTATCTCATCCGGTTCAAATTTTGTGTAAAATTTTTCTAAAATTCCAACTCTAAATTTTAGTACATGTATCAACCTTAAACATTATATTATTACAACCAAAGATGATACACCATTTAACACCGAAAATTCCAATTCTATCTCACCCGTTTTTTTTTTTTTTTTCATCCTCAATTTTCCAAAAATAAACAGATTAGTTTCAAAGAATTTCTTAGATGTAGAAAGATCGTCTATTTCCGAAGCAAAATAAACTATCTTCACATCGATTTTGGTAGAAAAGGATTGAATGATCTTCAATTTGTATTTTTCGATAGGGAAGGAATTAGAGATTAGTTTAGAATACGAATTTAGATTTTCTAGCGATTAAGGATTAAGGAAGTGTTAAATTTTTAATTTTGAATAAATTGCAAAAATAGTTCTCATACTTAAAATAAAGATTGTTAAAAACCAGGTCCCAAGCACAATTCTAAACTCTAATTTCAAACCAATTAAATTTGCGAAATGGTTGATAGGGAGAAAATTACAATATCAAAAAGCGAAATCTATACAGAGAATTACAATATCAAAAAAGCATGGCATACGAGGTTTTCTGATCTGAACCTACATATCACATTCTTAATCTAAAGGTTAGTATATGGAGAAATTAGCAATATTTTGTACAAGAGTCAGTTTTTTTAAGGTTGTAAGTCCAAAAAGACAACCAAATTGAATCAAACCATATCGATGAGTTTGGTTTGGTTCCATTCAAAAAATTTCAAAATCACATGGTCGCGGTTTCGACATCTCAAATCAAACCAAAATCTAATTTATATGTATATTTTCATATAAGCCCCTCATATTTTTTATATATTTATATATACCCCTTTTAATTATATATAAAAAATAGAATAATAATTATATTTTAATTTAAACTTAATTGTATTATGATGAACTTATACATTTTATAATTTTAAAATTGTATTGTGCTAAAAATTATATAAATAAATAATATAATTGCATAATTTTTTAATTTTTAGTATGATCATATGCTATTAATGTTAAAAATATGTTTTTTGTTTTTTGTTATAAATCTTAAGTTATATTTATTTATTTATTTATTTTGCAAAATTACAAGATTTTTTGTAAATCGATAAACCGAACCACAATTTATTGATTCGTTTTGTTAGTTTTACGGTTTGAGTTCAACTTGTGATTTATACTCTAATAAAACCAAATCGAACCGTTGCACACTAGTTCTTTTAGTTAAAGTTGTATTGCTCTCACTACATTCTATAACATGATAATTATAAGCTGATCAGCTAAGTCCAGCAAATGGAATTTTATACAATGTTTCGATGAGCATGGTCACACTTTTGCAGAAAATATATAAAACAAAAAACGGCCCAGGCATGTCACAATGACGGCAAAGGAAAGGACGGATAGGACTATGCACGTTTGTGAGCAAGGTTTGATTCGCCGGTGGAATTGACTCTGTAGCTTGCTTATATGCTCGTTAGAGGAAGTGAAGGCGCCCTGGAGAACGTGTGACGCTGAGTTGGGGTTTGGAGCGTCTTTTGCCCACCTAAAAGGCTTGTTCTTCCATCCTTTCGTAGTGAAGGAGCTCTCGAAGACCAGAAAGATAGAGATTGGGAAAGCTAGGTAAAATCATCTTACATTGGTAAAACTCATTCATAGCAAATACTCTATTGTATGAGTGATCTAAAGGTTAAGAACTTGAGCCTATCTATTAGCACTCTACCTTGAGTCCGCAAATCCTGCAATTTACCTCCTCGAACCAAGACAAAATCCCAAAATTGGAGTTTCAACCTTTTTTTTATATATATTAAAAAGAAAACGAAAACAATCACATATATTTTGAATCAATTTACTACACACGAGTAAGCCACATTTTACAAATTGAGTAGTACTAGTTAAAAATAGCAAAAAAGAAAAAAATCCCCAACTTCAACAAAAAACTTGCCAACATACAGTAGAGTAATAAGTACCACATCAACAAAAGATGCTATAACACACGTCTAGGACCTAATCACCCAAAGCCTTCAATCAAAAACAAAGTATCTGTCAGTTCAGCAGCAAATATGCTCATCAAAATGGATCAGTCAGGAGAAAACTATGACATAGAAATGAAAGCAAACATGAACCCAAATATTTAAATTAGAAAATGTGGTTGAAAATATTTCCTAACAAAAAAGGACTGGATTAATAGCAAATTGTTTCACCAGGAGGGATCAGAGTTCTGGCTTGGAATCTCAAAAGTGAGAAACTTAAAATAGTAGCACAGTATAATCAACTTCAATCATCTGGGGAAATAATTATCAACTCCATCCCATATTTGTTTCAATAATCAGCAACAAATACATGAAAACATGACACATTCTACCGACACCCGTGTCACGCAACATTAATAAATTTCACAGTAACATATGAAGAATACTTTCAAAGATCAACCGGAGATGGATCAGAGTTCTGGCTTGGATTTTCTCGTAGAGAGAAAACATCAATAGTCGCTCAGTATAATCAACTTCGATCATCTGGGGAAATAATCATCAATTCCATCTCCTTAACCATTTGACAAAGGAACAAATAATTATACATATTTCTACATTTAACCTTGTTACACCCTAACATCATAACTAAATCAACTTGATTGGCATACTACTAAACCATAAACTTTGATCCACTTACAACTATACGATTATATCCATTACAAACTAGCAAGGAAAGGCACAAAACAAAGTAGTTAATATAATGATTTATGAAGATGGATCAGAATTCTGGCTTGGATTTTTTTCCTTTAAGGAAAAGGAGAAAAAACAACAAATTGCGCTCAGTAATTTCAGCTTCGATCATCTGGGGAAATATTCATCACATCCATCAATTCATACAGAAAACACAGAAGATATTATTTTCATTTAAACATTTAGTAGGAGAAACTTGGAAAAATTCAGCATGATGAAGTACAAAGACCTAATTAGCTTAGGCTAACATAAACCCATGAACTGAAACAATTTACTATGATGTCACACCAACAAGCACAGAAAAATAAAAAACAGAACAGAGAGATTTGCACAAGAAGATGGATCAGAATTCTGGCTTGCATTTATCTCTTCTAATTAATCTATTTTATTACAACCAACCATCATAAAACCAACAAAAGCAATCTTAAATAGTCTTGATTGGCATAGTACTGAACCAATATCCATTAAAACTAGCAGGAAAATGAACAAAACAAAGAGGTTAATAAAATTATTTATGAAGATGGATCAGAATTCTGGCTTGGATTTTTCTCCTTTTAGGAAAAGGAGAAAAAACAACAAATTGCGCTCAGTTATTTCAGCTTCGATCATCTGGGGAAATATTCATCACTTCCATCAATTCATACATGTAAAACCAGAAGATATTATTTTTCATACACACAATTCTTAGGAAATCAAATTGGTTCATTTTAAATAACACTACAAGAAGCAACTGACATAAATGCCACAACTATTCAAATTTATTCAATCAATCGACATACCAATGATTCAGTATTATAGAAGCACATATAACTAATACAAGATGAATATAGCTCAGGTTAACATAAACCCCTGAACTGAAACAAATTTACTATGATGCAACACCATCAAGCACAGAAAAATAAAAACAGAACGGAAAGATTTGCACAAAAAGATGGATCAGAATTCTGGCTTGAATTTTTCTCTTTTAATTAAAAAGAGGAGAATTAACAAAAATGCGCTCAGATATTTCAGTTTCGATCATCTGGGGAAATAATCATCACTTCCATCGAATTCCACTAATTGCCACAAAACAATTGAATCATTTTTCTACAGAAGAAACAAAATCATAGCACAGTTTCTCCGATTCTCATATGAATTAGCAATAGCAGGAGAGTAATTAGCCAAATCAAAACAATGAATCAGAAGCGGAACAAGTATAGCGTCGGCTCATACACAACATTCATTGACAGAGAGCGCTGGTAATCAGTATTTTCGACGCTTTTATTTACAAACCCTAATTCAATTTCAAATGAAAGGAAAGACATTCGTGTGTGTGTGTGGAGGAATGCTGCAGCAGGGTGGAACGGAATGGTTAGGGTTTGAGATTTTATATAAGATGGATTGGGGTTTTGTAAAACCCTAATTGAAGCGGTGATTCTGAATCTCGCCAAATAAGAGTCCAGGTCTGTGTGCTGAAAATTACAATTTGCAGGCTTGGGCTTTAAGTTTGGGTTGGGCTTCAATTGTGTCCGTTCGTACGATTGGTGTTCCCTTCTTTTTTTTTTTGTTTTTCTTTTGGCCGTCTCAAAGAAATTGGTTATTTTATAACATCAGTGAAAATTTATACCTAATCAATTTTAATATTCCATCGTTAATTAATTACCAAGTGAAATAATTAAATGAATGATTGATGCATTCTATGAAATTAGTTTCTAGTTGAGTTGTCTCTTGCGACCAAGTAAAAATTATAAATATGTGGGCTTCATGACATTATAAAAGAAACTCTGTTACATGTTCTCTGCCAATGTCAAAATATCAATACCCTAAGGGGCGTGACCAAAATAATTTGAACAGCTCCTGATCTGGTTCTATTAAGTGTCTTTTTTCTTGTTCCATTTTTCTGTATTTATACATTGGCAAGACCTACATTTTGCCAAAGAATATGAACCCAAAAGAGAAAAGGATCGCATCACCCCTCCCCTCCCCTCCCCCATCTCACCCTCCTTTTGAAGTTTTCTCTGTTTCAATGATATCATAATTTCTGTCGCGTCTTTTTTAAAACTTCGTTCTAACTGTTTTCAAGACAATTAATATAACACGCGGCGTTTTAAAAAAATAATGGGATATGAGACGAAATAGTATTTGTGAGAGAAAATCTGAATTCACTTTTTTTCCTTTGAGAGAAACACAGGTTTTGCCTATGCTTTCAACTAGGAATCACATCTCAATGACAAAATCCCTTTCTTTTGTTGTTTCCTTTATGAAAAGAATGTTCTTTCTCCTCTTCTTACACCCTCTCTTTCCTTTTTCTAATCTCCCCAAGCACACCATCTAATGGAGTAACCCTACACACTTCCAAATAGTTGACCAAACCAAAAGCAAGCAATCCTCAAATAAAAATACAAACATCATACTACGTACTAATTAACATCTCCTATAAATGTCTCAAACTTAGACAAAGTAACCCACAAAAACCAGTATTCTCCTTCTCCTTCTCCTTCTCCTTTTATAACTAACTAACCAAACATATTTTGTTCAAGAAAACATATATGGCTTCGACGCCGTCCTTGAAACGATCTGAGTCGATAGTCGATACCATGCCGGACGCCTTAAGGCAAAGTAGATACCATATGAAAAGGTGCTTTACTAAATATGTAGAGAAAGGGAAAAGGTTGATGAAACTTCACCATCTAATGGAGGAAATGGAGATAGTCATTGACGACAAGGCGGAGAGGACTCAAGTCCTAGAGGGCTTACTCGGCTACATTTTGTGCACCACGCAGGTTTATATCATTTTTCTCTGTTTCTTGTGTTTTGTTGAGCATTTATAGCATTTTCAAGGTTATTTCTTTCTGCAATGAAATGAACGTGTATGTTTTATGCTATAAAAAAAATTACAGGAGGCTGCGGTTGTACCTCCACATGTTGCATTTGCCATAAGACCGAATCCTGGGTTTTGGGAATTTGTTAAGGTGAATTCTACTGATCTATCGGTGGATGGAATTACTGCTGTGGATTACTTGAAATTCAAAGAGATGGTTGTCGATGAGAAATGGTATGCCACACGACAAATTATAGACTTGGGTTGTTTCGTGTATCCTTATCAAACTGAAAATGAAAGCTAAGTTTTTTACCAAGTTTTCCAACTTAATTTTCAGGGCGACTGACGACAATGCCTTGGAAGTTGATTTCGGAGCAATGGACTTCAATATGCCTCAATTGACCTTATCTTCTTCGATAGGGAATGGAACTAACTTCATTTCAAAGTTTCTTACTTCTAAGCTGAGTGGTGACTCGACGAGTGCACAGCCTCTCGTTGATTACTTACGGTCACTGAATCATCATGGAGAAGTATGTGAAATTGTTTCGAATGAAATACATTTGACATATGAAAGATCTTTTGTCTAGTGAATTTTAACCTTATTAAGTTGTTTCATAATCCAAAATTGCTTAGAAACTTATGATCAATGAGACCCTCAACACGGCTTCAAAGCTTCAGTCTGCATTAATAGTAGCTGAAGCAGCCCTATCAGCATTGCCAAAAGATACACCGTATCAGAGCTTTGAGCTAAGGTGATAATTTGCTTTCTCACTCTCTGCATTTTGAAAAAGCAGCATTTAGCAAACTGAGGTTGAATCCAAAACCAATGATGCAGGTTTAAGGAATGGGGCTTCGAGAAGGGATGGGGTGATACCGCGGAGACTGTGAAAAAGACAATTACATTTCTTTCTGAGGTACTGCAGGCACCTGATCCGTTGAACACAGAAAAGTTCTTTAGCAGAGTTCCAGCCATATTCAACGTTGTGCTATTCTCCATCCACGGGTACTTTGGCCAATCAGATGTTCTTGGCTTGCCTGACACCGGTGGGCAGGTAGTTTACGTGTTGGATCAAGTAGTTGCTTTTGAGGAGGAATTGCTTCGGAGGATTAACCAACAAGGTCTTAATGTGAAGCCTCAGATTCTTGTGGTGAGTATTTATGTAGATTAAAAAAAGTGTTGTTGCGACGATAGATAGATCAATTAATGCTCAATTCATTTGATGGACAGGTTACTCGACTCATCCCTGATGCACAAGAGACTAAGTGCAACGTAGAGTTGGAACCGATCCTCAACACAAGGCACTCTCACATTCTTCGGATCCCATTTAAGTCCGATAAGGGAGTTCTTCGCCAATGGGTTTCCCGTTTTGATATTTATCCCTACCTCGAGAAATTTACTCAGGCAAGTGTTTATTTCTCCAATTAGATATACATTAAGCACCTTCCCGGAGCTTGGAGCCTCGTGCAAAATGTTGACTTTCCTTTAACTTTACTATTAGCCTCGCAGAGGTGTCCTGTCTTAAAATTTTCATCTGTGTATATCTTTAGGATGCTACTGAAAAAATTATTGAACTCATGGAGGGGAAACCTGATCTTATCATCGGAAACTATACTGACGGAAATTTGGTAGCATCACTCATGGCTAATAAACTTGGTGTAACCCTGGTATGTTCTTCCTTTGGCCAAAGCCAATTGTTATGATGGGCTGTTGGCAACAGTGTTTCCCTTTCTCCTATCTGTACTAAGTTGGTATATTGCTTATGAATTAGGGTACTATCGCGCATGCTTTGGAGAAGACCAAGTATGAAGACTCGGACATGAAGTGGAAGGAGTTAGACCCCAAGTATCACTTTTCTTGCCAGTTCACAGCTGATACAATTTCAATGAATTCAGCAGATTTCATCATCACTAGTACATATCAAGAAATTGCAGGAAGGTTAGCAAATTCGAGTCAACTCTTGTGATCTAGAAACACTCACACACACACACACACACCCCTTGATATGGAGTATGAATGGATTTCATTGTTCCATGTTCTGCAGCAAAGATAGGCCAGGGCAGTATGAAAGTCACTCTGCATTTACAATGCCAGGCCTTTATAGAGTTGTTTCAGGCATCAGTGTCTTCGATCCCAAATTCAACATTGCTTCGCCAGGGGCTGACCAATCTGTCTATTTCCCTTACACGGAAAAACTGAAGCGGTTCACACGATTTGGTCCAGCGATTGAAGAGTTACTTTTTAGCAAAGTAGATAACAACGCGCATATGTAAGTGTTCCTAAGTTCCAAACATGACATATACATAACTATGACTCGAAATGAATTTGACTGATTTTAGAATATCTAGATTCTTAACCTGAGTTGTTTTGGAACAGTGGATACTTGGAAGATAAAAGCAAGCCTATAATATTCTCAATGGCAAGGCTCGATACTGTGAAAAACATAACTGGATTAGTGGAGTGGTACGGGAAGAACAAGAGGCTTAGAAGCTTAGTTAATCTCGTAGTTGTTGCAGGTTTCTTTGATCCTTCAAAATCAAAAGACCGAGAAGAAATTGCAGAAATAAAGAAGATGCACACACTGATAGAGAAATACCAACTCAAAGGTCAAATAAGATGGATAGCTGCTCAGACTGACCGAAACAGGAATGGTGAGCTCTACCGGTGCATTGCTGATACCAAGGGCGCGTTTGTCCAGCCTGCTCTGTACGAAGCATTTGGCCTCACAGTCATCGAGGCCATGAACTGTGGACTGCCAACATTTGCAACCAATCAGGGTGGTCCTGCTGAAATCATTATCGATGGAGTTTCTGGATTCCAAGTTGATCCAAACAATGGTGATGAGTCGAGCAACAAGATTGCTGACTTCTTCGAGAAGTGCAAGGAAGATGCTGAATATTGGAACATTATTTCAGCAGGAGGCTTAAAGCGTATATACGAATGGTTGGTCACACTTTTTATTAGTAAATGCTTATTTTGTGAATGAGAAAAAATCGGGTTAATGGTGAGTTTTTTTGATCGAACAATCTTCTCTTACTGTACACAGCTACACATGGAAAATTTACGCGAACAAGGTCTTGAACATGGGGAACATTTACAGCTTTTGGAAGCAAATCAACAAGGACCAGAAGCAAGCAAAGCAAAGATACATTGAGTTGTTCTATAACCTCCATTACAAGAACTTGGTATATATGCTGCTATTTTAAATCCAAATCTTCTTAACATATATAAAAAGAGTTTACCGACAATTGTTTATATCGCTACGTTATAGGTAAAAACTGTGCCAGTTTTGCTTCCAACTCCACCTGAAGTTCAACCAGCACAAGCGCCAAAGGCCAGAGTTAAACCACGACCCTCACAAAGGTATGTTTCCAGCCTCCATAGCTTTTTCCCCAGTGATTAACTTAACAATCATGGATTTTGTAGCCAAGATGATGGTTCTTTGAATATAACTGATGAGTTTTGTTTGGTTACAGACGCACGCAATCCCGGTTGAGCAGGTAAAATTAACACTGATCTGACTCAGGTTACTGTTATTCTGATTTTGTACGTGTTAACTAATACTTGAATCTATCTAACAATGTTTTCAAAAACTGCAGGTTGTTTGGATCTTAAAAGGCTTCATAACAAGCCTCCACTCTGTTGTAAACTTTCCCATTTTCTACTTCTTTTTTATCAAAAGATTTATTTGTGTATAGAATTGAGAAAAGAAAAACAGAGAATATCATTTGATATTGTTCATGTATTTAATTATAAGCTATGTTTGTAGCTCAGTTAATTTGTATCATTCATTTTATATTTATATTAATAATCACATATGTTTTAATTAAGCTTGAAAAATAATGATTTGAAACTAATATCAAAAATCAAAATTACATCTAAAAATTTGAATGGATAGTAAATATTTGAATTTTCTTATTTATAAGTAATTCACCAAAAAGCTTTATCAAAATAAGGGAAATTTAATTGATTTAATTTTCTCCAATGTATTTGTAGAGTGATCATACCAAAAAAAAAATACTATCACCTAATTAACATCTATTTTGCTTTAATTGGTAATTCTTAATGAACCTGATCTACGTACCGTGCGCACCGCATTATTGTCATCACACTTTAATTTTTTTTTTTTTTTTTTTGGTCCAAGGAGGGCCTAACTCTACCACTAAGCCACCCCTTGATTCTCCATCACACTTTAATACAATTGACTCCTAAGTCTGATGGAAAATTAGAAGAGATGGTCTTATATAATTAATTAGTAACATGAATTAATTAGAGATAATTGACTAATAGAATTAATTAGAGTCTCAAATGTTAGGAAAAAACTTTAACATTGTATAATTGAAAGAAAACAACAAACAACGAAGAATACAAATATTTATTAACCCGTTCATCAAGAATTGACTACAGCCGTTGATAAAGTCAGAAACTTTTTACTTTTCGGATAAAATAAAAAGAGAAAATATATATTTAGTTACGAAACCACCATCCATATTTAAGGCAACAATAGAAAAAGAGAACAGAAAGCTAAATAGTTTAGATTCGTGCGCCATGAAAACAACTCTAGCATTCAATTTAAGCCTAAAAGCTACAAATAAAATAATTAAAATATCATAATTTTACTGAAAAATTGAATAGATTGATCGACCTAAGAATGACAACTAAATGTAGACAATTGACATGTTGAAATCTTTTATTCATAAGTTTGTATTCATTACCAAATTTCGAGTTTTTGGTATAAAGGGAAAAGGGAAAAAAGAAAAGAAATTCAAACTTTAAGATTGATGTCGTCGATTCAAAGACAATGTTAATCTTCTATTTCAAATGTTGTTTCATTTTCTGTTTTATCATTTTAAAATTCAATTATAAGTTTTAAATTTTGCCCCCTTTTAAACTATTTATGTTTAGATCATGAATTTAATTTCTTTGATATTTAATATTTGAAGTCACATCATTTTTTTTATCTCTCTCATACCTTTTCACTTTACATATCATAAGTCGTACCATTTTTTTTCTATCTCTCTCCTACTTTTTCATTTTACATATCAAATATTAAAATTAAATATCGCACGATATCGTATTCCTGATCTGAACATTATAAATTCTAAGTAGTTAGAATTTAAAAAGTTTTGAGAGCGTGAATAAGACATCATGAAAGAAAATTTGAATGCTTCCAAAATTTACTAAAAAAACTATTGTGGATCACTAAGGATTTGAGTTGTTTTTGTAGTTGTGGTTTCGAAAATTATCATTTTTTTGTTCACTTGGTTGGTTTTAAAAACTATGGTTTTCTCTCTTATACCTACTAATTTTACATACCCCTATACCACATTTATATCCTATCAAACATCACATGGCGTCAAGTGATAGTTCAAACCGATAGCGCCGATGTAGTTGCTAAAGTGCAGAAGGAGTACATGCGGGATACTACAAACGATGACTTGATAGGACCCACTCGAGATCTCTTGAACAGAGAGTGGCAGGTTCGGCTGGTGCATATCCTCTGAGAGGCCAATATGGTGGCCGATAAACTGGCGAGGATAACTACGAAAGCACTAGAGAGGAAGCAATGGTACGAGGAACCTCCGTTCGAAGTGTTTCCACTCCTAGAGGGAGATAGTTTTGGTCGAGAGACCATGAGAAATATAATGGAGTAGTTGATCCATCCCTCTTATATATAAAAAAAAAACATCACATCAAATTATAACTAACACTCTATCTCTTTCTCTCTTCAATCATTTAATGTAAATTTTCAAACTTTTAAGGGTAACATGGAAATTAACCAAAAAAAATCAAAAACCACAAAATCATAAAAAATATACAAAATAAATCAAACTTAAAAAAAAATTAATCATCCACATCCTAAGTATGCAAGTTAAAATTTACTATGCAAACTATATACGGTGACTAACTTCGATAAAATATTGTTCATTAACTTACTGTAATTTATTTTAACTTGTTTAAAAATTCAATTCATTATAACTTGGGTAAACTGCAAGAAAAATCATTCAACTATACCCGGTTTTTACATTCAGTTACCGAAGTATTTTTTTTTATTATTTATCATCATCGAACTTTTATTTTTCTGTTGAAAGGTCATTCCGTTACATTTTTTCGTTAATAGGTCGTTAAGTCACTTATTTTGAAGGGTAAAATGGTCCATCACATCAAAATTATAATTTTAAAGCAGGAGGGTGTTTTATAAAACTTTCAAAATTTAAAGGGTTTTAGGTTTATTATTCAATTAACAAAACTTTAGGGAGTTTAATGTAATTTTTTTAAAAAATAAATAAAACAAAAATAAAGAACCCTCACACCCCCACCCCCACCCCCACCCCCATTCCCCGCCTCACCCTCTCCCCCATTTCCTCGATCTCAACCTCTCCCCTGCGCCCTCCCTCTATTGTCTCTCCATTACTACCACCTCCACTACCATCAAACACCGCTTCCACCGTCAACAGAGATTGCAATGGCGACGATGGCACTGTGGTACAACTCCCTCTCCGTCACCGACTGAACGAAGGTTACAGATCTAGGGTTAGGATTGGCGGTGGCTAGGGTTTCGAAGAAGAAATCGTCATCTAGGTTTGCTGGATTTTTTATGGCGGATGCAAACGGTTGGTGAGGATGAGATCGGAGTCGCGGTCGGAGAGGGAGACGTAGGTGGAGTTGGGGGAATCAGACAGGGCGACGTAGGTGGAGTTGTGTGGTTTGGTTCGTGGTGGTTGTCGTTTGGTTTGGTGATGGTTGTGGTGTGTGTCGTTGGTGGTGCTGGTGGGGGCTGGTTTGGTGGTGGTGGGGGGTTTGGTCCGACCTTGTACACCTCCTCCTATGTCCTCCTCCTCTTTAGCTTCCACCCCGATCCCGTTCCTTCCAAAACAGTATACCCTTTTCTCCAAATCTTTTTCTTTCTATTAAATTAGTGTTGCCTTGTTAATGGTTTCATTTGTGTTAATTATAATTTAGGTATCTTTAACTAAAATAGAATTTAACTAAGGTATGTTTAATTAAATTAATATTTAATTAAGATAAAATTTAATTAAAGTTAAGATTTTTTAATTCATAATTTTGACCAAAATGGGTACTTATTTTAACCTTTAAATTTTATAAATTTTGAACTTTTTATAAAGCACTTTAAATTTTGAAAGTTTTATAAAGCACCCTCCTGCTTGAAAATTATAATTTTTATTTGATGGACTATTTTACCCTTCAAAGTAAGTGACTTAACGACATATTAACGAAAAAATATAAAGGAATGACCTTTCAACAGAAAAATGAAAGTTCGATGATGATAAATAATAAAAAAAATACTTCGGTGACTGAATGTAAAAAATTGGTATAGTTGAGTGATTTTTTCTTGCAGTTTACCCTAATAACTTATTTAACTATAAATTTACATATTAGAATATGTAAAAAATATTTTTAGTACGAATGAGTTTTCAATATATTAATATGAGTTTAAGTAGATCAATCTATTACATATTTAAATTGATCGGTTAACTAAATGAGTTTTACTCTCTCTATCCCGTAATAGATAACCTTTTAGAAATTAAAACTTGTACCATTATAGTTGATCTTTTAAGATTTCTAGGTTATTTTTTACTCATATTTTTCTAATTACCCTCATATTCTCTCAATTATCCATAATCATTAATTACATTTACCTATTTTATCATCAATAAAGTTACATTATTTAATAAGAATGAATTTGTCAATATGTACTACTCCTTAATAAGTGTGTATAAGTCTAAAAGATAATCTATTACGGGACGGGGGAGTAAGTTGAAATTATTACAACCCATTTTTTTCTATAACTCAACTCATTTAATTCTTAGAGCGTTTGGACGTAGAATTTTTTAATATGTTTTGTTTTAGTTTGTATTTTGTGTTGATTTTGGTTTTGTAAGAGTTTTACAATTTTGTCCTTTAAATTTTAAAAAATTATATGATAGTGATGGAAAGAAAAAGAGGGAAAGAATAATGATTGTAATTTGATGTGATGTTTGTAGGATATAAAGGCAGGCTCATCCTTGTGATTTTGGGGGCCCGGTATAAATACAAAAATTAGGCCCGTAAAATTCAGATTTTCAATACTCCGATAAAATTATGTTATAGCTTGAGCATGCATTTGAATTGAAACATAAATGGATGAAATCTATTTTATTTGCTAATGTATGATAGATTAAAAGAAAAAAATGCTAAAACGGGCTTAAGACATATAAGTTGGATTAAAAAAAATTAGGCCCTACAAATTTTGGGGGCCCTGTGCAAGGGCACACCTTCAACCCCCACGAGGCCGACTCTATATAAAGGTAATATAGGGGTATATAAAAATAATAGGTAGAGAGAAAAAACTAAAGTTTTTATTTTGTTTTTCGAACAATATTTAAAAACCACCCTTAATTTCTAGAAGACAAATTTAAAGTCAACAACCTTAACCACCGGATACTTTACCATGTGCTAACCCACCAACCCTAATTACTACTACTACTACTACAACCGTTACGTTCTCGCATTATAAGTAGAGAGAACCTCAAACACTTTTTCACACACAACACCACCACAAATCATAGCTAGCTAGATAATCTTTTTCAAAAGCATAACATAGTTCAGCTAGATCGAAATGGCAAAATGGTGGGGTTTGGGTTTGATTCTTATGGCTCTAGTAATCCTAAGCCAATTAGATGAGGATCATCATCAGGCCGCTGCCGCTGCCGCAAGTATTTCTTGCACGCAAGTCAAATCGAAGCTGTCAGCTTGCATTCCTTTCTTGAAGGGTTCCGCCGGCGCCGGTGCTGTCCCTACTGCTTCGTGTTGCCAAGGCTACCAGTCCTTGGGCATGGGCTACGCTATTAATGAGCCAGATCCTGACAGGCGCAGCCGGGGCCCGGGCAGGGCCATGTGCGAATGCTTCAAGCAAATCGCGAAATCTTCCGCCGTTGATGTCTCTAGAGCCAAGCAAATTTCCCAGCTCTGTCAACTCAACCTGCCATTTCTTGTTGATCCAAATGCCGACTGCGCTAAGTACGTACCAAAATTTAAAATATTTTTTTAAAGAAAAAGAACCTAATTTAATCTGTCCCCCACGAACAATACTTTGTTTTACTTCATCTGATCTTTGTGTGTGTGTGTGTGTGTGTGTTTTTTTTTGTTAATTGTTCTTCCTGCAGAGCTTAAAATGTTGAGGATGGTGCAAGTGTGGACTTGAAGAAGGATGACATGCATGGTTTAAAATAAAAAGGATTTGCTATATACATGTAGTAGGGCAAATATAATGTAATATGATGCCAATCCAATATTTCATATGTTTAAGAAATAATATATGGAAGGAAAGTTTGTCTATCCACCGAGTTCACATGCATTAAGTCAAAATTGCTTCATTTTTTTTCTGCTATTTTTATGGCATATATCTATAATTAATTATTTATACACAGACTACTTGCAAATGAGAAATTCATTCATAAAAATACACCCCTGATCAAAAATAATATAAATACCCAGGAGAAAAGCACTTATGTGTGGAGACGGTGGCAGAGTCGGTATATATTTTTCAGGGAGGGCAAAATTTTACGGGGGCTGCTCCCGGAAAAAATAGAATCGGTCACACAACTAGGTGGTGGTAGCAATATCTTGAAAATGCTTATTTTTTTAGTAAATGAACACAAAAATCACAAAAAGGTTTCATCCAACTTCAAAAATATTTTCACTTCACATCAAAATAATACAAATTTAATGAAAAAGTAAAAAAACACAAATTTAATGATATAAAATTAACAAAAATCGAAAATGAGGGCAAATATAATAAATCTAAGGGAAAACGGCATTTTCAAGATATTGCTACCACCACCTAGTTGTGTGACCGATTCTATTTTTTCCGG
>JAOWAN010000050.1:2556501-2573765 GCA_028566635.1 Lobelia cardinalis | reverse complement strand
ATTAATACTATTATTAATTGTGGCCTCACTAAATAATAACATTATTAATAATACTACTTATACCCTATAATCCCATATCCTCTATTGAGTATAACTTAGTGAGATTTTTTTTAAAAAATATACATTTGTTTTACTTTATCATCACATTAATTTTAGGTATGTAAATCCTAAAATTTGTGAATACTAACTTTAATTTTGATTATGAATTGAACAAGTTGAAATTTTAGGAATTTAATTGGTTGGTAGATATACTACATTTCAAAGCATCATACACATGCAATAAATTTAAAAAATAGATAGAACATTAGTTCATAACTTTTATAACATGAATCAAGTGATTTTTGAAAACATTTCAAAGTACAATATGGTAAATAAAATAAAGCGCTTATATAACTTAATTATATATTTATAACGTCCATGAATCAAAATTAATAAACTTTTGATAATTTAATATTTATTTGTTATTTTGAGACCAATTTATAAGGATGAAACAATAATAACTTAAATCCATCAGTAGTAAATTTCCTTTATGGAAACAAACCCCTTTAAGTTAAAATTAATCCCCAAATGTGAACACAGAACACCTAACCAGTTTTGCTAATTTACTCAATTTTACCTCTTTACCTCTCCGTCCCCGTCTCTACCAAATTCCGTGTCTTTCTTCTCTCGCTCTCTCAACCCATTCTATATTGCGTTTTTCCGATTCTGTCTCCAAATTTTCTTGATTGACGAGAGAAATATCATCAGCCAGGAGGCCATGGATGGAGCCTCTCAACCCAAAAAGGTTTCCCGGAAACCCAAATGTAAAGCTTTACCCTTTTTCTTTTCGGTTTCTTTTGTGTAATTTTTATTCTGTCAGGATTGTTTTGCATGCATTGGTGCTTCGATGATTTTAAAAAGCAAAAGTCGTGTGGTAATAATTTGTGGGTATTTCTCCAACGCATGCAATCAGTTGTGTTTCTGTATAAAGATTGAATTTTTCATCTGCTAATCGCATGAATCTTGCCTCATGTATTGTCCTTGTCATTGTTATTGTGATTTTTTTGTGGGTTAGTGTAATTAGGGTTTCATTTGATGAGGAATGCTGGTTATGATGACATTCGAAATTTATGCAGCCACCAATTTGTTGTGTCTTTGAAAGTTTTTAAAAAGGTAGTTCAGAGATGATAAATGGGTTATAAATTAGTCGCGCAGTGGCGGTAAATCAATACAGACATTGTTGCTTTAGAATGTAAAAAAAAGATTTCAGGGGCAATTTTTGTTGCATTGGTAAAAGTCATATACCCTACTTCCATCTTATAATCCCATTGGGATGATTAGTAAATCTCTCTGGACATTTGAGTATCGACAAATTGGTGTCCATGAAGAAGGCCCTCAGCGGTTCATGAAGGTTCTTTGACATTCCCCTTTTTCAGTTTGCAGTAAATTTGAATTGCTTTTAGTCTTCTCAAGTTTGAAGACATTCTTGGATTGGCGTAGGCTCTAATGCTTAAGTTTGTTGTTATATTAATCTGTGCGCTTGATGTATTAGAGTTGTCAGCTGTTGCTTTTTGATGAGCTTATTTGCCAATTCATGTAGAACCACTTAGCTAATATCGATTGCATTTTCCAGATTCGAGGTTTACCCAGCAAGAGCTTCCTGCTTGGAAACCAATCCTAACACCAGGATGGGTATGTTTTTTCTTCAAACAATGTGGTAGCCTTGGCTTTGTTTCCATTGATTTTGCATTATTGATACTCTCTGTCGCTCTGGCAGGTCATCGCATCATTCATAGCCATTGGTGTCATTTTCATCCCTATCGGGCTTATAACCCTGTCTGCATCAGAGCGTGTATGATTTCAAACTCTTACCTACGTCCATATATGTGTATGCGTGTGTATGTAGTAATTGTATCTATTGCCATGCAGGTTGTTGAAATTGTAGAACGTTATGATGCCCGTTGTGTTCCCGAAGATTATCACAAGAATGAGTCTGCATACATCAAAAGTCCCGAAACTGACAAAGTCTGCAACATAACTGTTAATGTTAGTCCATTTCCTTACCATATGAAGTTGCCTGCATATTATATTCTAGTATCACTGCTTCTTCTCCTTTTCCCCTCTCCTCTCCTGGCTGAATGACGTTCACTTCAGCTGATGCCCTCAGGTACCAAAGAATATGAAAGCTCCCATTTTCGTTTATTATCAGCTTGACAACTTCTACCAGAACCATCGTCGGTATGTTGCAAATTCTTCTTGACTTTAAGGAATGAGTTTTCATTTTGTTTAAAGTTAAACTCTTGTTTATTGCATGTGCTTTCACCAGATATGTGAAAAGTAGGAGTGATAAGCAATTGCGCAGCCGTAAGTCTGAGGGTGACACAAAGGAATGCACTCCTGAAGGCGATAATAAAGCTGGACCAATTGTTCCTTGTGGATTGATTGCTTGGAGCTTGTTCAATGACACCTATGAACTCTCCGTAAATGACAAAGTGCTAGAAGTTAACAAGAAGGGCATTGCCTGGAAAAGTGATACACAATATAAGTTTGGGTCTGACGTGTATCCAAAAAATTTTCAGACCGGAGATCTGATTGGGGGTGGAAACCTCAGCACTACCAAACCGGTATGTCAATTCATGTTTCCATCCATCCTTGCCATTATTTAGCCAGCCATGATAATGTCTCTGCTAACAACTGACGCATTTATTCTTTTTATTTTTATTTTTTGGTATTTGTGTATTTTTTTGGTTAATGTAATGCTGATTATTTCTCCAATAGAAGTGGAGTTAACAACTGAAGGTTCTGTTGGTATCACAGAAAATAACTTGCATAAGCTGATTTCTGATTTGTGTGGATTGTTTTCATGTAAACAATATCTTGTGTTGGGTTACTGACATAATGCGTGAAAAACCAACCTGATAATCAATTGTTCTTGTCATTGTTGTGGGACCAAACTCAGACAATGGTTCTTAGAAAGGGATAAGTAGAGGCCAATCCGCCAATATTGAAGAGATTGTAGCTTCAGTTTCACAAAACGGCTTATGTAACTCAAATCTGCTGGTCATTTTCGGAAGGAGAATGAGTGATTTTTCGAGCTGATCTATTTTCCCGAAACTAATGACATCAGAATGTTCAGATAAAATTTTCTGAAATCACTTTACATGAAACAAATGATCTAAATTTGCAACATTTAGTAGCATGTGCATGCGCGACGTGTTACCCTCACATTTACTTTCTGTGTAACAGCTGAGCGAGCAGGAGGATCTCATTGTTTGGATGCGAACAGCAGCATTGCCTACTTTCAGAAAGTTGTATGGAAAGATAAATTCTGATCTTGTGGCTAATGAGAATATTACAGTTTTAATACAGAACAACTACAATACCTACAGCTTTGGTGGGAAAAAGAAGCTCGTCCTTTCAACCACGAGTTGGATCGGTGGAAAGAACGATTTCCTTGGCATAGCGTACCTAACTGTCGGTGGACTTTGCATATTTATAGCAATAAACTTTATTCTTATGTACGTTTTCAAGCCAAGGTGAGTAAAGGCTTCAATAAGAACGTTTATATATTCGCATCCATGTGTTAATGCTTAATGTAGCGAGTGTGAGCACTCACTTAGTGGGTGAGTGAGCATGCACATTAAAGTTCCATTAAGATCATGCTTCTTGCCTCTCCAAGTAGTGTCTACGTGTCCATGTCTATGTGCATTAGTGCTCATTGCTAGTTGAGCTGTTGAGGGCCTTGAGGCTGAGGCATTTCCTGTTTCTCATGCAGGCCACTTGGGGATCCATCTTACTTGTCGTGGAACAGAAATTCTCCTGGGCATTGAAATGGGAGTTCTCCAGGATGTTGCTTTTAGCCAGTTAATTTCTTGAAGCTCTATCATGTTTCTCTCTCCGAAGTTTTTCTGCAATGCAATATGTTCTTATTTTAACTTGTTGATATTTAATCTTTTATGATATCAGATGCGAATATGTATGTAATTTTTAATGTTTGATTTTAGCAGATTTTATTTTAGGTAATCTGTTAAAGAACCTGCTTACGATCTCGGTTGTATATGATATACCCCAATATGATTAGCTGTAAACTTCAATGGCATTTTCAGACTCTAGTGGCTGGTATTGCAATAGGACTAGCATACCAGCATCAGAGTTTGATACCCTCCTTGTCCCTGGAAAAGTGAGCCAACTGTTGTTCGTATCCATTGCGTGATTAACATTTGACTGTATTGATGTACTTAGTAACTTGATGGGTCGTTGAAGCACCTTCGCACTTCAAAAGTCATGTCATGTTTACCGAAAGAAAAGGTGGACACGTGTATATGATTGGCAGGTCTTGGCACACTATCGATATTTCAGTACACTAAGTACGTACTTATTGAACAGTGTCTGTTTGGATTTTGTTTCTCTCGTCTTTACATCAAAAGCGGGTTCCCCCTCAGTTATATGTTGTTGCATCTGACTCAAGTCTGTTTCATAAACCCAGCTATTCTAGTTGAAGACATTAATTCATAAGAGATTGGAGAAATTAGACAGGTGCACAAGTTTCTTGGTGACATTGAAATAGTTAAGCACATGAAGCCATTGATCCCATCTCTTTAGCCTGTGAACTGCTACTGTCTCAGGGATAAGATCATGGGAGCATCTCCCATTAGTTCCAGGATAGT
Organism: Lobelia cardinalis; assembly: GCA_028566635.1. Taxonomy (NCBI): domain Eukaryota; kingdom Viridiplantae; phylum Streptophyta; class Magnoliopsida; order Asterales; family Campanulaceae; genus Lobelia; species Lobelia cardinalis. Next base: position 2,569,119 of record JAOWAN010000050.1, on the reverse strand, counting down.
CATACATGGCTGGCTTATTGGAAAACCTGTTTATGGCCTTGTTCCCTACATTCAACCATTGGCCCACCAGCTTGTCTTCTGGGCCATACCTATCCTTTGCGGGAATATCTGATTCCCCGATCCATTCGACTAGGTCCCACGACAAAAGAAAACCCATTCCTGACATGTATTGAATGAATGGGTTCATACTCTGACATGGAATCACGAAACCATAGTACAAGTCTAACCTTGGAAGTGGCTCGAGTGAGGCTGCCAACGGCGTCAGCCTCAAGTAAACATCATCGTCAGCCTTCATTACGTAATCATAGCGTCGGGAGAGGAGGCGGGGGAGGGAGGAGAAGTACGTGTATGTTTTGCCCATGTTCATGTTCTCAAAGCAGCCGAGGATGATGATGTCATCAAATCTCAAGACCTCTAGAGCTATGAATATCCTTTGCTCGGGCTTTGTTAGGTTACAGAACACGAATTTCACATCAATGTCTGCTATAGGAGAGGATTGTATTCCATAGATGAGGCGGAGGAAATGGCGGAGGCCATAGCTGTCAGGTCGTGTCAGAATGCCTATCAAGAGGCTGAAATTCTTTGGAGAAGGAGGTGGCTGGAGGAGGGTAATGGTGGTGTTTGAGGAAGGAAAAGTGGGCGGTTTAGCGTGGAGGCTGAAGACGATGCAGAAGATGAAAAGGAGAGCAGCGAAAGAAGGCAACGCTGCCGCCAATGTGAGCTTTCGACTCTGGTAGTACATTTTACTATGAGTAGTCTGAAGAGGGTCTATTTATGTTTTGGATCATATTTGATGGTAAACTTTCTTGAAGAGGGAGGAATGGAATGTGAATTCCATTCTTGCCTTGTTGATTCCCTGTGCGGTTATGGTTTAGTAGAGTGCTTTTGGTCACTCGCCTGGTCATGCTTTCTCCGTTTGTGTGCAAAAATCTTTACTTTCCTCGTGCAGTGTTATGTTTTGAGGTCCTGAATTTGGGGGTGGGGGAAGAATTTATGTACTTCAAACTGGAATTTTGTGGAAATTACTACATTCGAAAATACTGAAAATATTCTCCCCGAAATCCTTTCTCACGGCATAATCAGGGGGCATGAATACACGGAGAGTTTCTCAAAACGAACGGGATTACTGAAACAGTCTAACCCTGCATCGCAGCATAAGCACGAATTTGATGATCGATTAACAAGGTCAGGTCGGGTCGGGTCGTCGTGTAAGAACAAAAACAAACAAGAATGCAGCAGTTTTGACCTACGGGCAGGCCACGATGGTCGGCTCCATGGCAGTGGAACTGTCCCGATCACAAGAATCAGGCCCGACGATCACAATTCCTTGTTCCTGCATTAAGTCGAGTCATACGTGAATCGTATCATTCAAAATCCATCATAATAGGCACGAAATCGACTCTGAAGCATCATTAAACCAAACCTTTGCTAGGTTCCTGAAATATGTAGTTGTGTAATTTCCGGAGGGAAAGAAAGCTTCAATGAGGTCTGCAAGAACCAGTTGAGGCTGGGAGGCTGCTCCATCATACCAGTCTTGATAAGGCAAAAGAAACAAGTAAAATTAGCGAACAATCCCTACAAAAACCCATCTAGCGCTTAAACCCTAATCTGATTTTAGCTTACCAAGAGCAACTGAATTCGAAATTCTTTTGTCCAACCTCCATAAGCTTTTGTTTGTAAGAAATGCAAAACAGGATTGATCTTCTATGCCGATGTTCTGCAGAAATGTGGACGCGTTGTAGCTTACTGGATCGGAAGTAAATGTTTCATCGATCACTACTTCCACAGTCTGAATTTACAAGTAGAAGATCAAATTAGTTACCAGCATAGAGAAGACCATATGCTAGAACAAAAACAAAGAACATTTCACGATACACACACACAGAGTGAAAAACTTACGCAGAGGATGGCGTGAAATTGTTCCAAATCGTCAGGTATAGAAATGTTGTACGCCATTTTGTTGATGGAGCTGTCGAGGTTTTCACCACCTGCATCTTCCACATACTGCAACCAGCCACTCGGAATTCAACAAAAATGGCGTAAAAAAAGCATTTTCCTTCTTGAATTATTTCCACATATATGAAACCCTTCTGGGCCACCATATTAAGAATACCTTTAACTTGTATGCTTCTTTTGTGAAAGACCAGACCCCCTGCAAAGGTAGAAAATTGAAAATGTAAAGAAGAAGAAGAAGAAAGCCAAGAAGGAATAATAATATGTGTGTCACAAGATTCTTTCTTTCTTTCATTCATGATATCTTATTTCCAGTATTGGGAAAAAGGTGAGCAATTACAAGTTGCTTGCAAAAAAGTGAGCAATATCTTGTAATAGTTCTGTAACATTGTGTTAGTGAAGCTTTGGGATGCATACATCATTATGCTCCATCCAAGCTACTACTGGTTTGAATTTAGGGTTCTTGCTTGCAGCTGCATTAACCAAGCACATATAATTCCCTTTCACCTGCAAAATATACATTGTAGTTCAGTTTCCACAGAAATGTGTATTCACAAAACACGCACACACACACTTGCATAAACCAGAAAAGGCTTGGAAATTCTTACTGCATCATAGACTTGATTTGCTCTCACTTCCAAATTGGCAAACACTCCCAAGTATTTGATCCACTCTGCTCTCTATAAACCAGAAAACAGGATTGACTCATTCATTAGTTCGCGGTAAAACTCTTGAACTCGAAAACCAGCACAGATACATTTTAATCCTTCACGTACTTTTTCATGGAGATGTCAAAGACTCAAAATATGCTCAAAAATGGTTTCCAAATCATTCCTGTATGGATGGACGAACGTACCTGGAGAGGGGCATCCTCGCCAATGGGGAGAAAAGTTGCGAAATTGCAGGATTGTGCTTGATCAGTATTGCTGATGAAATGTGCTGCAAATTGTGCGAACTGTTGCGTGTCAGTCTTGTTAATCATCTGAACTTGTCCCTCATTGTACAACTTAAGCAGACACTGAGAGGCCACGATACTTGATGTCATACCCTTCAAATTTCCTAACAGGCCGAGAAGCTGTCCGAAAGATTTGCCAAAAAATTGTAAGCTTAGAAAGCAAAAAGTTCAGAACAAACTCATGCTAGTGGTGAAAAAACAACATCGTAGGCATGCCCGACTTACAGAAACCTGCAATCCTCACCTCGAAGAAAGAAACTGTGTAGATTTACGCAGAAAAAGAGAGAACAACAACAAAAAAAAAAACATGCGATGAGTAGAATGTCAGTTATGGATCTCGGAACAAATAGAAAAAGTGAAATGTGGGAATTATATGTGAAGACTAGAACATAATCGATCATTTACAGACTTACAGTAGCATAAAAATTACCCGGAAAAAAATTGGTATCCACAGAGTAGTTTGAGAGCGGGATCACGAATGACTTGATTCTTGATGTGCAGTATTTAGTCTTCGTTGCCATTTTTGATGTATTCTGCAGTTATTAATGTTAAATTGTAAAATAAAAACATAATCGATAAGAAATTGTTCCAATGCCACAAACTCACTGAAACAACTATTCATTCTGTCAAAAAATGATTAGTTTCCTGCTCACAATCATGTAATGAAAACGACACTTATTTTGGGACGAAGGAGTAAAAGTTTGACCAACTAAATTAGCTGAAAATTGACTATAGTGGGATTACAGTGAGATCATAGTTCAGCTAGCAGAAAACTCTCAATTGCTCATTCTCCCTCTTAATTTCAGAACTGAAATGTTACCTGAATGAGAAGATAACTCTTGCCATCAAAGCTGTTCTTGATAACTTTGAAGGTCTGCCCATAATAGATGTGGAAATACGCAGCATCTTCCACCTTAGAAATATTGCCTACCTTCACTGTACTAGTAGGAGTAACTGCACCTTCAACACTATGAGCCCCCAGGACATACACCAACACAAGAACCCCTAGCACTTGCAGATGCAAATACAAAGAATCTGATGACATTGTCAAAATATTCAATCAAATCTACACAAATTAACTCTACTCCCCACCACTTGAAAACACTATATATCTATATATAGCTCTCTAACATGGGCATCATTTGCCTACACCACTTCCATCCCCAAACCCCACTTTAATTATATATTGTGTGTGCCTCAGTGTGTGTACGTGCGAGAGCCTTTAGAATGAAAGAGGGTTCATGTGTTTTGCAAGGCTACTAGAATGGAAGTAGGACATAGGAGTTGAAAAGATGAATGTTACATCCATAAGAGAAGCGAACAAAAAAGTACACAAATTAAAGCGCTGTTGGGAAATTTTTATCAGTGCAAGTTTTTCTGACGAAGAATCCACAAAACTTTATAAATCAGATCGTATTAAGTCAACAAGTCTTTTGTGCATTTTTGGTATACTTCGCTTTGTAACACTACTAGCTGCATTTGGGTTTAAAATGGAATGGGAGGTGGGGGTGTGAAAGATTTGATTACATTAGAAAAGTGTTTGGGCAGCATGTGTAGAAGAGTGTTTGTTAGTGGTTGTTAAAGCATTTCTAACGACCCACCCGTGAACTCCATAATAAAAAAATTTCTTTTGCCTTAAATGTTATCTTCTTTTTCACATCTTTCTTTGTTTTCTTGTGCTTGTTGCCTCACCTATTCTCTTCCCTTCTCTATCCCCATCACCCACATCCTCTAAATTGTTGTCTTCTCTTTAAAGAGTAAAATATCTTCTTTTTCCTTTGCAAAACACCAATGATCCCTTTGTATGGTGAATTTTATAATTTGAGTTTGTGATTTTTCTTTTTGGTTAAAATAATAACTAAGAGAGCGAGCAAGATAAATAGAAAATTGTGGGATTAATGTGAAAAAAAAAAAATCAAAACCAAAAACTCGAACCTAAAACCTCCCTACTGAACACACCTAAAAATGTACTCGTGGATATGTACATCCCAGTCGTAATATCTACATATAAGCATTTCACAACGAAGATCAATATGGGCGCAACAAGCGAATTTCTTGGATTTTTGCTTGCAATTATATTGAATGTTACATCAACCGATACATACATTGTTCATACGAGTGCCAATAGATGTGAGCTTCCGAAACTTTGATTAGCTAACGATACAAACATGTCACGCTATCTCTTTCTCTTTAGTATCCGTTAAAACAACAATATATATATATATATATTTATTTTTTTTGGCTGGGATGGAGTACTCTCTAGGAATCTGACCAAAAGGAAATTTCTTAAACCAAAGAGTATAAACAATCAAATGGGATTTTCAAGAATGTGTTGCAACTAAGAACAGCCCAGCAAAGGACATTGGGCTATAAAGCAATCTGCAAAGAAACTGCTTTAAGTGGTCGGCCCAATAGCACAGTCCTTAACAGGGAAGGAGGGAAAAAACCCCCAAAGAATACACCATTTTAATTTGTAACTAAAAAATAAAAAAAATAATTCCATTAATGATCTGACCCAATAACAACCACTCCCCTGTATAATTGAAATATTAAAATTACAAGTATATGAGAAAGAAAGAAAGAAAGAAATTAGAGTCCAAATTTATAGGGCAGGCTAAAATTATGCCATTCCTATTTTACAACTATGGTTAGAAATGATTAAAAAAAATATCTTGAAATATTCAAGATATGTCAGGTAAATTATGATGCACCCAAATGGTGGAAATTGCTAATGCCAGGGTTAGACATGGCCATATCACCTTGTTTCTCTTATGATGATGATGATGATTCCCTCCCTGATCTTCATCATCTGTAGTCTCCATGGTTTTGCTAGTGCCAGGCTCTTCTCCAAGAAACATGCAATATATCAGCAGAAGAGAAACCAAGCTGACCACTGGTTTCAAATCTTTGGTGCAGATTCCAAGTACCCTTTTTCCAGTGATCAAAGAATTGAATTTGCCAATGTAATTAGTTTTTTTATTGGGCCTTGTTTGGGGATGATGATGATCAGGCTTTGCCACTGCATTAAGGTTGTGATTATGTGTTATCGCGGGGTTTAGATAGACCTTGACTGTTTGAGACGGCACAATCTGGTGAAAATATGTCTCGGAAACTTGGGCTGTGGAAACGAGCAATCCGTGGCTGACTTCGGTTTTCTCGTACACTTCAAAGCTTGGAGTTGTTGAGAAGTCGTCTAAATCTCCATCGACGTCTAAGAAGTTGTCGTTGTCGTTGTGGTTAATATTGTCATCGTTGACGAATCCAAGCGAGAAATCGTGTTCTTCGTGGTTGGTGAAGTCGTGGAACTTGTTACGGTGACTTGTTTCTCCTGCATTAAAACAAAACAAATTAAAGGGAGAATATGAAAATGTAAAAGGGAAATGAAAGTTGCGTATATAAAGAACATAAGTAGTAATTAATGCCTGCACGCGTACCTTGAATTTCTTGATCTTCTCGCTGAAAACTTGAAATATTTTCGATTGGAACGGACTTGAAGTCTTCAAGAAATGTCTGAAATATATAGCTATATATCAATATGTGGATTATTAACCTAATGCCCGTGATAATAATTTGAGAGCATATAGTGATTGAAGTGTACTGATATACATACCAGCTTCTCTAGATCTTTGTTTGACATTCCGACCCATCTCAAATTCTGAGCCGTTCGATCATGATTTCTGAACTGTTCATCCATATCTCCGATCTCAATGGACCGAGCATAATTCTGATCATCTGCCATAAATCTGAACGAGCTCAAGCTCATGTCCTGGTTGCTATGATTCGGTAGAAATGAAAAATCATTATCGAGAGCGTAATTTCCACCCCTCCACGTATGATCTTGATTTATCAGATCATTAGAAACTTGAGCAACCGAAAGAATTTCCTCTAAGAGATCATGTTGACCATTTGTTGTGCCTTTTCGCATGGAGCTCGATTCTGGTATGTTCCCGGCCATATCAACGTAATTATTGTTGTAACCAGGCTGAGGGAAATCTTGCACTTGCAAAGGAGGCAAGGCTAGTCTATGCTGCAACCTTGCACATTCCAATGCTATATCAACCTGTATATATGTAGCAGCAGGTGGTACGGTACGTATGTTAACACCACAATTCATTTAAAGTTTTGGAAAAAGCGCGTGCATGTGTTGACCAAAGAGCTATAGTTCAAGCAGTATCCCCAAATTCTCCCTTATGGGAGGTCAGGAGCTCAAGTCCAGTTACGAACGATGAGAAAATGTGTATGTGTTCAAGTATATGTTGATTCTTTTCTATTTTTAGTAATTTATTTATTACCTTTGAAGGGGGGAATGGAACCGAACCATAATTAGGGAAAGATGGATTGGGGAAACTAAATGCTTCTTCTGATAAGTATTGCATCCATTTGCCATCTTGATTTGTAGTAGTAGTGGCACTTGCAATATTTTGCTGTGGAGATCCATGGACCATGCTGGATGAGCAAGAAGCTAATGGTACTGCTGAATAATTACAGGTCTCCATATCTTGATCACATCTACCCTCGGAATACAGATCCATGCTCGATGAGTGATCACTGGCCACATTAACGGCATAGTGATCTCCGACTGCCTTTGGTGCATTCAGGCTCTTCTTGAACACGCGGCAAAGTGAATACGCATCCTGCAACTTTAAAATCAAATTCCATATGTTAGTTAATGACCTGTAGTAAAACATTAGACAACGAGGTGCGATCTAGACGCCTCCCTGTTTCCAATAGTTCCCGGGTTTACAACATGTGTAAGGTTTCATGTTCGATTCATTTCCATGCTCCCTCGGAAAAAAGAAAAAAAATATTGTAACAAGAAAAAACAAAAGTGAGGTTTAATTAATTACCTGCAAGCCTGAGGCACTTTCACATTCTCTCTCATCAAGCCTATATTCATGCATGACCCAATCAGTTCTGGCTCCATGGGGTGCTCTCCCTCTGTAGTAAACTAGGGTTTTCTTCATTCCCACTGCCCTGGATTGTGAATTTACTTTCCTGTCCTTCCCCGTCGCCTTCCAGTACCCACCTTTTGTTGCCCGATTCGTCCTCGACCCGTTCGGGTATTTACGATCTCTTGGGCTGAAGAAGTACCACTCAAGATCTTTGCTTGGCAATAATGATTTCCCTGTTCAAATTATTTCAGTTCAAGTAATTAGTAACTTAATTGGAAGTAAAACATACAAACATTTAAACCAGGAAAAACAGAATGGAAAAATGTTACTGATCCAGGGTAAAACTCATGCAAGTCTCTCTCTCTCTCTCTCTCTCTCTCTCTCTCTCTCTCTCACACACACACACACACACACATTTTATTTTAATGATAAATACCACTTTATCACCTAACTGATCAATGTATATATGACCCGAACTTTCTTTTCTTTAATTTGGTCAGATTTTGTTGGCGAATTGATACCAATTGAAGGAATGCATGATGGGGATGTGATTGTGTCTGTGCTTTACGTTGGATTTAATCATTGGAAGGAATCAATATTCTTTGTAGGGAAAGATCATTGGATGTTTCCAGGAAAGTTTTTGGGTTTCCCCATAATTATAAGAACCTTGCCCCTTATTCATTCATGATGATCATCTTCAGTCAGAAAATTATTAAAGAAAGAAAAAAGTTCTCTCTCTCTCTCTCTCTCTCTCTCTCTCTCTCTCTCTCTCTCTCTCTCTCTCTCTCTCTCTCTCTCTCTCTCTCTCCAGTGGAAATCTTTGTTCCAACAGGAGCTGAAAAGATGTAGGGACCATAAAACACCTTAATTCCTTTATTAATTAGTGGGAACATAAATTAGGACCATTTAGTTAAGATAAGTTTGTCATGAAAAAAATTTTATTATGATGTTTGACTGAATGTATAGATTTTATGGCAAACATAGATATTTCAAGAACAAAGTTGAAGCAGGGGCTTCTAAAGAACATTCAACAGGTGCTTCTAAATTTTATATACCAACACAACTTTAACGAAAAGAGGAAAAAAAAAAAAGAATAAAAATCAATCTCGCTTTTTTTTTGGCTAGAACTCATGTAAGTGAGCTATAAGATTTCGTCATTTTTTTTTTTTTTGTTTTGTTTTGTTTTTTTTTTTTTTTGGTAGAAGATAAGAAAATTACTCACTCCGTTCCAAAATAAGTTACACTTTTTTATTGTTGGAGTATAATGCTACTCCATACATTAGGCCTACATCCAAGAAAAATCAAATTCTAAATTTCCTCATAATCGATGAGATGATATAATGAATCAATAATGGTAAATTAAGTTACGTTCTTGCGAAAGAAATTAAGAAGGGAAAGACAGGATATATTATCAATTGGAGCCCTGTTTTTTTCCATCAATGAAATTAAGGAAGAAGATATATAGTGCAGTTATAATTAATTTACCATCTTTTATATATGAGCATGAAGACATGAAGTACTATTGATATTATACCTTTCTTCATATTCAATTAATATATACCCTTTCTAGGATTAGGTCAATCTTCAAAAACAATCCAACCAAGAACTATATATAACCAAAAAGGACAAGTAACAAAGAAATTGATAATGTAGCTAGGTACCTGGTAAGTCCCATGGTTCACACTTGTATAGATCAACTTCAGGGATGACTTCAAGCTCGATTTTACGGCCATTAATTTTTCTCTTGAGGTAGTAAGCGACAAGTTCCTCGTCTGTGGGATGGAATCGGAAACCGGGAGGCAATGAAACAGGTGCCATTTAATCAATCGGTACTGTCTCCTGTTTTGGATCTTGATCTCTTGATTTGTACGTACGTAGTGCCAATCCAAAAACCCTAAAAGTTTAATTATATGTGGCTAGCCTGGACCCGGATAAAAAAATAAGGGAGGCCAACCTTTTGATTGATTTGAAGAAACTATACAGCACTGCACCAAACAACTTCACATAATCAGTCTTGAACTAGAACATAAAAAAGTTGTATCATTAACTATCAACATTGCATGCATGCTAATTCCTATCTAACTATGTGTCTGTGTGTGTGTATGTTGTGAGGAAGGAGAGAGAGAGGAAACCTTAGGAGGGAGAAGAAGACATCCAAAGGGGAATCAGAGACTGATCAAAGGAATGAGAGGAAAACAATGAGAGAGATTGAAAGAGAGGGAGGGAGGGAATGGAGCCCTGTGTGGGGGTTTTGATAAGAAAGACAAAAAGAGAATAGAGAGAAAGAAAAGCAACACAAGAAGATGTATAGGGGTAGGTTGCCCCCCCCCCCCTACTCCATCACCTTTAACCACTTTATTTTTAAATTTGTTTTTTTTCATCAATGGATGCTTTCTTTCTTTCTCTCTTTCCTAGTCTTTCTTCTCAAGCTCCTCTCTCTCTCTCTCTCTCTCTCTCTCTCTCTCTCTCTCTCTCTCTCTCTCTCTCTCTCTCTCACACACACACACACACACAGAGAGCAAGAGAGAGATGAGAGAGGATGGTGCAGGGTATATACAAATGTAGAAGTAGTGTGTCTCTTTCTCTCTCTCTCTCTCCAATTATGCCATACTTGGATTTTGTCCTTTCTTGGAATCTGAGCTTAGAGCGTCCACGTGGAGGATGGTGATTTGATGCATTACCAACTTTTGTAGTTTCTATTACAAGGATCTCATCATTAATCAATCAAATCCTTAGCGCGCAGCTCTCCTGCACTTGCGTTTATAAGTACGTAGAAACAGGTTTTGATATTAATTTTGGCGGCGTTGTTCTTAACTGCTCTTTTCCAACTGTTAAAAGAAGGTTAATGTTCCTTCCACATGCTCCTAATGCTTTCCTCCTCCTCTTCGCCCGGCCATTAATCTACCGACAATTTATCTCTCTCATCACACACACATCTATTACAAGATGGCTCAATGTATAAAGTTCCATGAATGTGTCAATATTGGGTTGACACATAATAATCTTACCATTAGGGTTGTCATGAATTTAAAATTACGTATAATCTCTCTGTCCCTTATTAAGTATCTTATTTTAATTTTTATTCGTTAATTTCATCAAGCTTTAATTAAATTTTGGTGATACTTAACATTTTGCTACAAAGTAATAAAAGATAGTACTATTGAATATTTATGTAATATTCTTATACATTTATACATTGCAATTTAAAATCTAAAATACAAAACGTACGTATATATTAAATTATTTTAATAATCATTATGTTAACTTTTCAAAAATTAAGAGGACATTAATTTAGAGAGGCGTTATCATGATGTGTTTAGACATTGTATCTCGAGATCGATGAAAACTATATATATATATATATATATATATTATTTTCAACAAACTGTTTAAATGAGATTCACAAATAATCTGCGAACTTCGCACAAGATTTTATCAAATTATTTTGATGGATCACAATTAATATTACTAGATCATCGTTTATTTTGATGGATCATGGTGTTATTTATGACTACTTAACACTGTGATCAATCAAAAGTAATTTGATGGATCACATGTTATTTTTTACAAAAACATCAAATTATCAATGGTGGTTCGTAGGTTCTTATATTACTAAGGTTCTTAACGGAATGAAATATACAAATAATTTGTGAAATCCGGGAACCACATTGACTGATGGATCATGATTGGATCATCGTTGATTTTGATGGATCACGATATACCAATGTAATTCATTAAAATTAATTTGATGGATCAAGTAGTTCGTTGATATGTCGCATTTGATATTATGACTATGTTCCATCAAATTTGATGTATCTATGTGGTTCACATAATTTCTAGATTATTTAGGTTTTTAGTTTAATAAGCACATATATATATATGCAGCTATTCATACAAATCATAAATATCGTACAAACTGTAAATCAGTTGTATTTTAGGTTATTTTTATTGTATATTAGTTATAGTTTTGTATTTTATAAAATAAAAATCTAAAAGAACAAAATTTTTAAGAAAATCAATTAAGATACAATAAAAATAAACTAAGATATAATAGATTCACAAATATACAACAAAATAACTAAAATAAAATAAATTAAGAAAGATATAAAAAAACAATATTAAGATATAAAAGTAAATCAGTCGCACGATTAATATAACAAAACTAATGAAGACACAACGAAATAATATCAAAATACAACGATTTCGTACCATTTGTGTGAAAAAATGATTTGTTACTAAGTTGTATATCTATAGTATATGGCCAAGATGTTTTTTACTATTCATTCTATATATCTAATCAAAAAATTATATGAGACATTGATCATTGTCCAATCAATCAAGAGGACTTGCACCGTGTCTTGAGGGGCAATTACTAGTAGATATATATTTATAAGTAGGTATCCAAGTGAAAATTTAAATATCTTATAAGTTGTAAGAACCAACATAATTAAATTTAGCAATACTGTAATTAGATTCAATAAAATTTAAAAATAAATTGAATTTAACCTTATGTAAATTTGGTAATTGATGTGGCGGGTGGGGATTTGAGGATGAGGAGAAAGAGATGGGAGAGGAAGAGGAATTGACTCGTCAATGGTCCAAACAAAAAAATCAACTTGTAATGAAGTGGGGCCAGCTTTTGCCACGTGAAACAGAAAGTTTTTCCTACGTGTCAAAGTAGGATCACTTGCAGCAGCCTGCAGTCTTTCTCAAGTGATGACAAAGATTTATGCCAATTTTTGGCCTCCCCTCTCATCTCTCTCTCTCTCTCTCTCTCTCTCTCTCTCTCTCTCTCTCTCTCTCTCAAAAGAGTAATTT
>JAOWAN010000050.1:2545163-2556401 GCA_028566635.1 Lobelia cardinalis | reverse complement strand
ACATTGAAAAAGCTCTCTGTGTTCATTGATTAAACTTATTATGTTCATTGATTAAACTTGTTGTATTCATTGGTAAAACTTATTTTGTTCATGTTCATCAGTTTCATCATTCATATTCATTAAATATTAAAAAAAATAAACCGGGATGCGCGGGCGCTTATAATATTAAGTCGTGCGCTTAATATACCAACTGCGGAGAGTAGATGCATGTTTTTCATTCAAATAGCCGGTGACACTCACACTCCTAATACAAATTGTCTAATTTCTCGATATATCAACTAAGAATCGATAACAAATTTATTGTTTTTCCAAAGTTAAAGTTGGTGAAAACTAGGACTGGTACCGTAACGGATTTTAATCTGATTTGTCAGAAATTTGATATGTTTAAAATAAGTTTAAATTTAGTGAAATATTGATTAATTTAATCGGCTAATTTAAAATTAAAGGATTACATTTAGATATAGTAAACACCATCCGTTTATATTAAATAAATTAAAATTTATTTAAATAAATTAATATATAAATACATAATAAAGTAATTAAAAAAAAGAATAAATTATATGTAATCATAAAAAAATATGAAGTTATAAATTAACTTTGTAAGAAAAATACACTTAATATTTATGGTATGACTCAGGGTCCTACTCCACTAGAAACCTCCTTAAATGAGAACCGTATGAATCATTTATATTCATTAGATTAGATACAAATTAAATGTTGAGATTATATATATTTTTTAAAAGCAGCGGTGACATATTTCATAATTTTTCATAAATTATGACAGTCAGGTTAATTATAACCTTAAATTTAGTTATTAAGTGTGAACATTTATTTTTTTTTCCTCCTCAAACTTTAAATGCATATATCTCATTATTTATAACTCCAAATTAAGATCTGTTTGCATATTCTTGCTCGTAATTAAATTTCCTTTAAAACAATATCACTCATGAATATATTTGAAGATTAAATGAAAAAGTCAAAATGCAGTAGTAGTATTGCTAGTGCATCTAGTAAAACATTAGGAAGGTGCTCAAATGATAATCAATCATATATAGGAACTATAGGATTGATCTTTTCACATTTTTTATTAGTTGAGTTTTCACGAACTCGAGTCGAACCTAAAATAAATGGACTTGGCTTGGCTTGTGACAGACTCGCGAGCCTTCATTAGAGTTTGCAAGCCAAAAATTTTATGAACCTTAACGAATTTTGACGGACTTTTTAGCAGATCTTGACGAATTTCGCCGAACCTTTAATTATGAAAATTATAAATTATGTTATTCATAATGACTAATCTATTGCGGTAGATAGTAATTTACTTATGTTATAAAGTATTTATGAAAATTGAAAAGAAAAAATAAAAATTTTGGACTTTGGATCATTATTCAATTTCTAATTTTGTAATTTTATTTTATTATTTATGTGCTCTGATCCTCCCTAATTTTTTAAAAATAGAAATCTATAATTATATTTAAAAAATTATTAACAATAATAATTTACTTATAAATTATACAAATTACTAATTTAAAGTTTGTTCAATATGGAGAAAAAAATCTACAAATTACGATAATTCAAAACATCATATAAATTATAAATAAATAAATGTAAAATATAACGAGTCGAGTCGAGTCGGCTCGCAATTCACGCAAGTCGAGTCGGACTCGCAAAATATGACGAGTGAAATTGTGTTTGGCTTGGCTCATGAAAGCACTGCGAGTCGAGTCGAAACGAGTCTAAACGGATCGAACCGATTCGAATTCACAAACTGACTTGACTTATGTACAACTCTATATGTGAGTCTTTTTTGAATAAGGATGATGTTAAATGCACTGTAATCGCAAAGAGAGAAGAGAAAAGTACATAAGATTGTTCTTTAAGTAAAGGATATTTTGGTTATAAAAAGAAAAAAAATTTAAGAACGACATTTAGCACTGTTCTAAAAAAAAAAAAAAAAAATTAAGGATTTAACTTTCACCCACGATTGAAGATTGTAAACGATTGAGTTAAACATGTAAACATTGACTTATACAAATAAACGTCTCAATATTAGAGTAAAATTTTAGTCCACCAGAGGTGACTTTCCATCTATTGCTGTTACCATGAGTGAAAACTTTGAATTTAAAAATATCTTTAAAATAATTTTATTTTATTTTACATTGATTTTTTAAAAAGGAATGGAAAAAATCTTCTTGGGCAAAGGGAGTATGCAACTCTGCATCACTCATGTTATTTCAGTTCTCTACTCTTTCATTCATGTTCCTAAATCCTAACTTTTTTTCTGGATAAACATAACAGGAATTTTTGATATACCAAAGGCACGTACTCATTGTTGATCTGCATATTTGTTCCTTCATAATTCTTCGGCACCTAGAGATGAAATTCAACATTATAATTTGGTTCTTAATCCTTTGATCTTAATTAATGATCCATTATAGTAGTTGTAGAACCAGAGAGCCATCAGCTGCCATCACAGAGATGGAATTCAAGGAAGCATGATGCCAATGTATGGAGATATATATATCGCAATCAAACAAGAGCACTCAATAAATGGGTAAGATGGATCCCAAGAAATGATAGCCGAACATGAATAGAGAAAGTGGTCCGAACGAAGACAGAGTAAACCAAACCTGATCGGTTGAAGCAAAATGCAGAAGCTTTAATGATCGGATATCGTGTGATCTAGTGAAAGTTTCTTTGTTGACTGATCTGATCTACTCTGAAATCAAATACAAATAAAAATTCTCCAACAGATTTCGATAGAAGAGAAAAGCATTAACTGCACATTTCTAAGCAATCAATCAACAACCCTAATTGGGATGAATTTGAATTGATTGCTATCCTAACTACAATAATGGATTTTATATTTCTCAGCTACCATAGTTGATATGAAGTATGAAACAATTGCCAACACTTTTTGAGTACAAAAACTGATATCATACTTCTCAACTTCATTTTTTTCTTCTCTTACAATACATGATCACCTACCACCTGGCCCCTACTAGAGATCATTGATGAGCTTCAAATGCCTCACCTAAATTGAGTTTCATGATTAGTACTCGACTTTACCATCTCTCGAGTGTATGTATCCGTCAATGTTGTATTTGTGGTATACTTCTATTTGATTCTCTTCCCACCAGCTTTCTGCTTCTTTCGCTGTGAATCTTTTCCGACTGCACAAAAAACAATTTCAGAGGCCAGTGGTTGGTGAGTGGTTATCACTCGAAAACTTGGTATAGAAACAGTTTTCAAGTTGTTTAGGAATCTCATATGCTATGCAAACTTGGGATAACATTTTCAAAAGTTTATCCAAAAATCTAATGCAGTCTATATCCACAAATGGAAATGCTGATGTGGCATTGGTGGGCTCCATATTCTAATCCATTTTCCCCACTGTGAACAAAATTAGCCGTGAACACCAGAAAATTTTAGATTTAGAAGAAGGGAATCACTATTTCCAATCCCTAATATGCTTTGGCACCCATTTCTAGACACTACATCAATTAGAGTTTTACAGTAATGAAGAGGGTGGATAAGCGTAGTAGTAGTAGTAGTAGTAGTAGTAGTAGTAGTAGTAGTAGGAAATAGCCATGCCTTAAAGAAAGAAAAAGGAGGCCTACTTACGCCAAATGAGTGTTTCGCTTAGGATTCGGGTGATATTTGAAAATCAAGTGTCTACGTATTGAAAACATATGATAGTGTGCTTGGACATTTGTTTAAGAACATGAGAATATACAAGCTAAATATGTGAGTATTCCAAGTTTTTACTTCTACCAATAAGAAGCCCTCAAAATATGGCATATATGGAATATGATTCATGAGTAGTCAAAAGGAGGGGTTATTTCGGTCCCAATATATGCTTTTTCATCCCAGCTATAATGAAGTTACAATGAATTGGACTAAACTATCACATGAAATACTTCACTTCCAACAGCATAGATATTTCCTAAAACATCAAGGCAAACATTTGAACATCCTTCATAGGTTTTCCTCTTAAGAAGATTATGGCTTCTATTGTAATCGATGAAACTCTACAGTAATACAGATTGAGACAACGCATCATACAATCACATTATGATTTATAAATTGTCCCTCATTTCCCAAGAGATTTTTTCAAGCACATAAATCCAAATAACAAAGAAGCTCCAACTTATGGTTAGTTCTGGTTCTGCAACTGACCACTTTCCAAATTTAAATCTAAAAAAGCCCAGCAAGCCCATTTATCTAATCGGAGGACAGGGGGAGGACGCCTTATAATTCCACTTTTCAAGTCAATTCACCCACTCACCAGTATGCTTTGTAACCTATCAAGAGTCCAAAACTGTCAACAATGTAGGTTCAAAACGAGAGGAAGGAGGTCACTAAGGAAACATAGGA
Organism: Lobelia cardinalis; assembly: GCA_028566635.1. NCBI lineage: Eukaryota > Viridiplantae > Streptophyta > Magnoliopsida > Asterales > Campanulaceae > Lobelia > Lobelia cardinalis. Next base: position 2,552,027 of record JAOWAN010000050.1, on the reverse strand, counting down.
GGCCCTCGATTGAGCAGAGAATCCTCGGAAGAACATTATCTTCTTAATTTATAAGGATTATTTTATCTAGTTATAGTAAAGATCATTAACGTGAGGGGTGGAAAAGCATATCTAAGGGTGGAAAAGGTCCTTCACAAAGTTAATATCTGCAAGGAAAATTATCAGATAAGGAAAAGGGGGGGGGGGGGGAAAAAGGTCAACATACAGTTAATTACCTGAATCTGACCCGTTTCATCCCCTTCTGGCCATCTGGGAAAGTTGTGAATGTAATATAGACACCTGGTTGATGCTGTTCAATCCATTCATGTTTTGCTTTTACCTCGTTTTGTCCGGAACTCGTTTTTCTAGAAAATGGTTCCTCTGCTGACTCAGAGTTACTTTCATAAATGTTTCTGTTGCGCATGGTCCTTAATTTATTGGAGAACACGATCGGAGAATCACATACACTATCACCTTTCATTTCTTCCAGTTGTCTAACTTCAGGACGGACATTTTTGGAACTAAACATGGAGTCCGTGTCCATCGCCTTTGGGCTATCAGTACATTGGGATTTGAACAGAGGCAACTTTGCATTGGCATGATATCTTGCCTCTTTTCCAGCAGAAATTTTCTGAGACATCATTTGAAACTGCCAGAAAAAGATAATTGAATCAGAAAGAAAGCCTGATGTGCTCACTAATGTGTACAATTGACAGAAATGACTATAGTGATTTTTCCATCGACAAATAACTGATGCTTTAACGGTTTCACAAAGGTACAGATTTCACAAGTGTAGAAATCATTTCAGCATAGGAGCAACCATTTTGGGCAGATGAAAAGCTGACGGAGACAGAAGTTTGGACCGCGTCTTTGCAACTAACTAGTTTATTAGGAAAACAGATGAGGAATAAGTAAATAGAGACAAGTCACCAATGAATTACCCTTGATGTCAATGCTTTTATTACTTCCTTGGCTGCTTTACACTTGACAGCTTCCTCCTTTGCCAGCAACCATGTGTCATCAACTCGTTGTTGACATAGTTGAATTTTGTGCTCTCTCTTATAACATAGCTTTTCAAGGTTCTCAGCCTATCAGAAGCTCATGGAAATTAGAAAATAAACGACTGTAAATGATAATCTAATTGCATGCAGCAGTTATATATATTGAGATACAATCCCCGATCGGGTACAAACAAGCCTTACAAACAATTAATAAAAATCTTGGGCTACTCCTCTCATTACCAATTGGTTTTGAGATGGAACCCCAGATTTTAACAATATATACTTCCCGTGACCAGATAAAGAATCACACGTTGTAACTAAAATTCAAAGAGTTTCAAATGAAAACCCTCATTTACTCATTGCATAGAAATTCTTTTGATTTACTCAGTTACTAACCATCAATAAAAGATAACAAACACAACTTCTTTCACTAAGTTGGATCATGTTATTCCCTCAGGTGAGTTATATCCTACTAAGGGGAACACAGGAACCTGAGGAATTTGGACTGTGGAGGTAAAAACAAAAGGACTAGAGAAAACACTGTAAGCATATGAGGATCCCAATCAGGCAATAATATAGCCTCAAGACTAATTTTAGCGTAAATTCTTCACAACTTTATTGAAACGCATTAATCTTTAGACTAGATATTATTTATTACCTTCTCATGTTTAACCAACCATTGTTAATTTCATTGTTCACACACACACACACACCCCATCACCACATCCACATAAATGCAACAGTCGAGTATAAATGAGGGGGGGGGGGGGGGAGTGGAGATTACCTGAGCCCTCAGCTTCTCAACTTCTACTGTGAGGATTTTATCCGACTCGAAAAGGTCTCTCCTGACATTTACAAAAGCCGAGGCAGAAGACTTTAATTGCTGAGGATCGTCTTGCAAACAAACAGGATAATGTGTCCTTGCATTTTCTCTATCATGTCTTCTAAAAGATGCAGGGGAAGAGACCTGGCCCCACCTAGGCAACCCACCCAAAAGCGAGCAATTAGAGTCCAACGGTTGCTGATGTTCCTCTTGGTTTTTGTTGGCCCGTTGTTTGTCATTATGACAATAGTTTTTGGATAACATCACACTCCATTTTGGAGTTGCAGCAGTCCTTACTTCATTTCCATCGGAGAATGCCTTGTTTGTGATCAAAAGCGGTCTTGGACTAGGATTCTCCAATTCCAATAGTCTAGCTGAATGTGTGCTCCTTTCTAGAATGTTGAAGCACAAATCACAAACCCGAAAAGGTTTGTCTTTGTTGGGTGCCAAACATGCACTATTAATCTTCTGACTAGTACATGCACGGCAGAACAAAAGACCGCAGTTATAACAGTTATGCTTCTTCCTCATAAACCCGAATGCCATGCTACATCCTCTACAAACTGATTGATCAGAACAAGAAATAGACTTGTGTAAACAAATTGCAGCAGTAGAGCTGGACCCGCAAGCAATACTTTCTACCTGTCTCTCTTTCAGTGTCGCTACTAATGTTGGAGAGTACCTATCTTCAAGATCACCTAGTCCCAATTGCCCACTTGCACCCTTACCCCATGTATAAACACTTCCTCTCGATGTTAATGCAGCAACATGATAAGACCCAGATGCAATCTCCCTAACAAACTCAAATTTAAGCTTCCCTTGAACAATGGTTATTGTTTTGTCAGTAGCTTGTGGATTTCCTAATTGTCCATGAACCGAACTACCCATAGTATAAACCACACCCATACAAGTTAGTCCAACAGTTAACATTCTTCCACAGGATACTTGAACAAAATCATTACCCACAAGCTGCTCAACACATGTCGGTGAGAGTTTTCTCTTCTGATCGGTATGACCAAGTCTTCCTTTATCCCCATCTCCCCATGTAAATAGTTTTCCAGAAGGATCGCTACACTCACATTCATCAACCATGATCCCAACTATAGCAGCTGTATGCCATGGCCCACAAGCAACGGATTTTACACACAAGCCCTTGAGAGATTCGACTTCTTTCGGTTGAAAAATTGTTTCGAGATTCCCATGCCCAAGGACACCAAAGGTCCCATCACCATAAGTAAATAATTTCCCAGAAGTCGACACAATTGCCGTATGCCATTCTCCACAAGCAACATTTGCAATACTTACACCATCTAACAGGCCACAAAATCTGTGAGGCATCCATTGACTACTTTTCCTGTCCTCGCCATAACAATTATCACCCCACGTATAAAGTTCACCCGCAAGAGTTAGCGCACATGTTTGATATTCACCACAAAAAACGGATTTTACATGGACCCCATTAAGTGCGTCAACTTCTTTTGGACAACCAATATCCATGTTGACTTTATGCCCAAGCCTTCCCCCTGTACCTTCACCCCAACAGAAAATCTCACCTTGTTTGGTCACTATGGCAGCATGTTTTCCTCCTAGAGATATTTTTTGCACGTCAAGCATTGTTGTTGACTCTAGCAATTTCGGTAACAATGCATTCGATTGCAGCCCATGGTGGTACTCAATCTTTTCGCTCCCCCCTCCTAATAGCCCTCCTTCGACTTCTCCTCCCCACATGAATACATCCCTCAGTACATTCTGCTGAATTTTGGGCAAAACGTGAGCAGGTGTTGCAAACCGACTAAGCATTTTTGCGTGATTGTTTGGAGCAGTATAAATTGCTTCCCTCTTGAGATCTTCAGGTTCGATAACTGGTGAATTTGGAGTTAAGATGTCCATTACATTTTGCATGCTGGAGAGACTTGATTCCGAATAAAAGCTATCGGAGGAACACGAGAGGCCATCGGAGAAACACCTCTCAGAAAATGACTGTGCTGGGCTCCCAGATAAGCTGTGCATCTTCAAGAAAAAAAATGACAGGATTAGACATTAAAAAACCGCTATAGTTATGAGAAATTCTGTCACTTACAGTTGCACTTTTCAAATTAACAAACAAATAAAATTGTCTAAACCTGTAAGAGTCTGGGACTTTCATCCTGTCGGCCTAGATTATACTTCCTTCGCATAAAACTAGCTGGACTATTGATACAACTCTGTGTTCCTCTTCGATCTTCAGACTTACTCATAGCTCTTGAATGGTGACACCTGGATATTACCGCCTTCAGGCCTAAATACCAAGAATCAGCCTGCGTTTTGTCCTTGCAGATCTGTTGAAGAGAAAGATCGATTACATGACAGATATTAACAAAGTAGCAAATTTTCGCAAATAGTACACTGAATTTAACAAGAAGCATTCAAGTAAAAGTGATGAAAACATTTTGCAATTACCAGATCAAGAGAACTTTCACCATTCGCATAAATTACTGAAAATGACTGACACTCCCTTTCAGGTTGAACTCGCTTCTGAAAATTGACCCATGCAAGGTAGATTCAAATTGATTAGGGGGGTTACAATGGTAAGGCTACGCACCTTAATCTATAATATAACAATAAATAAAAAATGAAAGAATCTTCTTTGCTCACAGTTTTTCGGCCACGGACAATATTTGTAACTGAGCTTAGTCGCAATTGCTTTTCCTCCTGATCTGAGTACCAAATCAAAATTTTCTCATCCTGAAAACATAAATATGAAAATAAGAAAAGGGACAACCGTGTTTATGGCACATAGCATACTATTTCTTACATTCTTCAACAAAAAACAATAGGAGGACCAGTATTTTGGATGGATTAAATTATCCTTAGCTCTCTTTATCAAGTCAATGAACAGCATAAGTTGGTTCAATACTTCAAGGCACAGACGGGGGCCAGATGGATCAATCTACCAAATCGACACCAAAACTAGTTATAGTGGTAGTGATGGTCAAGCAGAGTACTACTGACTGGAAAATGATACTTTCATTTCTGGAAGTACGAATTATGAACTAACAATCTCAGAATAGGAAATTAGGTGCATCCATAAAACGAGCTGCTGAATGCGATCAAGTAGCATAATTACATCCACAATATTATACATTTTCTCAAATAGCTTACCGCTGATAATCTGAAAGGGCAAAATTTGGGCTTCCCTCTTCGGCCATACTTTAAGAAATGTGCACCCTTCTTTAAGGCCACAATAGCCTGCAGAGAGTTGAGAACAAAATTTACAGAAAATCGACCTTCAAAGTGACGCGTGGGTCCTATTTGCAAGATATGCTCATGAAAAATGTGTAAGAAGTTGAGATATATTTGTATTAACTGCTTGTGATCTTATTGATAAATATCAAAATGAAACCAATATTTGAATCATATGTTTACAGTTGAGAAGGAAAAGATAAAAATAACAACAATTATGAAAACTTAATTGGTATATTCGAGCTCATCAAAGATATAATGTGAGAAATGGCTTTCAACCACTGTCAGTGTTTGATTTTTAAGGAAATCGTGATGGTTTCAGGGGAAGCTAGCTTCTAAGGGTTTAGTACCTAAAAAGTAAATTTCCATAAAAGTAGAAGATGGGCAGTTAGCTTTGTGTGGTTGCAGCCTTGCAGGCATATTAAACTCCATGCTGCACTTCTTGGCTGAAGATCTGCATCATTTATATGTATAAGGGACCTTTGGTAGGTGCATTATAAGCTGAATGCCTTTTCTAACTCCAAAAGTACTAGTGGAAGAAAAACAAGTCTATTAAACTGGTAAACTGGTGGAGAATGTCGTGGTTTATTAATGCACTATGAAACTAATATATACATCAAAAGGCCCACTAGCCATTTTTCCATACCTTAGTTGGAGTTAATTACGACAAAGCTATTGTTGAAGAACCTCTACACAGGGCTTCTTTGTGTGGCCAACAACAAAATCCAATGAATTGCAGTAAATCAATACTAGTGTGTGTGTGGGTGTGGGTATGTGTGTGTGGGTGTGTGACTTTTGATCCCAACTACTGCTAGGGTGAGGAAAATTACAAACTTCTCAGAGAGTATCAGTGACAACATACACTGCAGGAGAGGCCACCCAAACAAGTGAAAATAAAACCTCAAATTTTGTGTTTCAACTGTGAAAGGCAAGAACAGCAACTCTCAACAAATGAACTAAATGCATATCTGATACTGCAAGGTCAAATCAAATTATTTTAGCACAAAATGCTCTCAAAAAGAGACCATATTATGCTGTATAACAAAATCACAAAAGAGTCTAAGAAAGAAAATAGCCCTTACATTTCCAGCTAAAAATCTGGAAACACCCATTTGATCGAAGATTGGGTTTTTAAGCTCTTTGATCATAATACAACCTAGTACCTCTCCATTTACCATAATGCCACACCAAACCAGCATTTGGGTTTTAATGAAAAAAAATGGAAATGTGAAGACTAATGAGCAGGAAAAAGCACATTTTATGCAAAATTAGAAGCTGTAAAACTACGTGAAGCTATGGAGAAAGAGAGGGAAAAAACTGAAACCTGTTCAACTGCTCTTTCTGAAGGAACTACTGCCAAGAATTCTTCACCCATTTCCAATAAACTTCACATGAGCAGGAAGAGAGAGAGAGAGAGAGAGAGAGAGAGAGAGAGTTGAGGAGTATGAAGTCAGCACTCAGAAGGGGAAAATCATGGAAGAGAAAAGAATGTGTGAAACAAAGAATTTTGTGACAGATGCTTCTTCTTCTGCTACTGACTTCAGAACAGAGGAGAAATAACTTCTTATACTACTCCACTAGTAGTAAGAGACAGACAACAGTGTAGAGAGAGAGAGAGAGAGAGAGAGAGAGAGAGAGATGAAAGAGAGTGTTGGCACCCAAAATCCCAAATCCAGAGCTTATAGAAAAAAGGAGCAATTTATTTCAATTGGTATTATAAGCGCACCAGCGCTTAGAGCATTATACGCCATGGAGCAAAATGGGTGGGTTACACGCGCGGGTCCCACAAAATTGTAATTAATTGCTGAAATGTAGTGTTGCATGCGTGGGTCCCACAAC
>JAOWAN010000050.1:2486678-2503223 GCA_028566635.1 Lobelia cardinalis | reverse complement strand
GGAGACGGGAAGGGGGGTGGGGGGGGTTATTTGAGCCTTAATGGAATTAAATTGAGCAATTTACGTCCTGAGCTTTAGGCAAAGAGAAATGACCCAAATGACCCTTAAAATCTCACGTGAGTCTCACGTGAATTGGCTCCCATCCATTTCAGACGGATTTCGTGTAAAATGGCCCGTTTGGCTATAAAATTCATATCATAGGACCCAAACGGTAATTATTCAAATGTGGGGGTCCTTTTCGCCTTTCCACAAAAATATTGAGACCTAAAATGCGAAAATCCCTTTATAATATCCTTCTAGAATCAATGATTTGCGTTTTCGTGGTCGTATGCTCGATAAGCGCCAGTCCAATACTTTGCAAGTTTGTTTAGGGAATTTTGCAATTATGGTAAGCCTCGTTTCATACATCATTATCTAATATTTTTTGTTTGTTCTAATTCTAAAATTTATTTCTATTTCTATCTTATTTTATTTTTTAATTTATCAACAACGTAGGTAGTAAATTTTTTCATAATGTTTACATCATGTAAATAGAAAGAGACTGATAATTTTCGCAAACATTATTTTTTTAAAACTTTTTATTAATTTTTGTATTTAGGACGAATTAAATTGATTTTTATAATTTTTAATAATATTTTATAAAAATTAAAATTAAAAAAAAAGATAAATAAAATATAATTCCTCCGCTCCATTATTTCCCGAATGTAGAGAGTAGCATGGTAGAATCATCTCAGGGTTAGATACCTGGGAAGAAAGTGGGTTCCACCACTCTTTTTTTAATTAAATTTTTTTTCGTTTTATTTCAGGGTGGTATGAGACCCATTTGGTGAATAGTAACATTTGGGAAAATTTATGGGTGTGTGTATTGGGATCGAGAGAAAAAGGGCAATCTATTGGGAATTGGTGGGTGGGGAAAAGAGTTGGGATTGGAGTGTGTGAGGTGTGTTGTAGTATTGTAGTAGATGTATTTTTTGAACAATTTTTTTTTTATATATTTATAAAATTTAAAAAATATTTATTATAAAATTATGTTATTATAAAATAATTTGTATAAAATAATTTGTGTCCTCGAGACACAAACTTTTCTTAATAATAATATATTATGAGAGTTTTATATCATTTTTAAAATAATAAAAAATGGAACGAATGTAGGACTATCCCTGCTTCTGCTTCTGCCTCTTTTACCAGAAACAACTGACTCCAAAGCAATCAAACTCTCTAGATAAAGGAAAACTCCAGAAATACGAAAATTGGAAAAATATTATGGCCACAAAAAAATATTACAAGGGAGGTTTGAATTTTGGAAAAATGTTTTGAAAAAGTCTAAGCCACATAACTTGTGGTGGTCCCCAGGGAAACAAAAACAACCATATCCAGCTTTCAAAATGCCCCCACAAAGCCCTCTCTTTCACTCTCTCTCTATCTCGCTTTTTGATTAATTTTCTTTTTGTTGAATTTATTCTGTCCACATCATGTATTGGTGTAATTTTTCGTCTAGAAAATGGGGAGAAATTCCACGTGGCGAAGCGGATGAAGGTAGGGCGGCCAGTGGGGGATGATGTGGAGAAAAAGTGCAAAGAAGAGAGGGGTCCTTACTATCACCACCCTGGGACAGGGGAGAGAGAGACTAGTGTTTGGATGTGGGTGGGTAGGAGGTGTTTGCGGGGTGGGTGGCTCTCATCTGAAATCTGATCCATATCCAAACTTCATTCCCCATCACCACAAACTATCTAATTCCCCACAAACACACACACATGGTGCGTTTGGATGAGTGATTTATTAATTTAATTTTTGAGTTTTTATAATAATTATAGTAAAAAGTAAAAAAAAAGATATAGAAAAAAAATGTAGAACCAATGAGAGAGAAAAATCAAAAAAAAAAAAATCTAAGTAAAAATTACCCAAGAGAACGCAACCACACCCACTACAACTTTATTTTTTCTTCCAATCCACAAACTCTTGTCCTACGAAACAGTAGTGCCTAACGATGGATTCACGTTTAGTGCTTTGGTAAAAAAAAAAATGTTAAAACTTTAATATTCGGAGCTTTTATTTTCATATATTTGAAAATGATAAAAAAGATGAATAGTAGAATATGTATTAGTTGATCAGAAATTTAGATTTACTAATTTTATCAACAAAAAATGCAACAAATTCAAATTTTCAGCCTACATATCATCAACATAATAGTCACTACACTATCTAAATTTTTGCTCTAATTTTTAAAAGTTAGAGATTTAATTTTTTTTTTCTCTATTCCCAAAAATAGCCATCTAAATCAATCAAATTAATTCCTAATTTTATAAAATTATAATTTAGTTTCTCTCTGTTCCATAATAATCGCTTAAAATCACTTTTCATTCAAAAATTTAAAAAATTAACTTGACCAAATGCATATTTTTTGCGATTTAATGAACATTAAAAATAATTTTAATGAACATGAATAATGAATATAACGAGCATGAATAATGTAAATTAATGAACATGAATAAAATAAATACAGCTAATAAAATCAGAATACATTATCAACGACCATAACATTTTATAAAATGAACACTACATTTTCATAATAGTTTTACGGTTTACTTTTAATATAAACACATCACATTTATACAGTGAACATATCTTAATTATAAAATAAACAAAATATACTTATAACATGAACATATCACATTTATAAAATGAACATAGTATAATTACAAAATGAACTCAACATACTTATAATATGAACACAGAAAATATGATCATATGCACAAATGAATATAACGTAGAAAAATATGAATATAGCATCAATAAAAATCAGTGTTGAAATACATCTATATAATTATGTTTTTGTTAATTTCAATCCCTAATTATATGAAATCCCTGATTATATGGAATTGACGATTATAATGAATCCCTAATTATATAAGATTTCTAAAATAACTTCATAATTATATGAAATTATTTTTATCCTTAATACTTTCTAAAATTAAGGGGCGATTATATTTGATTGTTTTTTTCTCTGTATTTACGTACCTAAGTCAGAGAGTGTGATTTACTTGTCTTAGTGGCACTGTAACACTAATCAAGTAGGGACTTAGTATAATTTTCAAAGGCTTGATGCTTTATAATTCACACAGTAAAAATGTTGCTAATACTGGGGTTGAGCTAGTTTGGGTAAGCATTTTATAAAAGTAATTTTTTAAATTTTATTTTTGGAAAAGTGATTTTTAAAGAATCAATTTTGTGTTTGATAATTATATTTTGAAAATGCTTTTAGATAAAAGTGATATAGGAGATAGTATAGTTTTGTATTTACCTATTTGTGTATTTACATTTGATTACTACATCAAAAAGTGATTATAAGAATATGATTTTAAATAAATAAGAATTTGTAAAAGTAATTATACGAGAAGCAGCTTGGAAGGTGATTCCGAAATAACGCTACTTTGTGCCTTTTAGAATGAAACGCTAACGCTATTTTTCTTATCAAACAGACATACTTATTTGAAAAATTAATTTTAGAGTCCAAAAGCATTTTTTTGATAGTAAAAATGCACTGTCAAACTACTCCTTAAATCATCAGAACAGACTCGTAAATTTTAACTATGTTGGTCGTTTCCTTCGTTTCTCTTTAAAATTTTAATTTATTATATTAAAATTTTATATTTTAAAATATTTAAAAGAAATTAAAAAGTTACTTTACTTTTATTTATTTTAATAAATAAAATTATACATTTAATAAGTTCAAACTGCACCGCTTCGGTGCGTAATGTGCATTAAAATAATTCGCTCCACACGTTAAAGATCCCTTCTCGACTTATCTCTCTCTCTCTCTCTCTCTCTCTCTATATATATATATATATATATATATATTGACACTTAACACGAGTTATTACGAATAAAAAATATTAATTCAAAATTACGATATATATATATATATATTTAATTACGATATATTATAATGTAATATGAGATTTATGTTTTTCTATTATTAGTTTTACAATTGTATATTTACTTTAATTATTTTATCATTTCATTTTTCGTCAACATATATCAACTAATTGAACTAAGCCTTAAATTTGACTATAGTATCGATGAAATTTAAAACATTGAGAGAGATGTATTGAAATTGATTAGAAAAGGGAGGAAACTGAAAGAAAATGATTTATCACTATTAAATTGATTGTGAAATATTAAATTTTACTATTCATAAATTTTAAACCACTTTTATTGGTGACATATCATTCCTTTGAATTACTCCTATATCATTCTAAAGAGGCTCAAAATATTAAATTGTTTAACATTAAAGAAAAATATATTCCATTTCAGAAATATAATTTTAATACTCTCTTTTGTTTGCTAAAAAGTATTTTTATTTTTGAAAAATGAATAAAAGTTTAGTCTTATTTGCTTATGATACTATCATGTCAAATTCTCTCTTCAGTATTTATATTTTATATAATTGATGAGATATTTTTTGAACAAAATAAATACATAAATATATATGCCACGCTTTTAAAATTATATATATAAATATTTTTTAATTATAATACACCACACATCTTCTTCGTTTATCTTGCTCTTCAGTTCCTGACAATGTATATTTATTTCAAAATTTCAAATGCCGATAAAAATTAAAAATTATTATTCGCCAAAAAAAAAATTTTTTTTTTACTACATAGCGCAATATTTTCAATTTTAGCACATGCCCTTCAAAAATGTTGGGACGGTCCTGGATATTAAATCACCACTATTGAAATTTTGATTCATACGAGAAGGGGAGGGGGGGGGGGTTATTATCGTGAAATAATTTTTAATCTTAATTTTATAAATTCACATCTAAAAAATTGATGCTTAACAAAACCTATTCTATTAATATGTTTTTAGAAAAGGAAGGATTGATATATGCTTCTATTCACACTTTGAGTGCATAGAAAAGGAATGATTGATGTTTTTAAATTGATGTTTAAAGTGATTTTTTTATTTAATTTTAAAATTTTTAAATTATTAAAATAAAAAATAAATGAGAGATAAATAGAATTTCAAATTTTTGTAATAATTATCTTTTATTTTATAATAAATAATTCAGTAGAATTTAAAATATAGTTTGTGAATAATAATAATTTGATAAATCTTGTGTACAAATAATTGACTCTTTTTTTTAATATGGAAAATAGAACAGACAAGAAACACAGACAGAGACGCCGCTTCAATCTGCCCCTCACTATTTTATTTTGTGAGCGTCATATTTTAGCGGCTACAGATATTTTTGCTTTTCTTCTCCTTCAAAAATAAATAAATAAATATCGTTGAATAAATCTCAGCCAAATAATCCGTTAACAAAAACATTTTACTGTATACTGAAGATATTTATTTGTCCTTTTGCAGGAGATGGAAAAGCCCACTACTGTGTCCTATGAGTGTTTACTACGCGCCCCTTCAAGCTAACACCTGTCATATATTATGGCATCGTCAAAGCATCACGATCCTAAAACTCTTTCATACTGGTCCAAATTCTGTCATTATTTCATTACCTCAGACTCTTTTAAATTATTTTCCAAATTTTTAAAAAAATTATCCAAATTTTCATACTCTCTTAGACTTTAATAAATCAGCATTCCACTCCCTTTTATTTTATTAACTTTATTATATTAAATTAAATATCTAATATACAATTATATTATATATTAATTTTTATTTCAAATTTATTTATTATATATAACTAATTATTAAAAATTCAATTATGTAAAATAATTGAATTAAAATTATATAAAATTATTGGAAATAAACACACATAAATTACATAAAATTAAAAGAGTACATTTCATTAAATTTACATAAGTAAATACACATAAAATTTAAATTGCATAAAAATAAAAATAAAAGTACGATAAATTAAAATTACATAAAGTAACACACATAAATTAAAATACATAAGCAGACATAAATGAAATATAAAATCGCGTGACATTTTAGTTTTTGGAATTTTAATATAATTTTTAAGAAAATTGTGTCTCAAGCTCATTCTTTTTCTAATACTTCATTCATTTCAATTTAATTATTTTGAAAGTGACTTCTTTCATAATATGTGACTATTATATATATATATATATATATATATATTTAAATTCACATTTAAAATGAAGCATAGAGAGTATTTAATTCACTTTTATCAATTTGCAGGTGTTATAACGTTGATGCCAAGAATAATTATTTAAAAATATTACTTAATTATATATTTAATTATTTAATTTTTACTAATTCTCGGAAGTGATACATATTTGGAGACCATGAACAATTAAAATATAGCTAATTGATAATAAATTACGGCAGTAAAAATGTATGGTGCACCAAATAACAAATTTATAAATTATATTTTCAGTATTCTAATTAATCTCATATTAATTATCCGCTTTATATTAGAAAAGAGAAACTCAGATTATAATTTAGCAATAATGAGGCCATATTAAAACGAATTTGAGAGGTTGCTTTAATATAAACAACAATTTTATAAAATAATTATCACTAATGAGTATATACAAAATTAATAGCACAATTTGCTTTAACTATTTTAAGGAATAATTTGTATGATAGTAATTAATTGGAGTATATATACATGACTACTGAAATTAAATAGTACAATCTAGGATGCTAGGGTGAATATATTATCATCAATTTTAGTAGGATACGAGAATTTGAGAGAAATTGAGAGTAAACAACTATACTTGGTAATTAACAGTTCAAGTCTTAGAACCATAGTGATAATGGTTATGGATATAATATAGGTAAATAATGCAATTAATTAAAAACAATTTTTAAATTAATTCGACTGTCAATAAGATTCTGAACTCATTTTTACAAAACTCATTAGGCTTTTGGATTGTTCATGTATTAATTTCTATCAAAATCAATGGAAAATTCAAAAATATATATATATGCTTCTATCTTTTCTCGTACCTATCTTGGGACAGGGTTAGAAAGAATTTGATTGGTGTTTCGTACTATGTAGCTCTGAATTACAACAATGGGAAAACTGTGATGACAATCTTGAGTGTCCTTCTTTCATGAGACATGAATCGTTGTCTGATAAATCAATCAAATAGTTATGATTTGAAGATTTCTTCCTTCAGTAACGTGACAGTGTCAAAACTTCTTATATATATATATATATATATATCGATTTAGCATTACCTCCTTTTTATAGTAAAAATCAGAGCTGTTTGAATAATGACTATAAGGGCTAATGGACAGATCACGTAGATGTTATCTTCTTATCTTATTTTTTTTATCTCCTTTATAATATTTGCACATTTTTTTCAATGGTTACTTTGAAAAGATATGCAGCTTGATAAATTGAGTTCTTCTAAAAGCTTCTTGATCATTCTATTTTTTTTTTTTTAATTCTCGATGTCATAAAGTTTAAGTTATGATTTGTTGAGAAATCATAACTGTTTAATCATATATCATGACTGTTTGAGAGTTTTTATTTTCTTATTTATTAATCATGATTTATAACTTGTTTGACATCGTTTTAATATTTTTTATACAAAAAAATAATCAAAGATTTGATTTAAATTTACATTAAAATAATGCTTAAAAATAATTTTTAATACGAAATATAGTACTAACAAAATTGAAGTAATTTGGGACCAATTTTATGGAGTATGAAAGGGAAATAATTACACCACCATATGGTCCATCCTTTTTAGGGAAGTTTTCCAAAGAGCAATCAATGCCACTTATAATTTTCTTAAAGTTTTTCGCATAATTATTTAAAACACAAACTCTCCCTTCTTAATAAATATTTCTTCCTTTATATTGGGGTGAAATATGATGTGAAAATAATTTTTAAAATTTTAAGAGCTAACTTCATCCTTTAGTTGTGTTTTTAAAGATGATGTTCTTATAAATTTAACGGGTATAAATAGTAAAATAAATATGAAGAATAAATTTTCTTTTATCTCACTATTTTATACTAACCAAGTAAAAATGAAATATCTCTATTTTCTTCTTACTCAATCAAAGAACATGGGGAAAAAATTACTTTTCTCCCCTTATGTATTTTTTGGGATAGTGGAAAAATTTAATAAAATCTTAAAAGATGACATTTATGAGATCGTAGTTTCTGCCTAAAAAAATATTTATATAATTACAAAATTTTTCCTTGTCTTTCAAACATATTTTCTTCCTAAAAATTCTTTAAACTCTTTAAATTACACTAAATTCTTTTCAAAAAATTAATCTATTGCAATTTTCATGCATTAAAATTATTTCACATGTTGATATAATTTCTAAATCACGCTAATAATTATCCTTAATTTTGAAAGTAAAATTATTATTTGAAACGAATAATAGAAAGTGAGATGGATGATTGTTTGCTTGGAAAACAGAAAGCAAGCTAAACCACACACTTGGCAATCACTCAACTAGATTACTTGCTTAAAAACTCTAATTTACAAGAACTATTTATTTCTAATCACCACTTAAACATGCTCCTAGACATTAGAGCAATTATCGGTGACCAAAAAAAAAAAAATCATTTCAAAAATGTGCTAAACAAATATTCTATCAGTAGAGCTCGAATCTTCTGTCTCATCTGGTGTCTTATTAATATTTTATTTTATTTAAACTTTATTTTAATTATTTAAAAAATAATTTTAAAATTTAAAATTTTAATATATGTATTAATTTTTAAATAATAAAACAAAAAATCTCAGGTTGCGTTTGGATGGGTGATTTTTTGATTTGATTTTTGGGGTTTTGTAATGATTATAGTAAAAAGTAAGAGAAATAGAGAGAAAAAGTGTGGGACCAATAAGAGAGAAAAATCAAAAATCAAAAATCCTATATGAAAATCACCCAGAGAACGCAACCTCAGGGTGTATTCTTGTGAGTGATTTTTGTGATTTGGTTTTGGGTTTTTGTAATGATTAAAATAAAAAGTAAGAGAGAAATAGAGAGAAAAATTGTGGGACCAATGAGAGAGAAAAGTTAAAAATAAAAAATTATGGATGAAAGTCATCCATGAGAACACACCCTCAATATTTTTGTTTTGTCCTAGAAAAAGGGTAAGAAAAAGGCGCAGTATAATATTGAAACATGGAAACCACCAAAATCCTTTTGTTGAAATCGCCAAACCACAAGAAAATCGACACGTACCCTTTTCCAGCACCGCAGCAATAGTTTTTTGCGCCCCCTCACTTTACTCCCACCTAGCGCGTGCATAATCCAACCTCTCCCCTCCCCCCTAATTTTTAGCACCCATATAAAACACGATACGAATTTCCGAAATACCTAAAATACCCTTTTCTCAGAACGACACGAACACGTGTGAGAGTCCATCTTTCATCCTGAGCCACAAGAAATCCACCCCCCATTTCGCGATAGTTCTATCACATTCTTTTTTTAAAAAAATTGAAAAAGTTCCCAAAAAAAAATAATGTTATCTGACGTGGCTTCCTGCACTTTCTTTTACATCACCCTCTTTCTCTCTCCAAGACGTTTTCCATTTTTATATTTCTCTCTCTACTTGCTCTTTCTCTCTTCCCTGTTTCTCCTTTCTTCTTGAACAGAGCTTTTGGGTTCATAGTTCTTGTTATACTCTTCAGCTTTTAAAGATTGTTGCTTTTAGAGGTTATCCGATTACTTCACCGGGAGATCAAGGGGTTGAGCTGTCTCCGGTGATCGGAAGAACCAGAGTTCTGGAATCTTGAACCAAGTTGTTCTCTCTAAAGTTTACATTTTTCTTGCTTAAAGAGCAGTTTTTGGAACTACCTATTTGGTATTTTGGGTTGATTTTTAGCAATATGAGTGTTGGAGAGTAGAAAGGTTAAAGATCTTAATTGGGTATTCTGTCCTTTTGATTTAGGATCTACGAATGATTCTTTTGACAATTTTTTTTTTTTTTGGATCCATAGATGAGATTTTGAGTGTTTAGATATACCTTTTATTGAGTGAGCTGTGGAGGTTGGTTGACAATTGAACTTTGTTGAAGGGGAACTTGATTTTCAAGAATTGATGGGTTCTTCAAGTTTAGCTGAGGTATGTTTTTAACTGTTTATGGCACTTTGTTTGTGTGTATGTGTGTGAGTATTGATCAATGTTTTTTATTTTTTGAGTATTCATTTGCTGTTTTGGATAATTTTAATGCTCTTGTTATGGCATGAAATAAACAGTTTCCTCAAGTTTTTATAAAAGATTAGCCTTTTTATTGTTGATTGTGTTGTTTTATTGGTGGATCAGAAAATTTGAGAAATTGTAATATTGATTTGAGGATGTGAATCCTACTCTCAAATAATTTATTTTGCTAATTGTTGACTGTTGACTTGACCGGGGTTATTGGGTATAATTTGAACACAAGTGTTTTTTTTTTTTTTTTTTTTGTCTGCACACAGATAAATGGTTGAGAGTAGTCCTCTCCATGAAATTCGGGTTTTTATGGAAATTAGTTTAGTTTGATAAATTTATTTACTCCCTCAAGTCTCAAGGGGCAAGATGTATGAAATATAACAGAACATTCAATAACGAAGCTTTTTTAAATTGTTCGACCTTAACAAAATTTAATCACTTGAAAGTTAGCTGAGAATGATGACTTGTCCATTTCGATTGGGTTTAATATAAGCACGCTGAACTACTAGAGGAGCTGGGAATGATAATTGGTCAACTTTAAGGCCTTAAACAAAAATTGGATTGCAGAGCTTAATTTATATTGCAAATAGTTGGCTGTGTTACTTATCAAATCTGAAGGTTATTCTTTACTTTTTATCTTCCCCGATACGAGATTTGGGTGTGGTTGGTTGGTTGGTTTGATATATGCTATAATAAGAAACAACAATTCTTAATTGATGAACTATGAGGTTTATCTACCAGAAACTGGGTAAGAAAAGTAAATCGGAAACAGATGCAATAGGGCATTTAGCAAAATGGAAACTGAAGTCGGCATGGGACGAGATTGATTCAACTGTAAATCAGATTGTGCATTGGGTTTTTGGTCCAAGGCAGGAATGTTAATTAGTAGGTCATGTGTGATATAGAGTTGGGATTCTAAATTTCTTTTTCTTAGTTAGAAAGAAGCACATTCTTGTTATGCTTTGATTGTTTATCTGTACACTCTGGGAGTTTTCACTGCTCGCGTAATTGTTATAAGGATATGTATTCATATCATTTTTTCTTTCCTTTTTAAATGCAGGATCAGAGTGAAAACTCCACTTCCAACGTGGTTCTCCAAACAGGTGATCAAATTTCATTGGATTTAGGAACACATTCTGCTAAGAGTGCTCACCTGAGTGGTCAATTCACTTCTGGTGATGACTATGCTCCTAAGGTAAATGTGCTAACCT
Source organism: Lobelia cardinalis (assembly GCA_028566635.1). NCBI lineage: Eukaryota > Viridiplantae > Streptophyta > Magnoliopsida > Asterales > Campanulaceae > Lobelia > Lobelia cardinalis. The sequence goes on along the minus strand of JAOWAN010000050.1, from coordinate 2,491,899 downwards.
GTGGTCTACTTCGTTTGTGAACTGTAAACCTTTTCCCCTTGTACTTATTTTTTCCGTTCCTTTTTTAAACTAGGCGAGGAAACCATACACAATTACTAAACAGAGAGAAAGGTGGACTGAAGAAGAGCACAAGAAGTTTCTTGAAGCTTTGAAGCTATATGGTCGGGCATGGCGACGTATAGAAGGTAAATTCAATTGCTCTTGACCCTTTCCATTTAGGCAACCTGTTTTAGTTTGATAGATACCTGATACTATTTTGCTGGTTACAGAGCATGTGGGCACGAAAACTGCAGTTCAGATAAGAAGTCATGCTCAAAAGTTTTTCTCCAAGGTCTACTGCTCTTATCTAGTTCCCATTCTCTACCATTTTATCTTATATGCCGTTATTTAAAGTAAGTCTCAGCATTAAACTCCCTCGCCACCTATTTATATTGTGGATTTTGGGAGGGAAAGGGAAGCTGAACTATGAATTCATGTCTAGACACTCTTCAGTGGTGGGACCGTTGTCATTGTTCCTTTGTGTCTGTGTTTGTGTGTGAGCGTGCGCTTGGGGGGAAGGGAATTGTGATCAAATTACTAGAAACACACACACATGGAGCAGAACATGGATTCTTTTTTATTTAAGTTCCCTTTCCCTGGCAAAATCCAAGACCTCATTAAAGAATGGAGCTCTTTAAGCACTTGTTGTAAGCATAGTATTATATTCGATGCTTACCGAACTTTACTTGTTTATTCCTTTCATTAGGTGGTTCGTGAGTCAACTGGTGGCGATGCGAATGAAGTGAAACCAATCGAGATTCCACCCCCTCGTCCCAAAAGAAAGCCCATGCACCCTTATCCCCGTAAACTAACCTATGCACAAAAGGCAGGAGCTAATCTTGCTGAACAACTGCCTAGTTCTACTTCTCCTAATTCGTCAGCTTCAGAGCAAGAAAACCAGTCCCCCACCTCAGTACTATCTGCAGTTTGTTCGGAGACATTTGCTATGGCAGAATCGTGTTCACCGAATGGAAGTTCATCACCGGTTTCATCTGCCGTTGATGTGAAATCGAGCAATTTTATGCCAGTTGAAGATAGGTCGCCGGATGAAAATGGATTTTCATCTCTTATCCAGGAAACTGATAGTTCGATTCCCGATGAGCATATTCCCATGGTAACGATCTCACTTGTCAAATATTAGTGATTGGTTTAGTTAAATTTTGCCAAATGTGACTTGTTGAACAAGTGGTAACCGATGTTTTTGTCCAAATTTGCAGAAACTGGAACTACTCGGGGAGGGTAGTGGTTCTGTTCAAGAAAGTTCACCTGAGGTAGCATCAACTCAAAGTCTGAAGCTATTTGGAAAGACGGTCTTAATCACTGATTCTCAGAGACCATCCTCTCCGACCACCGGAACTCAGAAATCACTTCTTTCGGATGCAACTGAAGAGAGAGAAGTTCAACCGATGTCATGGAACTTGATGCCTGTGAACTTCTCACAAAATAACACCACCAAGTGTTCCTGGAGTGTTTTACCCTGTGGAGCCCCTGTTTATTATATGCAGTTTCTTAATGAAAATTTGGATCCATCAGCAGCTGTCCCTGGTTCAGTGCCATGGTGGAGCTTCTATGGTGGTTTACCGTTCCCGTCCTCGCAACCTCACAATGCTGTTCCTGCAAAGGATGAAGCCCTGGTTCAAAAGGAAGGATCTTTGACGGGGTCCTGCACAGGATCCGCAAATATGGGTGGAGAGAGCGACAAAAACTGGGATACTGAGACGCAAAGTAGTCAGTTATACATGGAGAAGGAGGATAACGAGCAGAGAACACCATCTCTCTTTAAACGGAGCCAAGGGTCAGCTTTCTCTGAGTTGAGAACTAAAGGGGAGAAATCGGTTAAAGGTTTTGTACCATACAAGAGATGTTTAGCAGAGAGGGATATCCAATCAACCATAACTGGCGAGGAAAGAGAAGAGCAGAGAGTAAGACTTTGCTTGTAGCCATTCGTGCGAGTCTCTAGTAGCAGTTCATCTTTTAGCGTTAGCCTTATAGTGACCCCGCTGCAGAAGCTGGAAAGTTGCATAATGGGCAGGAGCAATCTCCGGGCAAGTGGAACCTTTCCAACAGTTTGGAGAGATTTAGCAAGGTACATAACAACTGCTTCCAAACCCGGAGAAAACTGCCTGGAGGAAATGGTTCTCAGCCTATTTTTAACAGATCGAGGAGATAGAGCCAGGTACATATCGCCCGTGTCAAAGAAATTGGCAGCAAAACTGGTGGCTGCAGCCTCGGAGCACAAATTTTTTTCTCTTCAAACTGTACAAGTCTATGTCAGTGGTACTGACTTTTCGTTACTAGTGTTTTAATATGACTTAGCAATGCTTTTGGGAGCAGCTTTTCAAAAGGTCCCCCCTGTAATTGTCCTTTTTTGAAGCTGGAAATTCCCCAGATGTTATCAGATTTTGCTTCATTTGGTGCATTTTGGGTTTTGCGGGTTTTGATTATTAGATCAGTGTTTTTGTGAAGGATGTGTACATAGTTCAGATATAAGGGCAAGGTCGCAAGGAGCAGTATGGCCAGTATTTTCTTGCAGCTCTGCTGTTAGAAAAAAGAGTGGCATCCATCCAATGGAGGCATTGGTGACCCAAATTCATACTCTTATCTACAACCTAGCTCCTCCAAATGGGGATCTCTTCTATTTAGTCCTATTTCAAGTCACTTTTCATTTTTTGTTTCATTTTTTTAAAAAAATATTTTTTATTTTATTTTTAAAATTTTATTTCTAATTGTTTTAAAATTTATTTTAAATTTTAATGCATTGTTGTTAATATCAAGGTTAACAAAAGAATCTTATTCAATACTTGAATTCTTGGCACAAATGATAAAATTTTAAATTTTTTAAAAATTATGTAATAGGAGATAAAATAGTATTAGAGATAGAAAATTCAAATTCATCGAATGATGAAAATATGCTAAGTTTTATTTTTAAAAGTGCGAAATAATTCCATCCCCCACTTTATAAATGATCCAACCCTGCACCATGCTCTTAGCTGAAGTAATTTCCTCAAATGTCCAGGAACAACTTGTTGGAATATTCATAGTCCAGATTTTTTTTTTTTTTTTTTTTTATCATGGCTCTATTTCATTCGAAGAAGGGGAAATTGATAAAGTAACAAACGTTTGAGAGAAATGGCGAAAAATTATCAAAAATTGAACCTATCAGATGGTGATAATTCTACCAGGGGACGACGGTTTCTGCCTCCGTTATTGGATTGAAACAGTATAAAAATAATGGATCAAATCTATATTATATGAAAGGGTTGAAATCACAATAAATAAAAAATAATTTCTACCTTTTAATTTCAAAAGTATAATTTATCGATTGAAATTTAAAAAAAAAAAATGATGGAAGCACGTTTTGTTCACATGCACAACTCTACCTAAACGGATTTAAGGACATCATTAACGAGAGGACGAGTACTGTTTATTTTTCCTCCATTTTTTCTTTTCGCCACGTTAACTTTTATATTATTTTACATTACTTTTTCACTACCTCACATCTATAATCATATTCATCTTCAACAAATATACTACTGCTTTTGGTTTTACTTCATTATTTTATTGTTACATTATTTTTATTTTAAATTTATTAAAATTATTTATAATTATTTAGACAATAATAATTATTTAATATTAAAAAATTAATACATCTATTAATACATTTAAAAATATATAAGTAATAAAATAAAATAAAATAAAATACATACGTTTACATAGATAATTCGATACATGAATTCAAATGTAAATAAAACTATTTACTATTTTTAAAACGCCAAATATGCTCAATCAAATCATCTTGTAGTTATCGATGGATTGATTTGGTACAAAATGTAATCGAATTTTGAATATACTTTTTCACATAATTGGCATATTCAGGAAAAATTTAGTGGCTCAAATAATTTTTCCATTTTTTATTTTTAAATTGATATTATACCATTATAGCGTTAAAAAATTAAATAAAATAATTTTAGTTTCAAACTAATTATTGATAAAATATAAAATATTAATTATAATCAAAATATGTATAAATATTATTGATGTATAACTAAAATTATTTAATAAATTTATTTATTAAATATAAATAAATTATATAAAATAAAAAATATAAATATTAAATAATATAATAACTATTATTTTATCTTGGCCTACTAGTTCTCTCCCAAATTTTCGAAACCGGTCCACTATTCCTACTCCTCCTCTACTCCTACATTTGTTGGAATTAGAGATGGCCTAATAGACAAGACAAGTGGGCAAAAGACCCAATTTGGTCCCTGACCTAACTATCAATTGTATAAGTAGTCTCTAACCAATTATTTTTGAAGGTCAAATACACAATCTATCAATTGTAATCGAATTTAGTCCTTATAACCAAATTAAAAGAGTTGACCAGCTTACGTGACACCATTAATCTGATGTGGCACTGAATTGTCACTTATGCGACATACGAATTGTGGAAAAAAATAACAAAAAGACATTCTTACCCTTTCACTTATAAAGTAAATAATTAAATTAATTATATTAAACTATAACCGGTCCACCACCAGCCACCACCTTGCGCCACCTTCATTCTCACATCACCACCACCACCACCACCACTCTCACTCTCTCCAACCACCCTAATTACCATCACCACCCAATCACCACCCGCTCCTCAACAGAACCACCGGCATACCCTCTCACTCACCACCACCACCACCTCAACCTAACCACCACCAACATCACCACCCACTCACTCCACTACCCACAAAGCAACAAACAAATCGACCAGACAAATAAACCAAAAATCAAATCCCTTCTCCTAATCATCACTTGGAAAAAAAATCATAAACCAAAAAAAAGAAAAAGAAAAAGAAAAAGAAGAACAATTCAGATCTGGGACTCAATCTGGGTTTTTGATTCGCTACAGAGGAAGAACAATCCAAACCTAATTGCCTCCTCCTCCATGGCCTCGAACCTCGTCTTCTTCAGTGACTCCTACTCCACCTGGCCGGATTACAAGGTTTGTGGTGGGTGCCAAATATTTGGGGCGAGAGAGATGAGAATGGGTGGGGGGAGGAGGATCTGTTGGGTTTGGATGGAGGCGGGGGGGAGAAGGAGAGGATCTGTAAGTTTGTGGGTTTGGATGGTGGTTGGGGAGTTATGGAAAGAAGGGGACGGGGAAGAACAACTGTTTGGGAGAAAA
>JAOWAN010000050.1:2458411-2479206 GCA_028566635.1 Lobelia cardinalis | reverse complement strand
CACAGGTAATCGCTTAATCATCAACCGGAGCCGCTATCCTGCCGACACGTGGATCGAGTTCATCCGGGCGCGATCAAGTAAACAGTGCAATATCATCATATATCATCATATATTGCATTCCTGATCAGACCCTAATTCACTTTAGTAAACTTTGATTTTCATATTTCTTTAATGATAATGGATTATAACGTAGTTATAAAAGTATTCTCAATAGTTTTATTCAATGTTCTTATATAAATTTTGTAAATCTAAACAAAAATATATATATATATATATATAGTATATACATTAAGTAATTGCTTTAATAATTTGTAGGCTGAGTGTTTAAAAATTAAATCGAACACTCATTAAGATAGATGGGAGGGAGTACAACGCAAGTAGCATTCAAGATTATTATGAAGATGCAGTTTTAGGAGATAATAATTTATTAAACCTATGGGAAGAAAAAGAACAAGCAGTCAGGATGGCCGAGTGGTCTAAGGCGCCAGACTCAAGTTCTGGTCCTCGTGAGAGGGCGTGGGTTCAAATCCCACTTCTGACAAGTAATTCTTTTGCTGATTAGTTGACCTGATTCTTTTGCTGATTTTTTTTGCCGTCTGCTTCCCCATTTTTTTACCATTATTATTTGTGTGATGGAGTAAGTTGACCTAATTCTTTTGCAGTCTGATTTTTTTTTTCAGTCTTCTCCCCTTAACTTGATTACCGTGATTAGTCTAATTATCACCTTATTATAATTTCAAGCATTTTATTAATATTTGTACGACTGAATAAAATGACCTAATTATTCTGAACTCTGGTTCTTCTATGTATTCTCTCTTCAACTTCGTCACTGATGCATTGACGATTACGAGTTCATGAGCCAGATTGACCATCTTGTTATAGTTCCAAGCATTTTGTCGTGATCATTTTTTTCTTCAAATGATATTTACGTATTCAATTTTCTATTTTCACTAATCACCAAAAAAATATTTTAAAAAGTTAATTGATAACCGCTTAAGTTGGTTCATACACGTATAATTCCATTGCACCCTTTAGAAAATAAAATTTGATGACAAGCATAATTAAACTACAGGTAGAAAAAGATCAAATAATACAGAGATCAATTGCTAAAAAAAGAAAATGAATGGTGACTAATGTAATGACTCGACATTTGATTGTATTGGACCAATATGTTATAAAAAATGATTCGTGTAGCTAACTCAAAAGTGATTGAGAATAAGGGTAAACATAGTTCACAATGCTGAACATAGTTCAATAATTAACTCCAGGACCGACTTGGAAAATATTTATAATAGTCATTTTCACAGAGATTAACATCGAAGTCGTTGTAGTATAGTGGTAAGTATTCCCGCCTGTCACGCGGGTGACCCGGGTTCGATCCCCGGCAACGGCGAATATTATTATTTTAACGAGAATTTTTTTTCTGGGCTGGGCCTATTTTTCTTATTGGGCCTTAATTTGGAGACTGGTTGGTCTCATATATCGGGTTTTAGCCTAGTTCATTGACCTTGGTCCTTTTTAGGTTGGAGTTTAACTCATTAAATTTAAATTCTTGTAGCCTTTTAAGAAGTGTTGTATAGTTTGTCAGAAATATGGAATTTTAGGGGTTTGAAGAGGGTTAATCATTAAGAAAAACAACAAATTTTGTTATGTAAATTAGCACAAAGCTCTAATAAATTTGTCATTTTTCTTCAAGTCTTTTTTTTTTAATAATATTTTTAGTATGTTTAATTCTTAATGTAGGAACTAAAAAAAATATCCTAATCAACCTTTAAACAGCAATGTACATATTCTATAAAAATATTTATTCATAATAATATATTTATTCTATAAAATGCTCTGACTTCTTCAACTAGCTGTCCAAAAATTAAATCTCATAGCAGAAATACAGAAACCAAAAGTAGGATACAACTGACTAAACTAAGAACTAACTGTGTTCATCAAAATTAACTAAAATTGAATTTGAAGGAGAAAAAAGAGCAAACGAAGCCCGTTGTATGTAATCTCTCAAATGGAAAGGAAACAAAAAAAAAAAAAAAAAACACGAAGCCCGTTGTATGTAATCTCCCATCAGCAACTTCATTCCAGATCATCGCAACCCAAAGCCACTTTGAGATTTCGAATAGTAGCTGTCAGAAGTGTTTTCAATGTGCTCACGGCGTCCAAGTGAGCCTGCACTGATCCTGCATTGTTTCGTCCTGGCACCTGGAAAGCCAATGTAAGCAACGAACCACATGGCTTGCTGGAACTACTTGTGCTAGCAGAAGCCCCACCACCGCCGCTTCCTCTCCAATTCATCTTTCCATCACTGGAGATCATGAACCCGCACGGGAGTATTGGTATTGCGCTTGTGTGATGTCCGTTTATCACTTCCATCACAATATGCGCATCAATTGGCGCAAATATTATTTGAGCACCCAATGGGTCGATGCTGTTTTCCTGCACCAACCACATGTTGGTCTCCTTTGACAGCATTGGCTAGTTCCATACAGAAATGCAATGAATTATTCAACAATTAGAGAAACCAAAGAGAACCAATGAGATGACAAACACTATTTGTAAAGACCTATGTCGAAATGAGGACCACAAATAGGTCTCGGTTAACAATACTGCCTGGTTATTGCAGAAACACTACGAATGGTTCCAAATCAAAGAAACCAATAAGAAAGAACAAATTAGCTATGAGATGATAAACACTATGAAGACCTATAAGGAAATGAAGCCACTCTTGCATCGCATGGACTTGTATAGCTGATAAACTGACACAGATTTTTTCTTGCAGAAATACAAGTTTTTTTTTTTTTTTTTTTTGAGTAAGCTGATTGAATTTTCATAAGCATACATACAAACATACACTCACACACACACACACACACACACACACACACACACACACACACACAGACATTTAAGGTGTTACCTGCATAATTGAAATGGAGTTCCCAGGGTGAGTTCCTGTTGACATTTGTGCTATCACATTGAATGGACTTCGATTGAACATCTCATCCCACTTTCAAGCCAATGTAAGAAAATTATAACCGTTAGTAATACTTGAGATAATTAAGGTAAATACAAATTTTTGGTCATTGTACATTAGCAAAACTAGACAAGCCAACAAGACTTCCATTTTCATCATTTAAAGTAAACCTTCATAGTCAAAATAGCCACGCGCCAACCACTTTTGTCATGTTTTGTGAATGGAAAACAAGGAAAGAGCATAAAACACCCTTCAAAACTCAAGCCAAAAACTTCAGCCACATAAAGCTATTTCTTATTTCCATCCTAAAAATCTGATGGAAGTGGATGGAGCAGCTAGTTTAACTATGCAAGCTAAGCCAAGTGACCAAATGACCAAAACTGAAGTCCAGCTGGCAATGCTATATAGTTTCAGAAAGCACAGAGCTAAGATTTTGTATTAAGCCTTGATAATATCCTGAATAAAACACTAATCATAATGAGCAAATCAAGGCTGATTAAGTACATAATATATACCTCAGATCTCCTGTTTTCATCTCTCAGAAAATTGAAGAGATTTTCAAAGGTAAGAGGAAGCCAAACAGATGTAGATGCAGCAACAATTATGCCACAAGGTTGGCCTAGTTCATTGTTGTTGCGGAGAGAAATTCCAACCTCGCGGTTAGTTGGTTCTGATAAATCCGATCTCGAAGGTATGCTTAGGACGGCAGAAAAATCCTTAATCATCCTGTGTGTAAGCATCATCAAATTTGTCCTCCCTTCGAGGATCATTTCTGTACAACAAAGAGTATCAGAATACCACCATAATCATCAAAAACAAAAAATTGAGTTTGTTATATACTATGACGATTGCCACATGGTCGAGAATAAATAAAATCTACTTAAAAGGGAAACTAGGTCTGAGGGGGCAAGGATTTGGTTTGAGTCAAGAAACCAGTACCTCCTTCAAAATTTTGGAAACTTGTTCTTCCTGGTACCACAGAATATAAGGATCTCTCGATCATCCTTTGAAGAGTAGAGAGCCATCTTCTAGCTCCAAATCCATGTGCACTACACAACAAATCGCTATAAAGGGGATGATTTAGGGATTCATTGAACTCTACATGATCGACCCAGGTAACCTGCATTAAAAAATGACATTAGAGGTCACAGTTTATCGGATATGTGCAAATCTTCTATTTTGACATCTCAATTATCGAGCCAAGTGTTCAAGTCAAATCATTTATGAAAGATGGCATACCATATAAATTATTACAAATTCATGAACTGGTTTCATACGGCTCTCTCTCAGCTTACTATCTAAATGAATGCATTGTCAAAGAATGTGAAATAACAAATCTATTTGTAAAATTCACCTTTGATCTTCCATCGGGAAGGCTTTGAATCATTACCCCAGAAGGAAACCTCCAACAGCAGGTAGGCGGCAATTCATGGATCTCTCTAAGGAAGTCATATGATGTATCCACGATCAACCAAGTACCTGGGTCTATTTGTTGGTAATAACGGATAAAGAAAAATTCCCGAGGTGCCACAAGAGGTGAAAGAATATGCGTTCGTTTGTACATCTACATGATATGCGTCATTCAGTTAGTCAGCTCATTTGACGATCAATTTTAGAGAGAAGGGAATGAAAGCTGATTTTATAAGTTGTTACCAGATGCAAAGAGCCACCAAGACTTCCAGCGTCTAGGGTTTCCATATTCTTTGCTTCCATGACAATTGTTGGAAAAAGATCAGCCCACTTATTCTGCACAAAGTTGTCATTTAGCAAATGGAATTAACTAAGGACCAAGTATATCATGTGTGACAAGATGAAATGTAAGAGCTACCTAGAGTTCTCACCATATCAAGAAACAGTTCAACCAATTTTGATGCAGTGATCGGCACTATAGTTGAGTCTTTCGATGACTCAATACGAGAATTCCTGATGTTCAAGTGGCTAGACTTGGGGGAAAACTTGGAGTAATTTTCATGTTGAAGAACATATCCCCCGTGAGTTGGTGATATGGCCCAAATACGCTCACTTGGAAGCAAAAGTTCTGCCAACTCATTCATAGCTTGAAACGCGCTTTGTACAATGAATTCTTTATCCTTATCGCTTATCTCAACTGATTCATAATTCACTGCTGTTGTATTCTGAGTGTTCGTGAAAATGGTGTCATTGCTGTGAAAAGGACTTGCACCTTCTTGGCCAAGAAAGAGCATTTCTGGTGAATTCAATAAATGTGCAAAAGCATCAGGTGAAAGGGATAGAAAATGTGAAATTGGTCTTCCAGTCCTAATACTAATCTCGTTTGAAAGCTTTTCATGCTGCAAAAAAACATCAATTTGACATCAAATGGAATGAAAATTACCATCACGAAAGAAATAGAGATGCACAAAGAGAGAAATTTACCGTTTCTTTGAGGAGAGCATTTTCCAATCTAATTTCTTTTAAAGTGCTTTTTCTCGCTTCTTCACCAACAGGTCGATGAGGATCACAGGCTGGACATATCACATTCTTCATCATCTCTGCAAATGCGTTATTCTCATAACGCATTCTTTCAATTTCTAAGCGCAGACCATTATTGTCCGCACGATCACTCTGAACCTGAAAACATGCAAGGAGTGTAATCAGTATCACGTACCATAAATCTGCTGGCAGAAGATGTTCCGAAAGTGTAAAAAAGAGGTCAAATTAAATACTAAATGTATAAGAGTGCAAGCACTGTATCACCTTTGCTTGGTTCCTCTTGTTCTGAAACCAGAATTTGACCTGCTTTGGCTCAAGACCTAACTCTCTACCAAGTTGTCTTCTCTCTTTTTCGTCTGGATGGGGGCAGCCCATAAAAAAACTGCCATATTCTTCCCCAAAAACCCATAGAGTTCAGAACCCAATGAGAGATTAAATAAAATGCAGATAAATAATTAAATGAAGCAACATGGAAAACAACAACAAATATGGCCCAAGTAACAGGTACAACAAATATTCAAATTAACCAAAAAGAAGGCAAAAGTGAAAATAACACATTTGATCCACAGAGAAGGGCCCCCTCTTCACTTGACCAACAAATATTCTATATGTATTATGTGCGTACATATAGAAGATCTGCATTACTCCTGGCCAACAAATATTCTATATGTATTAAAAGATTTGCATTTGAGTCACTTTTTTACTATTCCAGTGTAGTAATTTTTCACATGCTAGATTCCAATACATGATTTCATTTGATTTCAACATGTTTGCCATTCAAAAGGATAAAATGGAGGCATTTTTGAGATAAAACTTAATGAATAAATGAGTATTTGTATAGAAGAGAAGAGGATGTTAGATATGACCTACACACATGTATGGTAGATATATCTGCATGTATGTTTGTTCGTGTGGGTGTGCAAGCGCTCACACATACACACTTAAATGTTTATTTTTTTCTTCAAAAGCTTGGAGTACCCGTGACAAGAAGAATTCAATGAAAGTTATTGCACACTATATATGCTAGAAGAAAAAAAGAAAAATTTGTCTTACGCTTCAAGCCGTTGAATTTGCTGTGACGTATGGCGCGGCTGCTTGCCCTTTCCCAGATCAGGTTTGTTTCCAGCATCCATCTCTGGCGCAACAAAAGAAAGAGAGACTTGCTGAAGGAGAAGAATACCAAAGGAAAGTATGACAGAGAAAGGCTACTTGCTGAAGTGAACAGAGTTTCCCAATACCAAATGGGGTTGGTGGTATGCAACAGAAACCTTGGTGGTATTTATACAGACATATTCTTTCCTTTTTAGAACATCCTAAAAAGGAATCATACAACGGGTATGAACTTTTCCCACTAAAGGAAATTTCATAAAATGATTAATAAACATTGGTAAATGGATAGGAGCGTCTCCTATTAAAGGAGATACCATAAAAGAATTCGTTAAATATTAATTTGAGGAATGACATTGAAGATTTTGCTAAATTATGGTTTAAATTAGCAAGAGTTTTGTTTGTTGACATAAGACATCTAGGTAATCAAATTTACCACATATAATCCAAACATAAATGGAAATGATTTAGATGGTTCCGTTCGACCAGCTAGATTTTTAATCCTCGTTGTCATTAATGACTGGATTCACGTTTCTTCGTGATTGAAGTTTAAATTTTTCAGCTACGTGCATCAAGCCAAAATGTGAAGGCTCAATTGCTTCTGAGAATAAGGTATATTAACTTTGTCTATCACTCATCCCTAATCAATTTATGTGGTGAGATATTCCCAAAATATATATATATATATATATATATATATGTGGTGAGATTAACTTCACTCTTTTGGTGCAAAAATGGCAACAACCATCCTAATATTCACAGATCAATTAGTAGCTAATTTTCTGTTGGCTAAAACAATTCTCAGTTCAATGGTGAGCTTGGCATCTGTCACATAAAATCTCTTAGTGCTCGCTCTGCACTTCAGGATTCTGTTATGAACTTATGATGAGTAACTATTTCCTAAAGTATACATTGCTGCTAGCTAGGTTCTCGGGAAGAAACAGGATGGAAAAGAAACTCCCAACACAAGCCAAATCTCAAGGAAAGGAAAGGACAAGAATCAACGTCAACCGAAAACGATTTAATGTAGTACAAAAAGTAAAAGTGCTTTTAGCTGAAATTTGGCTTACCCTCTACATGTGAGGGCAGTTTTGTAAATAGAAGGCTAAGGCTAATCCATCTGTCAAACTCCCAAGTCCTTGAAACTATAAGTAACTCCAACTGAAGTCAAAGCCCACACAGCAAATACCACTCTTGACTACAAATAAAGAGAATTGGGGCCTAATCGTATAGCTTTAGTATGTACTGTTATGATTTCTTGACTAAAAGTGTTGTTTTTAACATAGACTAAGCAACTACTAGTTTTTTTAGACTTCTGCTAACACATGCTCAGAAACTTGGCTATTCTAATTTTACTCTCTCATTTTCATAAAGCTTTCATAGTTAGAAGATGCCAAAAGTGGCCACATTAAGAGTGCAGCTGACAGCTCCAACTTCTAGGCCCAAATATCAGATAGTGCAAAAAATTGAAGGCAGCTATGTTTGTCTCAGTCCCTTTTGAACTTCAGACTTAGCACTTGAGTCTCATGTACTTTTTTTGATCTTTGACAGCAAAAACCAATCGTAACTGTCCCACAAATTGCCTACTTGCGTAAACCTGGACGTTCCTTTATGTTTCCTTTTTTACACAACAGTATGTATCAGTGCTGTCTATATGTTTCATTGGTTATTTCTCTCAACCACTTACGAGCTCCTGTTAAATCTATCCCTCAATCATAGTTACACTTCATAGTTCAAAACCTAGTTCTGGAAATTTTATTGATTCTTCCCTCCAAATATGAGGGAGGTGATTCGTGATCGCAGAGCGCCTGAATAAAGTTAAATACAGGAAACTTTAAAATTTCCTCATCCGTCTCTTCATTACATTTTAGGTTGGGAAACTGCGTAGGATTTCTACGGAACACATTTGGAAAGAATATTGTTCTCATATCAAGGAGTAAAGTTCCTTGAGCAAAGTTTGTATGCAATTCATCATTAAACCTAGGCTATTCATGCTTCTGCACGCACTTGGCTTGCATTTTTGAAGGATGAGGAACCTCTCGATTATTTCTTCCCTCAATTTCTCTCATTGTCCCCTTGGATGATGTCCAAGTGTCAATTCTGCTTTAGTGGCAAGCATCCATTATTGGTGCGTTGATTTTTTTTGAAGAAAAGTGTAAGGGAGATGAGTCGAGTCCTTTTTTGTTATCCTGCTACTTGCAATACTTTCTACGGACTAAATAGTTCCCACTCTTTACAAATAAGAAGTTCAACTCATGGTGGATTTCCGTTGAACAAGCACGGGAATATTTGCAATAAAGCAGCTGTTTGACTTCTGGTAAGTGTCTAAAAGTTGGAAATTTTCCCCAAATATGAAAACATAATATCTACTATCCATATATGGATCATAAAACACCAGTCCTTCATCACCAGATGCCACCTCCCATCATGTCACAATGCAACTACAACTACATATTTCCTGACAATTTGGTGATAAAGCATACACAGAACTAAACTTGGTTAATTTCACACAATTTGCAAAACTATAACGGAGTATAAACAAAGAGAGTGTGGGTACACAAGAAAAGTAACAAAAAAATCGTAAAGGCAGTAACAGTTCCAACTTTAAAATATACCGAAAATCTGCAAGGATCTTACATATGTGTTGAGCACAGTGAATCAATAGACGAATAAGCTATCCGCATGAACTTTGAATAAAGCGCTGCCTCAATCCACATCTGTGCAATTCAAGGCCACCTTTATTTTCTGAATAGTCGAGCTTATAAGAATACTTAAGGTGGTCACTGACTCCATGACAAACTGTCTTGGTGCTGAATCATTATGTACTACTATCTGAAAGGCAAAGGTAAGAAGTGAACCACCTTCTCTGCTTATAATATCTGCGCTAGTAGAAGCTCCACTACTTTCTTTGCCATTTGACCGGCCGTCGCTGGAGATTAAGAAGCCAGATGGAAGTACAGGTATTTTCAGTGTGTCTTCACCGTTTATAGTTGCCACAATTGCAGATAGATCTACGGGCGCAAAAATTACAAAGGCGCCACAAGGGTCAATGTTGTTTTCTTGAAGCAGCAACATGCTGCTATGATCGGACATATTAGGCTGGGGGGAAAAGAGTTATTAGGATTTGGTTAAACTAATTTGAATGACCTAATTAGCCATGACCATGAGATGACAAATACAACAAAGCATTTAAGAAACAACAAAATTGACCATGTAAAGAGTGTCTATATGAAAATGACGATGCGGTGCATGTGCAACACTTCATAATTCTTTTTCGCATCCCAATAGAAAATAACAAAGTGAAGCATACTGCAGCGCAAATGATCTTGAAAGCCCATATTCACATATGACACTGTCGTGTCTAACTATGTTAAACAATATAAGAAAGTTGGACGAAAAAGAAAGAAAGAGCAACAAAGACCTACATCTGCCTTTTCTATCGGTGTGATGTGTTCATTCCGATAGTGAAGTTCATATGTTTCTAAGTGAGGTAGGAGTAGGACCGAACCAAATCATTATGATATTTAGCAAGATTTCTAAATACTATTTGGATATTGGACTGTAATAGCTCTATTGACTGCATGTTGCCTCACCATGAGTTATCAGTGATATGCAATGCATGTTGGATTACTTTACAAGTAAACCGAACATTACTTTGTGTTCACTTAACACATTAAGAATAATTAAATTTACTATCTTGGTATCATATAATGGTAAAACAATATTAAGAAACAATGTGATGTTTCTACCCGTTAGAACCCTTCTATATCTCCAAAGCATTAAAAGCTTTCCATATGTGCTTTCTTATTAAAAGATTAACTTAGGAGCCCAATACTTGATGCATGCACAATTATATTCTTAATTAGCGTTAATCGAGGTGAATAATTGCAATTGAAGTAACCTTTTCTTTGGGGTGGGGGGGAGCGGGTAAAATCATTTGAAAATATCAATTAGATGTCATCATTTTCTCCATGAAATCCCTCAATTGTACATGGCACGGACCACCACATCATCATTAGGATAAACAAATTACATAACTTTTCAATCTGATCATAAGCTTCTGAAATAAAATTTTGAGGCGCTACCTGGATAAGGGAGATGTAGTTTCCAGGATGAGTTCCAGTAGATATGTGTGCAATCTCATTGACTGGGCTTCCATTGGACATCATATCCCACTTTTTGAAACAAAGGAAGAAAAATCATTAGAGTTAGTAGAACTCAATATTCTGGATGCTTCTCCAGAAAGTTTAAACATCAATTTTCAAGTAAAGGTTGATTATGATTACAAAACCTGAGCTCGCTTGTTTTCATCTCTTAAGAAATGAAAGAGTGTTTCAAATGGAAGAGGAAGCCATACAGATGTCGATGCGGCAATTATCATGCCACTAGGTTGGCATGGTTCAGTATTCTTGCGGATAGAAATTTTAACCCCACTATTAGTTGATTCTGGAAGATGAGGAAAATCCATTCTATCAGGCATGCTTAAGATTGCACAAAAGTTCTTGACCATCACGAGGGAGAACTTCATCATGCTTCGCCTAGCTTCGGGAACATTTATCACTGCACAAGAAAAAAAATTAGGGTCTCACCTTAACAATTAGAAGTGGGTAACAGAAGAAATATGATATATTGTGTCTTATTACCTCAATTGTATCCACTTTTTTTGGAAGGAAGATAAACTAATGGAACTTAATTAAAAGCACAAAAAACAACTGGATCACGAATTTTATTAAAGAGCTGAGAAAAAATTACCTCCTTCAAGTTCATGTGCAGTTGTGCTTGATATGACTGAGTACATAGATCTCTCACACATTCTTTGGAGAGTGGATACCCATCTTGTCGCTCCATATGCTTGAGCTCCACACACCAATTCCCTGTAGAGCCTATGGTTTAGGGATTTATCGTTTACCTCAACGTGTTCCACCCAAGTAACCTGAAAAAGATGTGAGTATAAAGATCAATCTCAATCAGGTCTTAGTGATGCTAATGTTAGACTGTTTGTTTTCTTAGTGGTCTCGTAAAATAGGAAATAATGGCACGTAACAAGATGGCCAGTCACTACCATGATTACAACATCGTGATTTAGTTTACAAAAGTCTACTTCTGGCCAACCATGCAAATTTCTACAAGTTCATGAAGTGGTTAACTTTGCTCTTTCTGGCTTGGCACTTAAGTGAATAGCTCAAAATTAACTAGGTGCACAACAATCTAACATCAGAGCTACCACACTATCCTTGCTGAAATTAGATTCATATATGAAGCAGTTTCCAACATTACGTAGTAATATGAAACAACAACAAAAAGCCTTAATCTAAATCACTAGGGCTCTGCTACATGAATCCTTTTCGACCATTCCATGCAATCCAAATCATGGTTGTATATGTTGACGACAGTTTGATCACTGGAGTGATGTAGAGGGAATTATGACCTCAAGACATGCATCGAAACCATGTTTGAAACTAAAGATTTAGGTACTTTGAAATACTTTCTTAGGATTGAAGAAACTCGATCCAAGAAAGGGATACTTATTTCACAAATGAAGTATGTCCTTGATTTAAGGAAGCAAGGTTACTTGAAGCAATATCGTATGGCAAACCTATGTACCCAAATGTCAAACTTGTAGACAGTGAAGGAGGAATGCTTGAAGATCCAGAACAATATCGGAGATTGGTTGGTAAGCTTAACTACCTTGTTGTAACTCTTTCGGACATTGCTTTTCTGGTAAGTGTAGTAAGTCACTATATGGCTAATCCAATTGTTACTCCCTGGAATGCTTTGATTCAGATTGGGAAGTACTTGAAGGGAGCACCCGGTAGAGGGATCTTCTACACAAATCATAGACATACGTGGGTTGAGGCCTTCACAATTGCTGATTGGGCTAGTTCACCGGAGGACAGAAAGTCTACCACGGGGTATTGACAGTATTGTGTGTTTGCAGGTGGAAACTTAGTTTCATGGAGGAGTAAGAAACAAAGTGTAGTGGCAAGGTCAAGTGCAGAATCTGAGTATCGCGCTATTGGTCGAACTACTGAGAAGTGAGAACTCGTATGGGTACATTACTTCTTGAAAGAAATTGAACTTGAAGTTAAGTTGCCTAAGAAATTATGGTGTGATAACTAAGCTGCCATGCATATTGCCAGTAACCTAGTGTTCCACGAAAGGACAAAACATATAGAGATCGATTGCCACTTTATACGTGAGAAGATTCAGCAGAAACTAATTTCTACTTCATACGTTCGTACCGGAGAACAACTAGCTGACTTGTGTACTAAGAGTCTAACTAGAATAAGGGTAAATTATATTTGTAACAAGCTAGGCATGATAAATATATATGCTCCGGCTTGAAGGGGAGTGTTATGAATTCTAAGGACCTTTATGGTATTATAGTAAGTTTGAGGTGAGAGATGTACATATGTCTGTGATAGTATATCAACCTTGTATAAGGATTGAAATGGATAAGATAATATTGTGACTCACTTTCTCTCTCTTGGTTCTCTCTCAACACATTATTATCATTCCTTTATACTAAATTCAACAACTTCTAAAGCTTCTTTCCATTTTTCTAACTTAATGTAACCCCATTCTTTCTTTTATCGATATGGATAATGTCACCGGAAAATAGCATGCACCAAGGTATATCATATTGTAGATGTCTAGTTATAAGGCAAAAAAATACAGGCTTAAGGCCGATCCTTGGTGTAGTCCTATAGTGATTGGAACTCGCATGTCTCTCTTCCTGTGGTTCTAACTAATGTCACCCCATTATACATATCTTAATAACCTCAATATATCTCACTTTAACCCCTCTCTCTTCTAGGACCGACCAAATTACCTCCGTGAGGACTTAATCATATACCTTCTCAGTCAATAAAGACCATGTGTAGATCCTTTATTCATTACTTACAGCGTTCCATCATTCTCTTTAATATGTGGATAGCCTCCATTATTGATCTACCGCATGAAACCAACAATTGATTCTCCCTCCTTAGTCCACTTTCAACTATTTTCTCTTAAAGCTTCATTGTGTGACTCATTAGTTTAATACCTCTAGAATAAAAATATGGATTTATCCACAATGTGATGAATGAGAAGAAATATAAGTTGCACGGTAAGCTTAGATTTGGGACGATCAACATACACAACAAAATACGGACTTCCCTCATTTGTAAGTAAATAAGGAGTACCATTTTGTTCATCTACAGAAGATGCCATTTCCACTAGCAGTTAAAAGATAACAAAAAATTATCCAAATGAGAGTATTACACATCAACGTCCAATCATTTGAACTCATTTCCATACTTTCTTCTCTTAGCTATGTAGGAATTGACCCCTAATCATAGTACCACACCTAAAGATTATATGGTTTCACATTTCAACAAAATAGTTAGCCTGATAAATTTTGCCCATCAACAATAGCTGTATTAACAAAGTTAAATTGGTAGGACTTGATTCAAAACCATTACTCTATTAGTGCCACCTTGAGACATTCCCAAATTATGTAACTTTGAGTTGTAACATGAGCAAGAATAAGCACAATGAAGTAAATGATCTTTAGAACTTTGTTAAGTGTTGAACCAAACTTCGTTGATACTTTGACAAAGCTTACCTTAGATTTTCCATTGGGAAGGCACTGAATCATGGACCCAGAAGGAAGCCTCCTAGAGCGAGTAGGGTGGGCATCCTGGACCTCTTTAAAGCAATCACATGATGCATCAACTATCACCCAAGTGCTTGGATCTACTTGTCGACAATAACGAACAAACAGAAACTCTCGAGATGCCACAAGGGGTGACAGAATATGCATTTGCTCAAACATCTGAAAATATGTTTAAAAAAATGTTAGCTAACTACATTAGCAACTATTTGTTGCAGGATGCACTAAAAAATTGTTTTAAGGCAGTTCACCAAAAGCAAAGATCCTCCAAGACTCCCAGCATCGAGGGTTTCCACTATCCTTGCTTTGGTGACTATAGTTGGAAAGAAATCTGCCCACTTATTCTGCATAATGTTATTAATTAACAGAAATTAACATTAGGATCGAAAATATTATACAAACAGATGAAGTGGTGTACTGTATTCATGTGACAAAAACAATGAGTTAACTAGTGTTCACCATATCCAGAAACATCTCGACTAAGTCCGATGCAGGCACTGGCACCACAACCGAGTCTTTTGATGATTCCACGTGAACACCAGATCTTTTCAAGGGGCTAGACTTGGGGAAAATCTTAGTGTATCTTTCAACATAGAGAATATATTTCCCAGTAGTCTGGGACTTGACCCAAAGAGGCTCGTTTACTCGCAAAAGCTCTACCAATTCATCTAGCGCACGGCTAGCAATCTCCACCAGGATTGATTTATCCATTTCGACTATGCCATTTAATCCATCAGGTGATATTGGACTTCGAGAACTTCTGAAGAAAGTATCGGAATCAAGGAAAGAACCTTGGCCAAAGAAATTCTCTGATGGTGAATTCGAAGAATATCCAAGAGTATCAAGAAGAAGTGAAATTGGTTTTCCTGTCATACTTGTTATTAGGTTTGCGAGCTTTTCATGCTGCAAAAAACTCGATATGTAACATTAACAGAATAATATACGATAAAGAACTAGATGACAAGTTAAATAGCTATAACTTCAATCCCTAATTTTTAAATTGCACCTGCTCCTTTAGCCGGGTATTTTCCATCCTAAGTTTCTGGAGATTGAATTGTCTCTCTTCTTCCCCAAACGTTGGATGATCACCACATGTTGGGCAGATCACATTTTTCAATGCCTCTCCAAAAGCCAGGTTTTCGCAATGAATTCTTTCATTCTCTGCTCGAAGAGCATTATTATCTGCACGCTCGTTCTGAGCCTAAAACATATCCCAAGGGTATAGAAGATCACGTACAACAAGGAAAGAAAATGGCGTAAACCTATGCAGAGATCATTAGAAAAAGAGAGGGGAAAGACGTGAGAGTCATAGAGCACCTTTGTTTGAGTCCTCTTGTTCTGAAACCAAAACTTGATCTGCTTTGGCTCCAGACCTAACTCTCTACTAAGTTGTCGTCGTTGATTCTCATCAGGATGGGGGCAGTCCTTGAAAAACCTTCAGTTTTGTCATAAGATTACACTCCATCACCATGAAACAATTTTAAGAAAAGAAGAACACAAAATTGCAAAAATGGACCCAAGGAAAAAAATCTTATATTTAATTAGATTAGTTTTACATTAGAATAGGTTACCAGAATGCCAAAGGTATTTACAAGAAGTTAGCGTGAGGTCAAACACATTAGAGACTTGAACTTCAGATTTAATACAAAATAATCATAAGCAACTCATCGTTGTATGTACCACTGTTGTTAGATAAGAGGGTATATTATCAATACAGATCTCCAAAATCGCTTATCGGGTTCAATCATGTTTTCTAAGTGTCTAAATAGTCATGGCGAAACATTCAATGAACAACGAGTTGCAGACTACATCAAGAGAGAAACAAAATTTCCAAATGTCAATGAAATGATTGGTGTTAAAGAAAACTGATATGAATGCCTGAAGAGAAGAAACAAGAATAATGCCAGCAAAAGTTGGTCATACGATTCAAGCTGTTGAATTTGCTGAGATGTATGGCGATGGTACGACTTTTTGCCCTTTGCAATTTCTGAGAAAACTTCATGGTCATGGTCAAGGTCATGGTCATCACTAGAGGCATTCCCTCCATATCCAAAGTCCATATTCTTCATTAACAAAAGGGAAGATATATTTTCTTCAAACAAAATAAATTACACACAAAAACTTGACCAAAGGTAATGACTGTTGCTCAAGTGAAATAATGGTTTTGCACTACTAAATGTATTTGTATGCAACCGATGTTGGTATAACTTGATTTCTCATGAATGTCCTATACATTTATATGCACAGATATAGTCATAATAATTTTCCAAGAAAAGAAAATGGCAGATAAAGAAGTAAATTTGAAAATGGATTCTAGATTTTCTTTGCTTTTCATTCCTTTTTGTTTCGATTGTCTTTGTGCCCTCGTCCTGGTCTACCATTACATGAATGTAAGAATTTGTACACTTCACATTAGCTAACATTTTGATGCAGTGATGACGACGGGGTAGTGTGATTTACCATGTGCTAATTTTTAAACAATGGAATGCATTTATATTGACTGGACCACCTGTATCATGGTTGAAGTAGTGATCAAGTAGCACCTTGTCATCTATATCTGCTTATAGATAAATTTTCCCAATTTCAAATTTTCCACATAGGGATGTGAACATTAAGATCTTAGTCATTTTTATCGTACAACTAGGTTTAGGATAAACTTATGCTCACTTTTCACCAAGTGAGTTGTGCTATCCTGGTAACTCCCAAATTGATCCACACATGAATGCTAGCTAAAAATGAAAATATAAAGATATGAGAGAGGGAGGGAGGGAAGGACTTGAGATGATGAGGACAAACTGGAGGCCAAAGATTTCTGAATGATTATCAACTTAAAAATTACCATTTGAGTTGATGAAGAATAACCAAAATTTGAGAGAACAGTTGTCTCCTTAAAAGGAAAAGTAAGAATACTAGACAAACTTAGTAAGAAAGATGTGATTGCTTATATATAGTCAATGAGGGTGAACGTACCTTCACAAATTCTTTCGCATGGTTGTATATGTATGGAAATAAATTGATATGTTAAGTTTTTCTAAGGTCAAGGTAAATTCACAAATGTATGCATCTTTGATGTTATGGTAGGGAATAAATAATATCACATGCTTCAGAAATGATCTCTTGACCGGATGCCATACAGAGAAATTATACCTACATAGCAAGGATATGCACACACTTCATTTTCATCACTATGTTTTCTGTATTAAACAATAGACAAGAGATTTACATAGAATGGAACATCATATCCGGTATATGATTGCAGAACTTGGAAAAACACATAAAACAACATTGCAAATGCACAAATCAGTTCTGCACCCCTAGACATGAGCCGACAAAAGTGATATGGGAATGCCTGTAGGATTTTGCTACTTATTATCACATTCCAAAGTTCAGATTATAAATCTTGACTATCGATATTTCACTAAAGATTGTACAATGAAAATACCTTACCAAGCTTCAAGAAGTGGTTGAAGTAATGTATATTATAGAACAAAAACACCCATTTATATACAGTGGAGTTATGGTGTCTTGGAGGTTTGAATGGGATATAGAACTGCTGCTGCTGCTGCTGCTGCCGCTGCAACGAGCGAGTGGCTCGTTGCTCCATTACATGATCCAAATATACAAAATCAATGAGGAGTAATTTGTTGGGTCGTTGGATCATGTAATTGGGAGATGTTGCGGGAACTTGACCGCTTGCTTGCTGCAGCTCCCTCCCTCCCTCCGCAACAGTCCCTGTTCTGTTTGTGTTAAAGATTTTGCTTCTGATGTTAACCAAAAAGGGTCGGTGCTCGCTTCAGACAATCTGATTGACCTGATTCTTGATTTATCACCATTCAACAGCTCATTATTACGTAATTTGTGATTTATTTTGAAAAATGCTATTTTTGTATTCTTTAAGAATTAATTCTTGTGATTTTCCTAGTACATTTCGACATGCTATTTTTGGGACTTTTTATTTGTTCGTACTAAAAAAAAAAGTCCAATTTTGATAATGTTTTGATCAAAATTCTTTTTTTTTTTACCAAATATTCATTAAAATTAATTTTTTTGTCGATAATTTATAGAAAATTTGTTATTCATATTACTTAATATATTATTAGAAATAGTTTTAAGAAATTAAAATCAATATAAGATAGTATGATTAAATATTAATTTAATAATATCTTATGTTAAGTTTCAAATATTGAAGTAAATACTCATTTTTTTTACTTCGTGGATATAAAATATGGGTGGGACATGCTAATATCAAAATACCACTTCCATCTTAAAACATATTCTCATTTGATTTATTTTATTTTATTAGTTTTAATTTTGACCCATTTTTTATTTAAAAATTAATTTAACAATTTTTTAAAATAAATAGTTATTAATTATTTATCAAACACTATTTCAATAATTTTATTTATTATTAATTAATAACGAATAAATTTTTATAAAAATATGATCAAAATTAAATGGAATGGACAAAAAATTTACATTTCCTTGTTCTTTTTAAGTTAAAGTTTGTTTGGATATGCAATGACCATACAAATTTATAGAGGATAAAATATCTGAAGGGTGACTAATCAGCCAATCATCCTCCCGTTGGTATACGGAGCCTTAAGCGCTCTTCGATTCTAGCAGCATCTATGTTTTCTCTAAATGTATATAAAAATTAAAAATTATTTACATAACATAGATATAAAATGTACATAAGTTATATCATTATCATCTTCATAATTATTATGTGTATTTCATATTTATATTATATACATTATTTATAATCTTTATGTACATTTGAAAAAAAAATTAAACACTGCTAACATCAAATATTTAGACGCTCGATATAATTCCTAATCATCCCCGACCCCTACACATATGCTACTAGTTTCTTGCATTAACTACAAGTTGTTTGTCTACCATATGCCTCTCTCTCTCTCTCTCTCTCTCTCTCTCTCTCTCTCTCTCTCTCTCATGATGATGTTTCGTGCATTTCATGCTTTTGTTTCTCTTATTTAAGAGTCCTATCTATGTATTCAATCACCAAGAGAAGATTATGAAATTAATGATGTTTCATACACTTCATACTCTTTAGTGTCTATAAAATTTTAAAATGTAAACCAAAATTGTTTCATGAGTAAGGTGTGAGTCCCATATAATAAAAGTGAGTACGTGTATCGCAGTGAGATTAGTGGGGTTGGGGGGAGGGTATCAGGGAGATGATGAGGCTGCTTGATACTTGACATAGGCTTGAACCAGAAATAGGAAAAACATAATTAATTTATTAGTGATCCAATTGTAAGTTTTAGTTGTGATGGTATATTTTAATTATGATACTTATACATGTGATCAATTTAATCGGAAGCAAGTCCGTTTTAATTTATACGCAAAATGTTTTTATTTTGTAAATTTGATTTTTGTTTTTAAACTTGTTAATGTAAATTGTACATGAAATCAAATGTGTATTTATTCGATTATTGCAGTTTATCAATTATAAAGTTATCGTTTAATTTTATGCCGAAAGTAATTTAATTATTTGATCGATTGTAATGTTCACTAATTGTTTCAATATGATTTTTTTTTCTTTTATTTTTCTTCGTCTTAATAATGGCGGGAGATTAAATTCTTAACACATCAATCACTTCCCCATATAATTGCTATGAGTTTCTCAACCCACCCACTTTTCAATCGGTATACCGTGTGCCTAGGCACACCATGTGTCTAGGTGTGTTCAAATATACATAGATACAATAAATTATGTACATAATATGATATAAAATGTACATAATAATGATATAATTTATGTACATTTTATATCATATTATATACATAATTTTATATATTTATGTATATTTGAACACACCTAGCACCATGTGCCTAAGCACACGGTATAATTTGCCCCCACTTTCCCCCTCCCTTCTTATCTTGAATTTCCCCAGCTACATAAATTTGATTCTTCATCGTGTCAAATATAGATAAACCTTAAACGAGATTAACAACTTTTTCAATTGGTAGGAATCGAGCTATGCTAAATTTGACTTCACTCGTTTATTTAGTTAGCCAACTTGACTTTGATTCATTATCAAACAAACTGGACTTAAAAATGTTAATTAGCTAGTCAAACTCAAACAAGTGATGACATAAGCATTCCATTCGTAACCCTACCGGGAGCACTATTATTTCAAATTGGTAGTCTTGCGACAACAGCTTATTTCAAATAAAAATTCCCAATATATTTTATTGTATTGGCATAGTATCTCCTAAATTTTTGAATTTTCATCAAGGAAGTAATGTTACTGATGGAATTGAAATTGGACGACCTTCACGTGGGACGATGATATTGGCTCTAAGCTTCTTCCGATTAAAGGTATGAACGTATATGAGATACGATATCTGCAAGACTACAAGAACAAGGTACGTCAAAGTCAATAATAAAGTGAAAATGGTGAATATTTATAGGGTTCCTCTGGCTCGGGTGCAAGTAGGACACGGATTGATGAAGTGGAAGTGGCCATTAATTGCACCTCTGAAACCACTGTCACGCCCCGAATCCCGTGACATCACGTTCTCCGAGGGTGACGTGGCAATACATAACAATAATGACAGTAACAATATGCGGAAGCGTTA
>JAOWAN010000050.1:2445280-2458311 GCA_028566635.1 Lobelia cardinalis | reverse complement strand
CATATCATCTCATATTCAAATAGTGAACAGTGCAATATCATCATATATCATCATATATCGCATTCTTGATCTGACCCGAAGTTAGATGAGTAAATATGAGATTTATATTAAAATATTTCTTTTGCCCTTGAATGTGAAAGGTTGATTGTAATTTATAATATTTAAATATAATGTGAAAAATTTAAATGTGAGAAAAAAATTAATTAAAGAGGAGAGAGAATTGATATGAAATGTTTGAATTGATTTATGTGAGTGTATAAATATAGAGGTATTAGACGAAAAGTGAATAATATCTGAAATGTGATATTGAATAAAATTAATTGTGATATCGTATTTGTGATTGAATTTGAGCATATTACCGTATTTTCATGTGTTTTGATACTTGACTCATGATCCGTCCATAAGTCGAGAGCCTTGCTTACCCAAGCCTGCCTTGCTCGCCTTCGTCCTTTTTTTTAACTGCATATACATCTCCCCTTCGGCAACGCTTCTCGCCTTCTCCAAGAGGACCAAGACTCCTTCTGCAGCGATCTCCAACTCCGTTCCGTCCCTTCTCAGGCGATTTCCTTTTTCCAAGTAAAGGTATGGCTCAACTCTCAAACTCCTTTTTCACTCTCACTCTGCAACTCTAATTTCTCTCATTTTTCCTCTCACAACAAACAACAATCCCTAATTTGCAGGAACGAAATTAGGGCAAAGAACCATTTGGGGCAAACTCAATTCACGATCAGACAGGTAAGAAGAACACTTCTTTTAATTTTTTTTTTTGTTAAATTCGTCATATTCAAATGGTAGTTTCCTGTGAGATTTGAGGGGGGGGGGGTGGGCGGGGGTTTACAACTTACAGTTACAAGAAATTCTATTGTTGGGCTGCTTGGGCAGTGGGCACTTGTTTTTTTTTTTTTTTTTTTTAATGTGTTATTTATCAGACTTCCATTCCCTGCAGTACATAGTTAGAGAACTAATCTAGAGTTGGGAATTCTTCCATTCCCTGCATTACATAGTTAGAGAATTAAATTTGAAAATCTCTATATGAAGGCTGAATAGAGGGTATAATGATTGTCAGAATTGATTTACTTATTAGACAATGTCTTTTTGTGTACGCTTTTAATATCTAAGTATTTTTTTTTGCACTTATTCAATCTGATTATATTGTTTTTTATGGTTTAGATGATATGCAAGTCAAGATCTATGATTTTTGAAGCTTTATATATATGTATATATATATATATACACACACACACATTCTTCCATTACGTGTTAATATACAGCAAAAAAATAAAAAAATAACGGGGGCGCTGCCCCCGAACCCCCATCATAGTTCGCAACCCTTGTGCCCCCGCTTGTAGGAACCTCTAGGTCCACCACTAAGAAGGGGGGCGGGAGAGAAAGAGATAGAGAGCGAGAGGGAGAGAGAGAGACGCATAGAGATAAAAAGAGAGTGGGAGACTGTTTTTTTTTTTCTTTTTGAAAAAACTCTTGATTTAAGGGAGTAATTTTTTATTTCTTCATCTCACTTGGTTTAGAGAAAGTGAGTTACAATTGCCTAAAAGGGAACTCCTAATTTGCCCTCATATGATCGTTTCTTATGCTTAATGTGAACGTGAAATCTTGCTAATGTGATAAGAGAAATATTCAAAGCAAACGATAGAACCAATGAGAAAGAGAAAAAAAAAACAATGATGTAATGTGTAGAATGAATGAAACATGAGAATTTTTTGCATGCTTGTGAAAGCAAAAATTTGGCTGGGAAAGAAAAAGGACAAAAAATGTTCCAAAAAATATATTTGGGGTGCATCATGGCTTTTCTTAAAATTAGGAGAGTTGGGCCCTTAAGGCTGAAACTTCACCATTCCCCCCCCCCCCCCAAAACTCTTTCAAAGTCTAGGGTTTCGGTCGATCCCCTCGCGCATCTTTTGCAATTAATCAAGAATTGAAACGAAATTAGGTAACGTTTTAACTTCTATCTCAAATTTATCGATGTTGAATTCAGATTATTCATGTATATTTACAGTTCGATTTGCCAATGAATTGTGCCTGTCGTTTAGTTTGATTTAGCACACTTGATTAGGCTTTTGATATTGCACCAATCATCAATTTTTTAAATTATATTTTCTTGTGATTGGATGATACCAGGTAAGAGTTCACTGATAAGAATTTGTGCCTGGCAACCAAAAAATGTTTACAAATAGTCGGAGGCAAGAAGAGCGTACGGGGAAATATGGAACTCCGAGAGTGCAGTATCTTCAGGTATATTTCTCGGATTATCGACTCGTTCTTGCTTGCTTCCATGGAACTTTGATTTTTTCTTTGATCAATTCAATTGAATCGAAAGAAGATTATCTTATCTTTCAAAGTTAACGAAGTTGTTCGTTGTATTTCTAATGGAGTTCTTAATGACTGAAATTGTTTTATCGTAAGATAGGAGTTGTTTTATTGAGTAGTGATTTGATATATGCTCGGAAGGCGTAATGCCTTCTGACATAGAAACTTAAGACTGTTTGCGGGGGAAGTGCAGAATTAGAGAAATAGGTGCTTCAAAGAAGTATTAACTAATATTAAGGAAATATCATTGCTGGATAACTTATGTGCCCTTTTAATTATTTCTCCATCACTCATTTTCTATTTTTCTGTTTCTCATGTCTCTAGGAACTAGTGACTCAGTTTCAGAATGCTTCTACCGAAGGTATGGTATGATGTACTAGTATAATTTTATACAGTACTAGACATGTTTTTTCAATCTTCATTGTGCATATACATGTTTAAAACAAAATGGAATTTTCTTCGGCTTCTAGAAACAATTAGTTGAAATGATTGCCACTTATGTGTTTTTGTTTAATTACTATAAAGAGCTTATCATTCGGTCGTGATTTGATGTGCGAGAATGAACACTCTTTATTACAATATTTAGGAAGGCCTGCAGAAATTTGAGAATGTTCAATCGAATGGATTAGTTTTCTTAAATTGTCAGGAGTGGTTATTTTCATGGTGGAGTTAATATTTTAAAAGAAGTTTTCAGTTTCTAGATGATGAGCGCTGATTATCGGTAATCTCTAGGTTTATCAAGGCTTACAGAACTATGATGAAAAAAACTGCTAATTATGTTGGCATCTGGATCATACCAAACTTACATGGGTAGGGAATAGGGATTAACATGGGTGGTTCTGCCTTAAGTTACATGATAGTGTTCTGTTTAATCCTCACAATTAAAATTTGGATTCTACTATAGACATGATATACGGGCTCTGATTTTCATGCATTTATGCTGCCCAACTTATGTGAATCTATGTAATTGAAAGAGGATTGTCTAGTGTCTACTGATAGAGTTGATTTGTTGCCTGATGGCTTAGGAGCTCAATTAAAACCTTAAAAACAAATGTGAGCCAAGGACTTCTCTTGGCTTACTAGTTCAGTGCTATAGCAGTCCATTCTGTGAATGCAAGAGCAAACATAACGTTGGGTTCTTTGGTGCCAAAAGGTATGCATCTGCATGCAGTTTTCTTGATGCTCCCAACACAGTTTTTATTTTTTTTTAACAAGTGTTACATCAACTGAGTTTCCAGAAGGCAGTACTAATCGCGCTTGGTATGGAAATTCTAAATTTCTACACTATTGTTTAGAACATTACATCTAGCGAACCATGTAAAGAGAAAAAAGGGCACTGTTACTGAATTGAACATTTGAAAGTTACAATATCTCTGGCACCCTTCAACATTTAAAGAGAAAAAAGGGTGATGCTATCCCTCCGCATAATCTTTAGTAACATTTATTTTTTGACCAAAGAGCTTTAGCTCAAGCGGTATCCCCTCATCTTCTCTAACGGGAGGTCAGGGGCTCAAGTTCCGTCGGGAACAATGGGAAGAAACTATTATCTCGTTGAAGATATCTCCCTCCACTTGCTTTGGGATTCAAGCCCACTCCGTTGCTGTGGGCTTTAAGCCCGCTCCGTTGCTGTGGGCGTTAAGCCATCCCTATGATTTGTACGACCTAATCAACATAAAAAAATTTAGAGTCGGGGTTAGGTTTATATCCCCTCCAACCTTCAAAAAAAAAAAGTAACATTGTTTTTTGAACACTGCCTTTTTTAAGTTGCTGTGAACTTAATAAAGCTTTTGAAGTTTCAATATTGGATACCCTTCGACATGTGAGTTAACTTCAAGGTCTAAAAGGCAAGAATCAGTCTCTACTATTTCGAAAGAGTGATGGATTCTAACTGAAATATAGACGAATTAGGTACAACATTGGTTGTGTATTTTTGTTTTCTTTTTCTATACAACTGCTTCATTTTGGTTCGCAATTTATCTTTTCTTATGTTATACCAGTGTGATGATGCCCGGTTTGTAAATCAGTCATACCTTCAATTATGGTGAATGAATTCTGTAAAAAGATTATCTAAGACAACAGTGGCTTTCCCGGTTTCAGTATTTTAGTGACATCTTAATCCTAAATTTTATTTCTGAACATTCATATAACTGATTCTTACTTGTGATCACAGAGTCGAAGGAGAGAGTAGTTGCTAATTTGGCAAATTTTGCATATGATCCTTACAATTTTACCTTCTTGCGGCAGGTTCAAAATCCTTCGTTGATGCTGAATTTCCCTATGAATGATTTGTTGATGTATTCACTACTACAAAGAAATATGTCTTTATATTCTGAACAGCTTAATGTCTTGGAACTTTTTCTGGACTGTCTAACGGAGCCCAATGAGAAGCTTGTGGAGTTCGGTGTTGGAGGGGTCTGCAATTCCTGTGTTGGTAATTACACTGCCTCAATCATTTGGGTTGAAAAATAGTTATTTTTGATAATGACTGCTAGTTGGCACATGCATAACTTATCTCATTTTCTTCAGATCCAGCAAATGCTGCTGTAATTGCCAGGTGTGATGGGATACCTCTTATCATCCAATGCTTGTCTAGTCCCGTTAGAAACACAGTAAGGGAGAAATCATTTGAATCTTCTAACTTCACATATCATATCATACTCCAACTTTGGTGAATTTTGAACTACTTTCCCATCCTAGAGGATGTGTAGTATTCCAAAGGAAAATTAAACAGCAATATAGCTTTCCTATATGTTTTTTCCTCCCGAGAAATATACTCCCTCCATCCCAATACAAGAGTCCATTTCTGAGAGAAGTTATGTCCTGAAAGGAGTGTCCACTTTTAATGAATTTGCTAACTTCACCTTTATAATTCAACATGTTTTTCATCGACTTGCAATATTATATTGCTCCCACTAAGAGTGAATATGTACGGTCGTCAGTAAATTTTGTGATTAAATAGTTGAACGTTGAATTTGGCAACGAGTGTTTATGAGATGGGTCATTTTTTTTCCTAGTAGCTCTCATTCATGTTGATTTGTATTTAGTTAAGTTGGGGTATATCTTGGGAGTTATTACCTCTTCTGAAGGTACTAACATTAATTAGAAGAGCTGCTGAGCTGGGTTTTTCTTTTCTCTTCAAAATATTGATATTTTATGCTGCATTTCTATGACCCATAATTGATTATGTGAGATTCCATACTTTCACGTGATGCCAATTATAAAACATTACCCCTAGAGTGCCTCAATATAGTATTTACCTTATGGCAGAGAGTTTGTATTATTTCTGAATTGGACCCACAAATTCTTCACTATATTATTCCATACTGGTATTTAGTTTTGTATTCTATAATGATGTTAAGATGTGGTTATTTTTAATGGCAGGTAAATTATGCTCTTGGTGCATTGTACTATCTCTGTAATGCATCTACCAAGGAAGAGATCTTGAAACCGGAGGTGGTGGATGTCATTGAGAGGTATGCTGCAGCTGGTTCGGTTAGTGTAAGCTTCAGCAACATCGCACAGGCATTCTTAGATAAACATGTCCAAGGCTGAGGACTTGATTGCAATTTCATGCATTTTCTTTTCAGTACACCTATTAATGTTACACCTTTCTTCAAACTTCGAGTTTTGTCACATGTTTCAGTGTATTTCTTTTTGCAACTTTGAATCTGTGGCCGATAAATCAAAGTGGTTTTGAATTAAAATTCCTGGTCTGTTGATTTTCTGGACTTGATAATAATCAGCCTGAAAAATCAAAAATATCATGAATTGTCAAAGTTTGACTTTTGGCTGGGTTTTGATTTGAGAAGCTTGCATATTATGAAAATAAATATTCTTTTGACTGAAAATTCACATTAAACAAGTTTATGTTAGGTGACTCTTTGAAGATTAACATCAATAGAGTATTTAAAAAAGCAACTCTCGCCTCTAGGACATATATCACAGTGGCGCGAATAGGGTTCAGCGCGATAATGTCCAGGGTTCAATTTTTCGCAAGATGAAATTGATTCTATTACAAGTGGGAGTGATTTAAGGGTTAAGAGCCCTGAGTCTATCAATTAGATTTTCATCATGGCTCATGTGATGCACATTCTGGCTCATGTGTTGCGATATTTTTTTTTTTTTTTTAAGAAAGCATCCCTACTAATTTGGAGTATAAAAGTTTTTAACACTAAAAACAGTTCTAGATGTCCATTGGGGAGTGGTGCTAGTTAGTAGTCAATTCAAGGACATTGAGAGATAGCCACCAACCTTTCCTTCTTTGTAATTCTTTGTTAGGCGACGTTTTTGACCAAGTTTTCAACGAACATTCGGTGACAAGTTTACCCTTAAGTACCTTTATCCAAAAATTTAATATTCATATTTGAGGGTATAAAAGTAAAAAAAAAATATTTTGAGTGTTTTACTACACCGTGATGATCGGAAGTTTTTTTTTTTTTTTTTAATAAAATTATTTCATTGAGAAAAAACAAGATCAAGATAAAAATTGATTTGATAAATAAAGTGCACATGGATCATCTACTACTGTATAAGTATTGTTGCTGGAACACCACACCATTCCGCGGGCCTTGTTAATAAATAATGCCACCAATCATATCCCAGGGAAAAAAGGGCTGTTAATAATAATAATTATTATTTGTTTGATTAAGAAGTGCATCTTATTTTAAGTGGATGAATAGGAGCGGTGAGGGTTGGTGAGCGATCTTGGCTTGGAACTAATAAGGTTTGGAAAATTTTTTCTAACAAATTCGTTTCTAAAAGTTCGATTTTTATCAAGATTTGATGGGTTTGGAGTGAAAACTCAATTTTGTCCCGTCCCGTTCAAATTGTATTATGTACATATTAGAATATATACATAATATATATTAAAAATAGAATATTTGTATGTTTTGAGTGTTTGAATTGAATTTGAAATACAATTTAAATTTTAAGAAAAAATACTTTTAAGTTAAATTTTGAAAGAAAATTTATTCATCTCGTTGCCATCTCTGCTTGAAATCAGTCCCATCATAGTATCATGTGCAAAAGACATGATATATGTTCTTAATGTCTTAATTTATTAATTAATTTATTTTTTACATCAAATATAGCATTTTTATTCACGTACATTACATTTTGAATATATAAAAATTGGAATATAACTTAGGCAAACTTTGCCTTCATACATAGAATCTGTTGTCCGAACTAGTAGGTCACCTGATTCGCCGAATGTCTGCTTCATCCATCTTAGGTTACGACAATTTTATAGCACCATATCGTCCGTATAAAAAGAAGATCTGTTCAAATTCGGGGAGTTCATCGCCCCAATCATAATCTTGTAATCAATCTCAAACTTCACACTTTTTCACTATAAGCTTTTGATCCGCCTCTAAGGCTCAATAGTTTGATCGTTGTTGGATCGACCACATCCACCATTTTCACCCATAGTCGAGCTTGCATCACCATGCAGTTCCTCCCTTCGCTTCGTATAATAGCCAAACCCAAGGGAGGGAAAGGGAACAATTAAATTTAACCAAATTATAAAGAGGGACGGCGAAATTTAGATGTCATATTAGCTTGATGATACAAACATATCGATTATATATACACTTTTAAATTTAAAGGATATATTAAAAATAATGAATTCCATCGTTATACTAATGAACCGTTTGGTTAGAGGGGCAAAAAAATAGAAGGGTGGAAAATACGAGGATCATTTCAGTTGAGTAATTTTTTGGGACTTTTATTTGAACAAATCGTATTTTTTTGTTTATTAGGTTGATTTCAAAAATCATAATTTTCTCTCATACCTACTAATTTTACATACCATTATACCCACCGACATATAATATCAATCATTACACCAACTTCCAACTACCACATTCTCCTCTTTACGTTTAAATTCTATCAAACATCACATCATATCTAATTTTTAAATTTTCGAAGGACAAACCTGATATAAACCAAAATCAAACCAAAAATTACAAAATCATAAATTTCATACAAATAAAAACAAATCAAACAAAAATCTCCCTAGCAAACACATCCTGAATATTTGACTTTTAACCCCTAGAAAGTGAAAAATGATTGTTTGGTTGAAAAGAGGAAAAGATAATTTTTTTAATCTTTACTTGTTTGGTACGAGATGTAAGAAGAAAAAAAAAATTTGAGTGTGTATTAACGTTTAAATCTTTCTTTCACTTTTTTCTTTCATTTCTATCCCATATCTAAGGGTAAAAATTGAACAAATAATAGATTATGTTAAATCGATGAATAATAAATTTAGAATAATCGTAGAGAGAAAATAAATAAATAAAGAACATAAAATTTAGAGAAGAGAGTAAAGTGTTATTCTTATTCATCTGATGAGGAATTAGAAAATTCACATCAAAAAATAGAAATCTCTAGGATAACAAATTATACATCAGATCTTACGCTATAATGTTTAATAAAAATAACCATCCAACTAAATGATGTTGACAATATATTTTTATTTTTCTCTATTTTACTATTTTTCATATTTACTCTTCAACTAAACAAATTAAAATAAATACACTCCTTTTACTTTTACTCCTTATTTTTTATTTCTCCTATTTTTCGTCCAATCAAATAAAACGTTAAGTCTATCCATCCCACTTAACACAATATATAGGAAGTGGGCTTTTCAACGCCATGAAAGGACCCCAATGAAAAGATCAGAAAATTGAAAATGACATTTGGAATTTATCCAAAACATGTATACTCTTAAATGAATTCAACTATTCGAGGAGGACACTTCCGTAATTAACGCAATAAATGAAAAGTTTGGTGTAAGCCGCCGGCCAACCTCCCAGTAGCCCCCAAGTCATATATAACAATTCCCATTCGTTCACTTCTTCTCTCCCATCTCTTCTTTAGCCGGCGGAATTTCTCTCTCACTGTCACGCTCTCATCATCGACGATCGATCGGAAGTTGAGGGAGAGAATCAGAAAATGGCGTTCGAGAAGATCAAAGTTGCCAACCCCATCGTTGAGATGGATGGTCAGTAGCAACCTACTTCTTCATCTTCTCTTATTTTCTTATTAAATCCATCTCAAATGGTCCACAAGCTGTAAAAATCAGATCTTGACGTGTATATGTGTTTAGTTCTACTTTCACTTAGATGATCTAAATATACTTTTAATTGATTAATTACTTTGAAGCCAACTAATAAAAATTAAAGCAAGGGAAACAAAGATTGCCCCCTTTCAACAGGATATTCGAATGCTTCCCTTTTAAAGTTTTCACCTTCTGTTTCCTGCAAGAATGTTTTTTTTTGTTTGATATAGATTTTCTTCCTCCAAAAGGGCTGGTGGCTGACGTTTAGTTTTATGAAACATGCATGTGTAGATGATGTACTTTACTTGATCTTGGTTTTTTGGAGTTTAAAGAATGATGCATCTCTTGTTTGGAAGCTGATTTGAAATGGGTAGTTTTGATTGTGTTGGTGAATTTGTGGTAAAATGAGTCTGGTTAAGAGGGTTATATCATGATCACTAATTTTATTTATTTTTAACTAGCAAACTGGTTTTCTATTGTTTGAATGAGTAATTGAATGGTTACTAGTTTTAGTTGCAAGAAACTTGGCAGATAGATGGGAGGTCTTACCTCACTTATTGGTGATCAGTGAGAGTCACATGGAATCTCACTGATCACATGTATCTACCTAACTTTCAGCAACTGAAATTCAGTAGGTAAATAATTGCTCTTTTTGAAAATCTCGGGCGGTTCAGATGTCTCATGCCTCTTTAGTGAGCGGCTCGGTACTTACATTATTGTCCTTGTGATATTGATTGCTTTTTGGGAGGGTGGAGTAGATTTTCATGATCTTGTAGGTTTATGTTGAAGAAATGATCTTGTCGGTCAGTTAAACTGCATGAGGCTGTCAAAGATCAAATGCTTTCATCATACAGGGGATTAGTGCTTGTAAATAAGTTCTCAAAGCTTAACAATGATACACATTATGAATTTGTGTTCATTGAATTGTAGTAGTGTTGTTTGAAGCAGCACTATAAAGCTTTTCAGTACATCTAAATATTTGGTGTGTACATCAATCCTGCTTCATGTTTCCTACATATTGTGGACCTACTACATTCCGATAGTATCATGTAGGAATACCTTAATTAATGGAAATGGCTCACTGTTTTCTAAGTTTGTTTCTTTAGTGAAAAGGACACTTGAAAGAGAACAATTTGGAACACTGAAAGCGTCCTTGCTCATTGATATTAACATTGCTCTATGCTAGATGCTCCAGAACATTTATGACACTTGTAACATTATCAAACCTGTGCTTAGAAATTTCTTTGAATAAAATCTTTGTTTATGTATGAAGTGTTCATTGTTGCTAGCATTTATCCTTCTTTAAGCGTTTATATTAGAACATCCCATAAGCTGTTACAATTCCTATGAAACACATGGCAGCGGTGTCTATATTGCTGCTAAGTGGATGAATATTTGATTGAAGAAGAGTGTAAATGTTAAGCCATATTTTCAGACAATTAAAATACTCAAAAGACAGAATTCGTGTTTTAAGTATTCTTCACAAAGTTGAGCTAGAGTTCTGTCTTATACTTCTCTGTTTTTCCCGTAATGCAGGAGATGAAATGACTCGTGTCTTCTGGCAATCGATAAAGGAAAAGGTTATATCATATATGTTTTTTCTTGTTTGTGTATAAACACTTTGATTGCGAGATTTTTATCATTTTGAATGGTGTTGCTAATGCATGAGAACTATGTTGATATATCGCAGCTGATTTTTCCCTTTTTGGAGCTTGATATTAAGTATTTTGACCTTGGCCTTCCTCATCGTGATGCCACTGATGATAAAGTTACCATTGAAAGTGCTGAGGCCACTCTTAAGTACGTGCTGGTATCTTTTGTTGTTTTTATTATTGCTATTATTTTACACAAATGGGTCAAAGTTTAGCCTCGTTACTTTTTTATTTATTGATTTTAACACTTAATTTACTGTTTATTTTAGTTATTCCAACCATATTTTCTACTTGCCTTTGATTGATTTTTAAGCCTTTGATAATGCTTCCTAGCTTTTATTTCATTTTTATTCATTTCGGAGCCTTCTTTTCCCCCGCTTGGCCATTTTTGTTTATTGAAGACTCATGCCTATACTGTTATTTTAGGTACAATGTTGCAATCAAGTGCGCAACCATTACTCCAGGTACAGAAAGAGTATTTGTCACTTGTTAAAGATATATTGGGTTTTGGAAAGTATAGGGATTGGTGGCATTTATCTTCAAAAAATTAATTAATGATATTTTATTTACAGATGAGGCTCGTATGAAAGAGTTTACCCTGAAGAGTATGTGGAAAAGTCCAAATGGAACAATCAGAAATATTTTGAACGGTTAGTTAAATTGCTCATTACACTGACAATCTGAGATATAGGATAATGTGTTTGTTAAAATGTTGATGACCACATTTTATGGCTTGCTACAGGTACGGTGTTCAGAGAACCAATTATTTGCAAGAACATTCCTAAGCTTATCCCAGGTAATCACCATTTCCTTCTTGATTGTAACTTGTATTCTCCTTCTTTTTCTTTGGTGGGCTGGAGGTGTGTTAATTAATGCCAATTCAGGATGGACAAAGCCCATATGCATTGGAAGACATGCTTTTGGTGATCAGTATAAAGCGACTGATGCAGTCATCAAAGGACCAGGAAAACTGAAGTTGGTCTTCGGTAAAGATATTTTACCTCTCCTTGAACAAATTTCTGAGCCGACTTGGTGTTTATATCTGCTATTTGGTTAAGGGAAATGCTAACAAGTGCCCTAAGAGCAGTAGTTAACTAGTTAGGCATCTCAAAATAGAAATGTTCTGTGTTGAAAACCAACAAGAGTGTAATCGCTGACTTCATCCAATGCTCAAATGCTAATTTCCTATACAAACATTGCCACTTTTAGATGCTTAACTGGTGCTTTTAGGGCAGTTGCCTAGCATAACCTTTGGTTAAATAGTTTTGCTGTTGAAAATTGTTGATTATATTACAACGGCGGTGATCGAATCTTGCAGTTCCGGAAGGTAATGAAGAAAAGACAGAATTGGAGGTTTACAACTTCACTGGTGCTGGAGGGGTAGCTTTGTCGATGTACAACACTGATGAGGTTTGTATGCACCCTTATGTTCTTCTGAAGATAAAATTTCAAAGTTTGGTTGCAATTATAATTCTGATCTACGTCATTGAACAGTCCATATATGCTTTTGCGGAGGCTTCAATGAACACTGCCTATCAAAAGAAGTGGCCCCTTTACCTTAGCACAAAAAATACTATTCTTAAGAAATATGATGGCAGGTGCGCAGTCTTCTTAGCTGTCTTATGCTGTTGAAATATCATGTTGTAATGTTCTAATTTTGTGCGCTTCTCAAAAGCTAGTCAATACATGCACATTTAACTGTATTTAATCATATTCATTTCTCTTGTGGATGAAGATTCAAGGATATATTCCAAGAAGTTTATGAAGCCAACTGGAAGTCAAAGTTTGATGCTGCTGGGATATGGTATGCAGCTGAACGTTTCAAATTTTCAGCACACAGTTCTTATCCACTAAATAACATAAATTATCTTAACTTTTGATCTATTTTGAAGGTATGAACACCGTCTCATCGATGATATGGTTGCTTATGCTCTTAAGAGTGATGGAGGTTATGTATGGGCATGCAAGAACTACGATGGGGATGTGCAGAGTGATAT